>SJXQ01010877.1:51987-62650 GCA_006408695.1 Aepyceros melampus | reverse complement strand
CCCTCCCACCCCACACCATCTCTCCGGATTATCCCCGTGCATCAGTCCCAAGCATCCTGCATCCTGCATCGAACCTAGACCAGCAATTCGTTTCACTTATGATACCATACATGTTACACTGCCACTCTCCCAAATCCACCCTCTCCCTCTCCCACAGAGTCCAAAAGGCTGTTCTATACATCTGTGTCTCTTTTGCTGTCTTGTGTATTTTTAAAGGAATCTTTTTGAAAATTATGCTCAGAAGACCAGATTTTAAACTTATGACAGACATAAAGAGACATTAGTTGACAAGACCAGCCTTTTAATCATCAGACAGTAGGATATACTGGAGGATGATTTTTCTTTTTTTGGATAAGTTTTGTTGATGTATAGTTGATTTGCAGTGTTGTGTTAATTTCATCTGTTCAGCAAAGTGAACAGAAGAATATACATATATATTCTTTTCACATTCTTTTCCATTACGGTTTGTCACAGGATATTGAATACAATTCCCCGTGCTTAGTAGGACCTCGTTGTTTACCCATCCTATGTATAACAGTTTGCCTCTGTTAATTCCAAATTTGCATTCCTCCTCACTGGCAACCACAAGTCTGTTCTCAGTATCTGTGAGTCTATTTTTAATTGGTAGATATCTTGATTTGTATCATATTTTAGATTCCATATATAAGTGACATCATATGGTGTTTGTCTTTTCTCTTTCTGACTTTCTTCACTTAGGATGATAATCTCTAGATCCAACCTGGTTGCGGCATTTGGCATCGTTTCCTTCTTTTTGATGGCTGAATAGTATTCCACTCTGTCTGTATGCTGCATCTTCTTTGTCCTTTCATCTGTTGATAGACATTTAGCTTGTTTCCATGTGTTGCTTATTTTAAACAGTGCTGCTATAAACATAGGGGGGCATATGTCTTTTCGAATTATAGTTTTGGCTGGATGAAAGCCTGGGCGTGAGATTGCTAGATCATGTAGAACATCTAGTTCTAGTTTTTTGAGGGATCTCCTCACTGTTTTCCATAGTGGGTGTACCAATTTACATTCCCACCAATAGTGTAAGAGATTTCCCTTTTTTCCATACCCTCTCCAGTATTTGTTATTTATAGATTTTTTTTTTTAATGATGGCCATTCTGACTGGTGGTGAGGTGGTACCTCATTGTAGTTTGGATTTGCATCTATTGGATAATTAGAGATATTGCTCAGCAATATCTTTTCATGTGCCTATTGGCCATTTGTATGTCTTCTTGGGAGAAATGTCTATTTAGGTGTTCTGCCCATTTTTCAACTGGATTGTTTTTGCTGTTGTTGTTGAATTGTATGAACTGTTTTATATTTTAGAAATTAAGCCTTTGTTGGTTGCATTGTTTATAAAAATTTTCTCCCATTTTGTAGGTTGTCTTTTTGTTGTTTTATGGTTTCCTTTGCTATGCAAAAGTTTTAAAGTTTGATTAGGTCCCATTTGTTTGTTTTGTTTACATTTTTATTGCCTTGGGGGACCGATCTTAGAAAAAAGCAGTGATATTTATGTCAGAGAATGTTTTGCCTATGATTTTTTCTAGTTTTATGGTGTCATATTTATGCTGAAGTCTTTAAGCCATTTTGGGTTTATTTTTGTGCATGGTGTAAGGGTGTGTTCTAACTTCATTGATTTACACATAGCTGTCTGACTTTTCCAGCACCACTTGCTGAAGAGACCGTCTTTTTCCTATATTTTATTCTTGCCTCCTTCGTTGGAGATTAATTAACCATAGTTGTGTGATTTTTTTTCTGGGCTCTCAGTTCTGTTCCATTGATCCATATATCTGTTTTTATGCTGATACCACACTGTTTTTTTTTAACTTTTTATTTTGTATTTGAGTTTAGCTGATTAACAATGTTGTGATAGTTTCAGGGAGACAGCATAGGGACTCAGTCATACATATACATGTATCCATTCTCCCCCAAACTCCTCCTCCATCCAGGCTGCCACAAAACATTGAGTAGAGTTCTCTGTGCTCTACAGTAGGTCCTTGCTGCTGTGCTGTGCTCAGTTGCTTCAGTTGTTTCTGATTATTTGTGACCCTATGGACTGTTAGCCTCCTAGGCTCCTCTGTCTCCAGGCAAGAATAGTGAAGTGGGTTGCCATGCCCTCCTTCAGGGGATCTTCCTGACCTAGAAATTGAACCCAGTAAGAAAGCTGAGCACTGAAGAATTGATGCTTTTGAGCTGTGGTGCTGGGGAGGACTCTTGAGAGTCCTTTGGACTGCAAGGAGATCCAACCAGTCCATCCTAAAGGAGATCATTCCTGAATGTTAATTGGAAGGACTGATATTGAAGCTGAAACTCCAATACTTTGGCCACCTGATGTGAAGAGTTGAGTCATTTGAAAAGACACTGATGCTGGGAAAGATTGAGGGCAGGAGGAGAAGGGGATGACAGAGGATGAGATCGCTGGATGGTATCACTGACTCAATGGACATGGGTTTGGGTGGACTCCGGGAGTTGGTGATGGCAGGGAGGCCTGGTGTGCTGTGGTTCATGGGGTCGCAAAGAGTCGGACATGACTGAGTGATTGAACTGAACTGAACTCATGCATTGCACGTGGATTCTTTACTCGCTGAGTCTCCTGTGAAGCCCAGGTTCTTGTTGGTATTCCATTTTAAATACAGCAGTGTATACATGTTGATCCCAAAGTTTCTAGCTATCCCTTCTTCCTATCCTTCACCTTGGGAATGATAAGTTCATTCTCTAAGTTTGTCTGTTTCTGCTTTGTAAATAAGTTAATTTGTATCATTTCCTTTTATATTCCATATACAGGATGCCATGTTTTTCCTTCTCTAACTTACTTGACTCAGTAATACCACACTGTTTTGATTACTGTAGCTTTTAAGTATTGGTGGTGATGCCTCCTTCTTTGTTCTTTTTCCTCAGGATTGCTTTGGCAATTTTGTGAATTTTATGGTTCCATATAAATCTTAGGATTGTTTGTTCTAGTTCTGTGAAAAATGTCATAGCTAATTTGACCAGTATCACATTAAATCTATAGATAGATTACTTTGGGTAGTTTTGCCACTTAACAATATTAATTCTTCCAATTCAAGAGCATAGGATAGTGTTCCATTTCTTTGAATCATATTTAATTTTCTTTATTATTGTTTTGTGGTTCTCAGCATATGTCTTTCACCTCCTTGGCGAGGTTTATTCCTAAATATTTTACTTTTTTGAATGCAATTTTAAAAGGGATTGTTTGTTTACACTCCTTTTCTGATATTTCATTGTTAGTGTAAAGAAGTGAAACCAATTCCTCTATGTTAATCTTGTATTCTGCTACCTTGCTGGATTTGTTCATTGGTTCTAGCAGGTTTTGTGTGGAGTCTTCTTTATTTTGAGCTGCATGGATTTTTCTCTAGTTGTGGTGATGGGGGCTACTCTCTAGGTGCAGTGCAGTGGCTTCTCATTGTGGTGGCTTGTCTGGTGTGCAGCATGAGCTCTAGGGTGCACTGGGTTCAGTGGCAACATGTGGGCTCAGTAGCTTGGTCCTGGGCTCTAGAGCACAGGCTCAGTAGTTGTGGTGCACTAGTTGCTAGGTGGAGCTAGCAGTAGTAGAACCTGTCCGCCGGTGCAGGAGACATAAGAGCACAGGTTCGATCCTTGGGTTGGGAAGATCCCCTGGAGGAGGAAATGGCAATCCACTCCAGTATTCTTGACTGGAGAATCCCATGAACAGAGGAGCCTGACGGGCTATAGTGCATGGGATTGCAAAGAGTTGGAGTGACTAATACGTGCATGCACACACACACACACACACACACACAGGCTTAGTTGCTCTGCAGCATGTGGGATCTTCCCAGATCAGGGATTGAACCCATGTCTCCTCTATCAGCAGGCAGATTCTTTACCACTGAGAAACCAAGGAAGCCCTTTGTGTGGAGTCTTCACAGTTTTCTATACAAGGTGTCACATCATATGCATATAATGACAATTTTATCTCTCCCCTATCAATTTGAATACATTTTATTTCTTTTCCTTGTCTAATTGTTGTGGTTAGGACTTCCAATACTGTGCTGAAGAGAAGTTGTGAGAGTGAGCATCCGTGTCTTGTTGCAGATTTTACTGGGAAGGTTTTCAGCTTTTCACTATCAAGTATTGGCTGTGGGTTTGTCATAAATACCTTTTATTATATTGAGATATGTTTCCTCTGCACTCATCTTTGTAAGGACTTTTATCATGAATGGATTTTGAGTCTTATCAAATGCTTTTTCTGCATCTATTGAGATGATCATGTGGTTTTTGTCCTTTTTCTTATTGATGTGGTATATCACATTGGTTGATTTATATATGTCAAACCATTGTTGTGACTCTGATGAATCCAACTTGGTCATGGGTATGTCCTCAAGGATGGTCTTTATGCTCTCAGCAACAGAAAATAGTAAAGGCATTCATTTATAAGGAAAAAATAAACCCATGGTTTCTAGATGAGCCTGTTGATGCAGTTCAGGGGCATGGATGGTTACAACATGCTCCCTGGAGCTGGGCAGTACAGCTCCAAGTTCTGATCTACCTCTTACTGTGCCACCTAAATCCTTCTGTGCCTCAACTTTACTGTCTGTAAGATAGGTTAGTAACCACACCCAGGCATCCAATCAAGATATTAGTGTATTTAAAGTACTTGAAAAAAGTAGCTCAGTAGTAAATGGCTATTGTTACCTGAGGACAGTAATAAAATTCAAATTGTAGTAAAGATGCTCAGGAGACTTAGAACTAAAAGTCATGATGAAAAAGGGAGAAAAATGTCAACCACACTCAGCAAATACTGACATTGAAGTATATGAAGTTGTGGAACAGAGTCCCCAAGAATGAGGAGGAATTTCTGTAATTTAAGTCATGTAAGTTCAAGCAAAATGTGAGGGAAGTATGCCACAGAAAGTGTTCTTATGTTTGCATTGTTGTGGATAATATGACCTAATAGAATACTTTCACCTTGAATTTCTCTGGTAACTTGATTAGAAAGCTGGAGAGAGTGACTATTCTTTTCTGAGAGGGAACCACTTTAAGTGTTTGTGCTAAGTAAGTCTGTGCTGATTTAGTCAGAAATGCTGATTTCTGAGCTTGGTATTGACATGCAGCATCACATTAAAAGGTAAAGACTTGTCAGGTTTCAAAGTCCAGTGCAGGATGGAGTCACCCACCTGGCTAATTTGGGCCAAAATGCCACAGCAAAATGAGAGGAAGGAAGCTTTTGAATTTAAATTATCTGGAAAATTGCTTTAATTCGCACCACCATTTCGCATGTTATAAACATTCCTGACTTCTCAGTATTTTGGAAAACAGGTTTGTAGATTGAGAGGTTTTTGATCTGCCTTCATAAAGAATGTTGGATGTATTTTGATATTTCTTGGCATCACTTCTAATGTGTCAGACTAAACACAGATGCCGTGTACATCTTCAGATAAGTAGTCTCTACTTTCAATTTTATTTTTTCTTAGTCAGGAGGAGGACACTTAAGTTCATTAGCAGAAGTAATGGAGAGGAAGTTTAGCATTCCCTACAAATAATAGGAAGTTGGGGGCAGAGTCGAGAAGGCACTGGCACCCCACTCCAGTGTTCTTGCCTGGAGAATCCCAGGGATGGGGGAGCCTGGTGGGCTGCCGTCTGTGGGGTCGCACAGAGTCGGACACGACTGAAGCGACTTAGCAGCAGCAGCAGCAGCAGGGGGCAGAGTGTGTATTTGAGAAAGCCTTTTTTATAATAATTAAATACAATAAAAGGTTTTCAAAATTATATTATTTACATTTGAAAATAACCCCAAACTTTCACTTTCTTAAGATGATAAAAATTTTGCTGGATATGGAGAGGATGCAATGATTCTTAGCGGTTTTCAGGTAGGGATATCATAATACAGTAAAGGGAGACCTTTGTGTACACACACACACACTTATCTTTTAATGAACCAGGTTCAGCATCTCAGCAGAAGGAAGACCAAACATTCTGACTGGGACCATCTTAGTTTACACACACACTAGTAAAAGCAAGGCAGTGCAGCAGAAAAGTTCCAGGTCAGAAGTTCAAGAGCTGGGTTCCTGTTGAGCTGCCATTTCAGTTCTGAAACCTGGAGCAAGTCACTCAATCTCATCAAGGCTCTCTCCTCATCTGTAAAATGAGAGTGATAAAAACATTCTTTTATGATATGTAGAGTTAAAATAGATGCACAATGAATGTCAAAATGCTTTTTTAATTGTGAAATGCTAACAAATGAAGATACTGTTGCTACTGTGATACCGTTGCTCTTATACCTAAAGTTAACTTAGGCAATACATGCACACACACTCACTTATTGTTAAATGTGCCATGATTTTCCATTTCTGGTTATAGTACTCAATTTCTTTTTTACAATAAGAAAAGAACCTCTCCTCAAAGTGCTTACTCCTTAGAAGAAAAGTTATGACCAACCTAGATAGCATATTCAAAAGCAGAGACATTACTTTGCCGACTAAGGTCCGTCTAGACAAGGCTATGGTTTTTCCTGTGGTCATGTATGGATGTGAGAGTTGGACTGTGAAGAAGGCTGAGTGCTGAATAATTGATGCTTTTGAACTGTGGGTTGGAGAAACTCTTGAGAGTCCCTTGGACTGCAAGGAGATCCAACCAGTCCATTCTGAGGGAGATCAACCCTGGGATTCCTTTGGAAGGAATGATGCTAAAGCTGAAACTCCAGTACTTTGGCCACCTCATGTGAAGAGTTGACTCATTGGAAAAGACTCTGATGCTGGGAGGGATTGGGGGCAGGAGGAGAAGGGGATGACAGAGGATGAGATGGCTGGATGGCATCACTGACTCGATGGACATGAGTTTGAGTGAACTCCGGGAGTTGGTGATGGACAGGGAGGCCTGGCGTGCTGCGATTCATGGGGTCGCAAAGAGTCGGACATGACTGAGCGACTGAATTGACTGAACTGAACTCAGGGGATGGGAATATTTAATATTGAGGTCTAAAACAATTATTTCTCTGAGAATAACATCCTTTTGATTATTCAAACTTCATCCTCTTGCTTGTGATGTTGTTTTGGCGTGAAACAGACAGCTGGAAACTCCAGACCTTCCAGGATTTTGTCTTCTTCCTTGAAAATTCATGATTAGACCTTTGACCTTCTCCATCTTGCTCTCATGGAGAGCCCTCATCTTACAGTCCTGCTGCATGAAGGCAGAGATAATTATAGAACATCAAGATATTGTACAGGCTTGTGTCTCTATGGTTAAATACTGGGTTTCTGCCTCCAAATTAGTAGTTTACTATATTTTCTTAAGTGCTGGAAATTTATGGAGTTATCATCGTTGAATTCTTGTTTCTAAAACAAAAACAAAAGAAAATACCACTTGCTGATTTCTTTCTATTTTTGTGTCTTTGGATGGCTTATACCGCCTGCAGCAGCAATCAAGAGTGTTATAGAGTTGTTTTCCTCAGAACCAAATTGGTTTTTTTGGGGGGAAGGGTATTTCATATGTATATATTTTTATGAATGATGTTGTCCTCAGACCCAGGAAATTACTCATAGAGAGAGTAGTGTCTATATTATGTTAAATTATTATTTCCTTGACTTTCTAATATTTGTTTGACAGTAGAGTAATTGGTGAAGTGTGAAATCTATGTGTATACTGACAAGTGCCTAGAAGACTTAGAAAACATTTCAAATCATTTAAAACTAGGGACGAAATCTGTGGAGGGAGTGGGATTTCTAAAGCTAATTTACAGCATCATAAAAACTCAAGGTACAGTGGAAATTTGCTGGGGCTCTGTTAACAACCTGGAGGGGTGGGAAAGGATAGGAGGTGGGAGGGAGGTTCAGTAGGGAGGGGACATATGTATATCTATGGCTAATTCATGTTGATGTATGGCAGAAACCAGAGCAATATTGTAAAGCAATTATCCTTCAATTAAAAATAAATTTAAAAAAAACCCATCAAGGTAAAAGGCACTTTTAGCCCAAATAACTTATGTAGATATTTCCTCTGCCTTAAGAGTGGGGAGCATAACTCCCATTCCTAATGTATGACCCTCACATAGTGACTCCATTCCAAAGTGTATAATATGGAAATAGCCCAGGGGAGGGACTGGAAGGAGAGGAAGAGAAACTTTACTGTAGAGAAGCTTGCTATATATTACTTTCAGCTGTATGATCAAGGCTAACACTGAGAGTCACAGATCATACTGATAATATGTGCCTTTGATATATGATGAAGATGGCCTCTTCTTCCTCAGAACCCATAACCCCAGTCTTATCTTGAGAAGAACAACACACAAATTCCAGTACTGGGGCATCCTACAACATACCTGACCAGCACTCCTCAAAACTGTCAAGGTCGTCGAAAGCAAAGAATTCTGAGAAACTGTCACAGCAAAGAGGAGCCTAAAGAGACAAGACAACTAAATGGACTATTGTATTCTGAATGGGATCCTGGGATAGAAAAGGGTGCTAGGTTAAAACTAAGGCAATCTCAGTAGACTATGAAATTTAGGTATTAATAAAGTACCAGTATTGGTTCATTGCTTAAGATGTTGATAACGGGGGGAACCAGATATGAGGTATGTGGTAACTTCCTGTAGTACTCGTAGTTATACTGTAAATCTGAAACTACTCTAAAATATAAGTCTGTTTTTAAAAGGTGCTTTGTTATCTGTTCAGCTGATACCTTCTAGTGATCAAAATTATGCCAACACTTACTGTTTTCTTGAGTTCTTTGAATAATAGGCAACCCACCGTTTCAAAAGTGGTGCTTTGATTAATGCACAGCTCTTAGTATTTTGTCTTATTTATTTTTGGTAGGCAGCAGTAGCTACCAAAGAGATTGGAAGTGTTTAAGGTTGGCTACGCCCCCACAAACTTGCTCTGTGGCTGTAATCAAAATGTCGCGCGAGAGATTCTTCCCCCGGACATTTATCGCATTGCCATTCATTAGCGAGCAAGCACAGAGCACTTCAAAGGGTCTGTTATGTAAGCTTGATGAAGTCTAAGCTCGCTTTGTTTTGGGCACCACATCTTGTTTCAAAGATTCACTCCAAGCACGCAGGATATTCCAGAGTCAGGATTTTGTGTCCTCACTCCAATAGATACCCTGAAATCAAAAATCATCTTAAACCAATGACTGGAATCAGGAATCATTTCTAATCATTCAGGTTGTAGGAGTCATTGGATTTTCAAACTCTGTGCATGTGAGAGTATTTTTAAACTGTTTTGACTGGTTCACATATCTTGTTATTTATTTCATCAAGGAGAGCTCATTTCTAATATTCTTCATGTTCAAAAGCTAGTCACTACTTTAACTGGTAAAATTAGCAAAATTAGGATGCTAATTAGTAAAGTGATTTTGTTCATTGAGATGCTGGGAGCTAAAGGACTTGTCATGCATACACTGGAGCATGGCCTTCTCTGATGTAATGAAGGTGACTACCCCTAAACTATGTATTCTGTGTATCATAGTAGCTAACCATCTTTAGAATTAAAGCTTTAGCTGGTCAAACATCCTATTACATTGATTACATGGAATGTTTTGAAGTAAATTATAGACATTGGTACAAGTATATTCCATTTTTTTTTTTTTAACCAACTCAACACAGAAATCTGCTTCTGTTCCTTCTGTTCCTTCTTTCATTTGAGGCAGAGAAGTATGTTAAGTTGTGCATCTGAGGTGAATATAATGGTTGGGTATGGTATTCCTAAGAGTAAACTCCAAATGTTAATACTTCTTGGGACATCATGGTGAGGGGGGAGGTGAACAGAAGAGAGTGGGGTGAATGAGGTAACAGAGAAGTGCTTTGAATTCACTATCAGAAAACTACAGTGGGTAAGGCAAGCTTATTTTCCCTTAACCTAGAATGTTCAATTTTTTGATACTAGAACTGGTTTTGAACACAATGTTTCTCAATATTTCACAAAGATAATATTCTACGTTAATACATAGTTCTGTCCCTTATCCAACACTATAGCAGAAGGTCAAGTGGGGAAGCCTTGAATATGTGTCCCCTTGATAAAAACAATAGAAACAAGAAACATGATCACGAACATGAACATTATTAAATAGTACCTAGCATTTACTGGGCTTCCCTCATAGCTCAGTTGGCAAAGAATTCACTTGCAATGCAGGAGACCCCGGTTTGATTCCTGGGTCGAGAGATCCACTGGAGAAGGGATAGGCTACCCACTCCACTATTCTTGGGCTTCTCTTGTGGCTCAGGGGGTAAAGAATCCACCTACAATGCAGGAGATCTGGGTTTGATTCCTGAGTTGGGAAGATCCCCTGGAGAAGGGAAAGGCCACCTCCTCCAGTATTCTGGCTTAGATAATTCCATGGAGAAGTCCGTGGGGTTGCAGAGTCAGACATGACTGAGCAACTTTCACTTTAACTTTCCCAGGTGCAGGTGCAACTTCTGTTAAGGGTTCTAAGTACATTACAGGTATTAACTCATTTAGTCATGCAACAAGTCTAGGAAATCTATTTATGGAAAACTATTATTAATAATCAAATAGACTAGATCACATTGTATACTGGAAAAAGTTACAGTTCTCTGACAAATGGCAAGATGGCAGAGTCAGAGAAAATCTAGAGCAATTAAAAAGAATGGTCATATAGAAAACAAAGAATTTAATTACATTAGCATTCACTGACCACTTCCCGCCCCCCCTCCCCCCCCCC
>SJXQ01010877.1:0-51840 GCA_006408695.1 Aepyceros melampus | reverse complement strand
CCAGATTGCATGTCTCTGTAGTTAGAATACTAAAAAATGCCCAGAAAATTAACTGACAGCCCTTATAGGTACTAGTGTAAAGCATATTTTATTTTAATTTTTACTATCTTCTAAGCTTTTATTATCCTTTAGATGCCCCATAGATGCAGCAACGAGATACGATCTGTGTAGAAGAAAGAAAAATGATTTATTTTCAAGCTCTGTTCTATAAGAAATTAGAGAATCAAAAATTCTGGGAGGATGGCAAGAGGGGCAGTAAGTTTAGACTCTTTCTGAATCTTCTAATCAACATGGGTGGAGTAGCAAAACCCAAATGGCAAAGATGAAGTCTACAATAAAAGAACAAAACAAACCCTAATAAATGTGCATTTGGGGACAAAACTCTGACAGCAAAAAGACTTGTGTGGTATCACCAAAACTGTGCAAGAAGCCGAGAGAAAGATTGAGACTTATAATGGACTTGAGAATGGGAGATCCACATCCCCAGTGATACTCCTGGAGGCTCAGTGGTCTGCTCTAAGAAGAACAACTGATTCTGGGAGTGGGCATCACAGGATCCGATTCATGGGTGAGTGCAGGGAGGCCATGGTAAGATCTGATGATGCTGTGGCTCTCTGACTCTATGAACTGTGGAAACTAACCAAGTAAGCTCACTTTCAGAATAAAGCCCTGCATTGAGTAGAGACTATTGGGAGTAGAACTTAAATTGATCAGGATGGGGACAATAGGAGCAAGGAAAGATTGATCAGGATGGACACAATAGGGGCAAGGAAAAAGAAGTTTCCAATAAGAATGAGGCAGAGGAGCAGCAGCAGAAGATCTCAGAGAGGATGGGGCTATATTTTGGAATCCTTCATGAACAAAAAATAGAAGAGGTTGCTCTAGAATGTAAATTAAAGCCCTCATCTCTGCTCTAAAAATATAAAAAAAAAAACACTCATTTCATTGAAACATGAAAAACAGAGAAGGATTATAGAAAAATCCTATATGCAGTTATTACAAGAAAAAAGATAAAATAGAATAATGTCTCTACAGGTAATGAAAGCATTTCAGAAAAATAAGCCCCCAAAGCAGGTAAACACTGTAAACTAATATCTCAAAAGAGCCAAGAGAAGTTGAGAAAACACTAACAGATAGGAAAGAAAAACACAAATCTAAATTAGAAAAACTCAAGAGATGAGGTGATTGGAGAAAAACAAGATTTGGAAGGAAGGGATGACAGAACTTAGGAAAGAATTGAAAACAAAATTTAAAAAACCAAGTTCAACAGAAGAAACTCAAGAATAAATAAATGCCTTAAGAAAACTAGATACAGGAAAGATGAGAAACTTAAAAATATAAAAATGAATGAAGAGATTAAAGGATTGAAAAGAAGATAGCAGCTTTAATGATAGCCAAAGGAAATCCAAAATATTTTAAAGAGTCCCCAAAGAAAGAATCAGAGCAATGGAAAAGAACAAGTTCTCAAAATTATGATTCAAGAAAAACCTCCTGACCTGAAAACACTCATCGAAAGGATTACTACAAACCTGGGAAAACTGACTACATTCTACTAAAACTATGACTTTTAAAGAAAATGAAACAATTCTTAGGTCATCTAGGTAAAATGATGAAGTCACTGATAAGAGAAAGGAAATCAGATTGTGTAAGACTTTCCAATAGCAAAACACTGTTGCAAGACATTTAAGAAAATCAAGAATTGAATAGAGAAGGGAATGGCAACCCACTCCAATAGTCTTGCCTGGGAAATTCCATGGACAGAGGAGCCTGGCGGGCTATAGTCTACCTGATCGCAAAGAGTCAGACACGACTGAGGGAGGGAAGCGCTCGCTAGAGGTCCCAGAACTTTTAATGGCAGAGCCAGCACTGTGGCCGAGGACTCCCAGCTCCCAGGCCTCTCTCACCAGATAGGAGCATGGAAAACTAGAATCCAAAATACACCTGAGGGCTTTCCTGGCGGCTCAGTGGTAAAGAATCACCCCACTGCCAAAGCAGGGGACGTGAGTTCCACCCCTGGTCTGGGAAGACCCAGCGTGGCAGAGCAGCTAAGCCTGTGCATCACAGCCACTGGGCTGGGGCTCTGGAGCCCAGGAGCTGCAGCTACTGAGGTCTGTGGGTGCCAGAGCCCGTGCTCTGCAACAAGAGGAGCCACTTGTTGGTGAGAAGCCTACGCCTCCCCTCTCCCCCACCACTGAGGAGCAGCCCCTGCTTGCACAACTAGAGAAAAGCCTACACAGCATGAAGACCCTGCACAACCATAAATAAATCAAATCATTAAAAAAATTGAAATATGAGCCAAAGATACTATAATTTGTCAAACTGACATTTAACTATAAAGATAATAGATAAGTTATTACTATGCTAAATCTCTTAGAATATTGTTTCATTGAGACTTCATGAAGACTTTCCCAAAAAATAAACTTCAAGTAACTAGAGTAGCTTGAAGGACTGATTGAGAGCATTAAATATATATTTATCTGAAGAATTAAGATTACATAGTAGTCAGAGTTCCAAAGAATAGCAAGGAGAGATAACAAAGCCTTCCTCAGTGATCAATGCAAAGAAATAGAGGAAAAGAACAGAATGGGAAAGACTAGACATCTCTTCAAGAAAATTAGATATCCCAAGGGAACATTTCATGCAAAGATGGGCTCGATAAAGGACAGAAACAGTCTGGACCTAACAGAAGCAGAAGATATTAAGAAGAGGTGGCAAGAATACACAGAAGAACTGTACAAAAAAGATCTTTATGACCCAGATAATCATGATGGTGTGATCACTCACCTAGAGCCAGACATCCTGGAATGTGAAGTCAAGTGGGCATCACTACAAACAAAGCAAGTGGAAGTGATGGAATTCCAGTTGAGCTATTTCAAATCCCGAAAGATGATGCTGTGAAAGTGCTATACTCAATATGCCAGAAAATTTGGGAAACTCAGCAGTGGTCACAGGACTGGAAAAGGTCAGTTTTCATTCCAATCTCAAAGAAAGGCAATGCCAAAGAATACTCAAACTACCGCATAACTGCACTCATCTCGCATGCTAGTAAAGTACTGCTCAAAATTCTCCAAGCCAGGCTTCAGCAATACGTGAATCGTGAACTTCCAGAAGTTCAAGTTGGTTTTAGAAAAGGCAGAGGAACTAGAGATCAAATTGCCAACATCTGCTGGATCATGGAAAAAGCAAGAGAGTTCCAGAAAAACATCTATTTCCTCATTATTGACTATGCCAAAGCCTTTGACTGTGTGGATCACAACAAACTCTGGAAAATTCTGAAAGAGATGGGAATACCAGACTATCTGACCTGCCTCTTGAGAAACCTATATGCAGGTCAGAAGCAACAGTTAGAACTGGACATGGAACAGACTGGTTCCAAATAGGAAAAGGAGTACGTCAAGGCTGTATATTGTCACCCTGCTTATTTAACTTCTATGCAGAGTACATCATGAGAAACGCTGGACTGGAAGAAGCACAAGCTGGAATGAAGATTGCTGGGAGAAATATCAATCACCTCAGATATGCAGATGACACCACCCTTATGGCAGAAAGTGAAGAGGAACTAAAAAGCCTCTTGTTGAAAGTGAAGGAGGAAAGTGAAAAAGTTGGCTTAAAGCTCAACATTCAGAAAACGAAGATCATGGCATCTGGTCCCATCACTTCATGGGAAATAGATACAGAAACAGGGGAAACAGTGTCAGACTTTATTTTGGGGGGCTCTAAAATCACTGCAGATGGTGACTGCAGTCATGAAATTAAAAGATGCTTACTCCTTGGAAGGAAAGTTATGACCAACCTAGATAGCATATTCAAAAGCAGAGACATTACTTGCCAACAAAGTTCCATCTAGTCAAGGCTATGGTTTTTTCCAGTGGTCATTTATGGATGTGAGAGTTGGACTATAAAGAAAGCTGAGCGCTGAAGAATTGATGCTTTTGAACTGTGGTGTTGGAGAAGACTCTTGAGAGTCCCTTGGACTGCAAGGAGATCCAACCAGTCCATTCTAAAGGAGATCAGTCCTGGGTGTTCTTTGGAAGGACTGATGCTAAAGCTGAAACTCCAATACTTTGGCCACCTCATGAGAAGAGCTGACTCATTTGAAAAGACCCTGATGCTGGGAGGAATTAGGGGCAGGAGGAGAAGGGGACGACAGAGGATGAGATGGCTGGATGGTGTCACCGACTTGATAGACGTGAGTTTGAGTGGACTCTGGGAATTGGTGATGGACAGGGAGGCCTGGCGTGCTGCAGTTCATGGGGTGGCAAAGAATCGGACACGACTGAGCGACTGAACTGAACTGAACTGAATAATCATAAGGAAGAGATTACAATATATAATGGCTATATGCTCTGATGATGTAAATAAGCAGAATTAAAAAGAATTTGGTGGAGGAGATGGATAGATTGGGAGTTTGGGACTGACATATACACACTGCTATATTTAAATTAGATAACCAACAGGGACCTACTGTATAGCACAGGGAACTCTGCTCAATACTCTGTAATAACCTAAACTGGAAAATAATTTGAAAAACAAAATATACATGAATATACATCACTTTTCTGTGCTCTGAAACAACATGTTATTGCTCAATTATACTCCAATGTGCAATAAAATTTTGTTAGAAGAGAATTTGGAAAATAATTAGGAAATTTATTAATATAAGTAAAACAAGATCATTTACTGACTTACAGGAAAAATTCTATCCATATGAATAAATGAACCTAGGCAATAATTGTTGATAGCTGTTCACATCTTTAAAAGAGAGACAATTAAACATTATATGTCTTTTCTGATGAAATTTCACTTTACTACTGTGCAATATTCTGGCCAAAATTTTGAACCTGAATCAATTGTCTTTAAATCTAAAATCTAATTACAGTTATAGGATCGGAAGGAACAGCAGGACGTATTCAGTGAGGCTATGGGGATGTAGTCAGCAAAACCTGGATCAAGGAAAACTCTGTATGATAAGCAATCTGATAGTCTCAGCAACAACCTCCTCCTCCCCCACCACCCCTCGCCAAAAAAAAAAAGTGAGGGAAGTAGCTCAGTCGTGTCCCATTCTTTGCGACCCCGTGGACTCTCCGTCCATGGGATTCTCCAGGCAAGAATACTGGAGTGGGTTGCCATTTCCTAAAAAAAAGTCAAGGGAAAAAAGGAGAGAAGAAACCTACATTAAAGACACATGTCAACCTATAACAATATATGGTCCTTATTTGAATCTCAATTAAAAAAAAAAAAAGAAACAGAACCCCTCTAAACATTAAGATATATGAAACTACAGAGAAATCACTGTTAAACATTTTTAAGCTATCATAATTGTACTGCAGTTTTGTTTTAAAAAAGAATATTTATCTTTTATCTAAAAATCCTTAGAAATGTTTATGGGTGAAATGATGTTTTCTTGAATGTGCTTAAATAATCAGGGGAGAGGGAAGTGGCTTGGGGAAGAGGTGAAACAAAATTGTTGATGAATCAGTAGCTGTAGAAACTAAGTATTAGATACTTGGAGATTTTTTAAAATACTATTCTGTGTTTGAAATTTTGTGTGATAAGTAGTTTTATAAAAATTAGGGAATGTCTTTTTTTAAAAAAACACAAGTTAGAGTTTAGGTATAGAAAGCGTTAACCAAGCATAGAAGAACTTCTTTAAAACACTTATGAAATAGCTGGAGTCCTAAACACTTTGCCAAATTCTTTCCCTCTTATTTGACAAATCATTTGTATTTTTACATTAATTTAATTTAGATGTTTCTGCTTAGCTCATTCAAATATTATTGCATAAGAACTATTTGATGTTCAATTTCCACTCATCCAGAAAAAACAAAAACAATAATAAAACCCCAAACCAAAAAACAAATAGCAAATGTTATCTTTTAAGTTGTGAATGGACCATAAAAATCGAGCAAAGAGACCACCACCAGCAATAACAACAAAAGCAGAATCTGCCAGACCTTTTTAATGTCTGGGCTCAGAAGTCCCAGAACATTCTTCTACATTCTATTGGTCAAAGCAGTCATGGACCAGCCAAGATTCAAGGCAAGGAGGAAATATACTCCATCTCTCGATGGGAGGAGCAGCATGTACACAGCAGTGTGAGTGGGACTGTTTGAGGTCGTCTTTGGAGACTAGCTACCAAATCTATGTGCAAAGTTAGAGCCTGCCTGCTTATCACAGCCTACCGCCTATCAGCTGGGATGATATGTATATCTCCTCTCTCTCTACATATGTAACACAATGAAAAAATAATCCATAAAATATAGTATATATTGTATATGTATAAATACAAAAAAATTATTCTTTGATACCAGCTCAGCCAGGTAGGCCCACGTGAAATACACATAGCTCTATTTTTGCTTGAAAGGAAACATTTCTCGGTATAGGAAGAGAGTGTAAGGACCTGAATAGGAGTTTAAGAAAGCACACAGTTATATTTTAGAGCTATTCAGTCTACTACACATCTCGCAGATATGGGTGCCGTATCTTGTGTCCGATGTGATACATGGCTTTTCTTGGGGGAAAATGTGGTATCTTAGCTTTAGGCATTCCTTTTCTGATTTGCCTTTTCAGTTGTGACGACTACGTTTTTAAATCCACTAAATGCAAGGAAACAATGGATGTCTTTCTTAGCTACTTGTAAAAGGTCATATGGAAAATGAGCTTGGGCAGAGTGGTTCCAGCTAGACACGTAAGCACATGCATAAATGAACACATTAAGAACATTGTTTGTCAGTGTTAACCCTTTGCTTACACAGAAAAAAAGGGGAGTGTTTGCCTGTCTTCAGTTGGTTTTAAGCTTAATTTATGTGAAGTTGAAAACAGAAGTGAATCTCTGAGACTGATACTGATGGTTTTTAATGCTAGAACCCTGGGAAGACCCAGTGTGGAGGTGTGCCTGAGTCCTAGACACTGCAGGGGGGGGCGGGCATTCAGGATCTTTCCTGTCTGATCTAAATTAGGACAGTAAGTAGACCAGTGCTTCAGGAAAACTATTAAAGAACTCTAGCACTATAAAGCAGAGAAGGCAATGGCAACCCACTCCAGTATTCTTGCCTGGAGAATCCCAGGGACAGAGGAGACTAGAGGGCTGCTGTCTATGGGGTCACACAGAGTCAGACACAACTGAAGCGACTTAGCAGCAGCAGCGCTATAAAGATTATGCCCATCCAACACATGCAAAAGAGAAGTAGCAATGCACTGTAATTAAGTAGAAGATAGTAGAAGATATAAATAAAATATTCTGACTTATTATTATTTTTTCCTGTGATTAATAATTTAAAAAATTATATTCTTTCAAAGTCTTTTTTTGTCTCATGATGTAGAATTCTTGCTTCTTGGGGCCTCCATACTTGCATTGCTTTGGGGCAATATAGCACTGGCTCAGATCCGTCTTTTCAGGAAGCCCAGATAATTACTTATCGTGAAACCTGGTAGGATGGTCTGCTCACCAGCATAGTTTATTGACTGATACTTTTGCACTGATCTAAGAGTAGTGTTTACTCTTGGTTGGAATATGGCTCCTTAGGGGAGAAACTGATGAGGTTAGATCATCCTCAGATTTCTGGAAAATATTTTATTATAATAGACCCAGTCATACCAAAAAGTATTATGAGACCTCATGGATCTTCTTGTGGGAAAAACCCTGGACTTCAGTACCATTATTTTAGCAGCAAACATAAAAATATTTTAATCCATCTCTCACAATATAGGTTTCTGAATTTGTAAAGTCTACTTTGTGATTGCCATATATAAAGAAAGGACTTGAATACATGCAATACTGAAGGAAACTCTTTTGTAAAGCGATGTGACTAATAGGTTTGGACAAATGCTTTTGGTGACAATATTGGGCACGTGTGCAAAAAAAAAAGGGTTTGCTTCTCTAATAAGAGATATAGGAAAATCATGTGTGAGATCACACATGAGAATAAACGACAGTAATAAAAAGTTCTCTAAAATCCAGCATGTCTTTCTATCAAGATGGAGCAAAAGAGTAAATACATTTTGCACATCAATAAATTCTAAAAGACCAAGAACTTGTAGGATCTGAATTAAATTTTGTGAAAATACTGCATCGAACTGATGATGATTTCATTCTGAGTGCCCAAGTCATTTTTCTGCATATGTTTTTTTCTCCTCTTTTCTTTCCTTCCCTCCCGCCTTGTCCCAGCACCCCTCCTCCTCTCTACTTCTAAAAGAAGAGAGCACTGTTCCCAGAACTCTCTCAGGCTTTTTTAATTGAAAGCAATGGTTCTGAGTCACTCCTTTATATTAAGTGAAACACTTTTGCATGAATCTCCAGGGATGAACTGATTAGCACAGCAAGAAGCCCGTGGACTCTGGTTGTCCCTGCAAGTGGTGGAAAGAATTAAATACAATTTTGCAAAGATAACACTGAAAGAATGATATTTTCTTTCAAAACATGTCCCTCTCTGAAACATCAGTGCAGACATATGTCGAGATAGAAACCAGATCGTATTTCTAACAGTTGAAGACTCAGATTTCATCAAATAAGACTGTTTGTTCTCATGCCCAAACTGTATCCTACACTGTCCCCTTGTCTGGACTATAATGGAATATAGCGTTAACTTCGGACAGTGGGGGTTGAGTTGGTGCCAACCTTGCTAATGAACATGTGGTTTCAATAATAATGTGGCTACTTGCACGTTAGGTGGCAAGGTGCCAGGTACTTAATGTCGAGGAGGCAACTGATGTGAAAAGTACCATCTCCTGATATGATTGTATTTCCAAAAGTGCTCTGGGCCCAGATTGAGACTCAGCAAATCAAGGGGTGTCACTCAGTGTCGGGGAGCTTAAGGCACTGTCAGACGAGCACAAGGCCTGCAGATCTCTCTGCAACCCTGAAGCATCCTATAGCCTTGGTGATAATGGAATGGATAACAGTGCAGTGTGGAAAAACTTAGCCTGCCCCAGGAGGGGTGGGAGGGGAAAGGATTAGGATCACTCCTTGCTTCAAGTTCCTGGTGTTTTGGACTCTGGGACTTGAGGGTCTGAAAGCTAGAAGACAGTGAAATGAATTACAGTTTAATGATATTCCCACTACACGGACAAAATGGATTCAATTACATAATGGTAGCATTAAATGTTATTAAGAAGGGATCCAGAGTCTTGAGGCCAGGCTCTCAGAAAATCATGATAAGCTGCTTAAAACAGCTGAAATAGCACATTTATGGGCTTTCCAGCCCTCAGTTTGTTGAAGAGGAAAAGAGTTACATTTGCTGAAACATTCTACAGTGCTGGTCTGTTATCGGGGTCCTGGCACATGATGAAGGGAGGTACTAGGAAATATCTGATTTGATAATTCTATTTTAAAATATACTCCCCCCCCTCCTGCCCCCTCCTCCCAAAATGCTTTGTGAAGTGCAGAGCCAAATGGTTTACCTGAGGCCCTGGTTGCCTAGGATGACTTGGTAGGGCAATGGTTTTCCTAAAAGGTAGGATTCCTTCTGTAGGGTGACCAGGTTAATAGAGAATGGACAGTTTTTCTTTAATTCTGTCTTCTTCTTGGAATGAAACAGTTATTTTTGTTTTAGTTGAAATTTTCATACTATAAAATTCACTGTTGGTAGTGAACAGTTTTGACAAAAGCATTGAGTTGTCTATCTGTCACCATAATCAATGGAGTATTCCATTGTGTCAAGAAATGTCTTCTGTAGTCAATTTACCTACATACTTCCAATCCCTGGCAACCACTGACATTTCTCCATCTTAAAGTTTTGATTTTCCTGAACATCAGTATCTGATCTTTTGGATCTGACTTCTGTCACTTAGCAAAATTCATTTGAGATCCATCCATGTTGTTCAAATATAACTGGATTATTCATTTTTATTTCTGAGTAGTGTCCCATTGTATGGGTGTGTGTAAGCTTAGACTGTAAGTCATGTCTGACTCTTTGTGACCCCATGGACTATAGCCCACCAGGCTCCTCTGTCCATGGGTTTTTTCAGGCAAGAATATTGGAGTGGGTTGCCATTTCCTTCTCCAGGAGATCTTCCCAACCCAGGAACTGATCCCACGTCTTCTGTATCTCCTGCATTGGCAGATGGATTCTTTACCACCGAACCACCGGAGAAGCCCAGTTGTATGGATATACCATAGCTTATTCACCTGTGGGACATTTGTACTGTTTCCAGTTTTTGGTAATTAAGAATTAAGCAGCTATAAAAATTTGCATATAGGCTTTCTGTGTAGACATAGGTTTTTACTTCTCTTAAGTAGAATCTTGGGAGTGAGATTGCTTGGTCATATATGATAAATATAGGCTTAACTTGACAATAAATGGCTAAATTGTTTTCTAAAGAAGATGTAACAATTTGTTCTCACCAGCAGAGTATGAGGGTTCCATATTCTCTACATCCTCACCAACTCTTGGCATTGTCAGTTTGTTTCTTTAATTTAAATCATTGTAGTAAGTAGTTACTAAGTAGTGGTAACTCACAGTGAGGTCTAATTTGCATTTTTCTAACGTTTAATGGACTTGAGAATATTTTTATGTGCTTATTTGCCATCTGTTTATGTGAAATATAAACAGATTTGTTTGGTGAAATATCTATTTTTTGGTGAAATATCTGTTCAAATCTTTTCAGTTCAGTTCAGTCACTCAGTCGTGTCCGACTCTTTGCAAACCCCGTCAATCGCAGCATGCCAGGCCTCCCTGTCCATCGCCAACTCCCGGAGTTCACTCAGACTCATGTCCATTGAGTCAGTGATGCCATCCAGCCATCTCATCCTCTGTCGTCCCCTTCTCCTCCTGCCCCCAATCCCTCCCAGCATCAGAGTCTTTTCCAATGAGTCAACTCTTCACATGAGGTGGCCAAAGTACTGGAGCTTCAGCTTTAGCATCATTCCTTCCAAAGAAATCCCAGGGCTGATCTCCTTCAGAATGGACTGGTTGGATCTCCTTGCAGTCCAAGGGACTTTTAAACTGAGTTGTTTTTTTTAGTTGTTAAGCATTGAAGGTATTTATGTATTATAAATACAGTCATTTGTCAGATATGCTAATTGTAAATATTTTCCCTCAATATTTGACTTGTCCTTTGATTTCCTTATGATATCTCTTGCAAAACAAAAAAATTTAATTTTGGTAAAGCACAATACAATAAATATTTTCTTTTATAGATTGTCCTTTGATGTTATATAAAAGAATTCATTGGTTAGCACAAGGCCATGTAGATTTATCCTATTTTCTTCTAGGAATTTCCCAGTTTTTTGTTTTACATTAGGTCTGGGATAAATTTTGAGGTTTTTTTTTGCATAGAGGGCAAGGTATGAGTTGAGGGTTGTTTTGTGTATACATATTCTTATGCAGTTTGTTAAAAAGACTGTTTATCCTTGGAATCATCTTTTTAAAAAATATTTACTTATTTATTACTTTACAATATTGTATTCGTTTTGCCATACATTTATCAAATATCAGTTGGCTATATTTGCATATTTTTTTCTGGACTCTATTCTGTTTCATTGATCTGTATGCCTATCCACACATAGAATGTGTTCTTTTTACAGAAGCTTTATAATAAATCTTGATAATAGATAGTGTGATTCCTCCAACTTTGTTCTTTTATTAATCCCAAAATTGTTTTGGCTATTCAGTTGATATTTATAAAAATATTTCTATTGAAACACTGATCAAGTTTGCATGAGATCTATAGATCACTTTGGGAGAATTGGCATCTTAACAATATTGAGTCTTCCACTTATAACATGGTATATCTCTACTTATCTAAGAATTTGCTTTTTTCCTATCAGTGTTTTATAGTTTATAGCATATATATTCCATACGTATTTTGTTAAGTTTATAACTAAGCATTTTGAGGATGCTATAAATGACACTGTTTATATATTTAGAATTCCACTAGCAATTATATTTCTATTTTGCTTGATTATAGAAATATAATTGGTATTTATTGTGACTTTTTATCCTACAACCTTGCTAAACTCATGCATTAGTTCTAGGAGCATATTCTCTGTGTGTGTGTGTGGTTCTATCTCCTTAGAAATTTGATCTGTGAATAAAGACAGTTTCACTTCTTCCTTTCCAAACCATATGCCTTTCTTTTTCTTTCCTTATTGCATCAGCCAGGATTTACAGTGTAATGTTGAATATGAGTAGTTGAGAGAGGACATCCCTGCCTTGTTCCTGATGATTTGAGAAAATTATTCAGTTTTTAATGTTAAGTATGTTATGTGTCGGAGAAGGCAATGGCACCCCACTCCAGTACTCTTGCCTGGAAAATCCCATGGATGGAGGAGCCTGGTAGGCTGCAGTCCATGGGGTTGCTAAGAGTCAGGCAAGATTGAGCGACTTCACTTTCACTTTTCACTTTCATGCATTGGAGAAGGAAATGGCAACCCACTCCAGTGTTCTTGCCGGGAGAATCCCAGGGACAGAGGAGCCTAGTGGGCTGCTGTCTGTGGGGTCGCACAGAATCGGACACGACTGAAGCGACTTAGCAACATGTCATGTGTAGTATTATTATAGATTCCCTCTGTCAGGCTAAGGAAGTTCTCTTCCGTTCCCAGTGTGCTGAGATTCTATGGTAAATGGCTGTTGAAATGTATAAAATGCACTTTGTTTCACCATTAAGATGATCATATTATTTTCTTCTCTCTTTTATAATGTGATGGATTATATTGATTGATATTTGAGTACTGAACCAGCCTTGCATTTCTGGAATAAATCCTACTTGGACATGATGTACTGTATTTTAAAATACATCTTTATATATCCTACCTTAAATTTGCTAATATTTGTTCAGGATTTTTGTGACTATATTTATATAAGGTTAAGCACTGCTTTGTTAAGCACAAATTTTTATACTTTGATTTTTAATTTTCATTCAGTTCAAAAATTATTTAAAAATTGATCTTGATACTTCCTCTTTGACTTGTGCATTATTTATAAGTGACTTAATTTCTTAATATTGGAGATTTTCAGATATCTTTGTGTTATTCATTTCTAATTTAGTTCAGTATGGATGACCAGGGACCATTCTTAGTATGATTTTTTTTAATTGGTAAAGTTTATTTTATGGTATAGAATATGCTCTATCTTGGTGACTATCACAAGTGCACTTACAAAAATATGCATTTTGTTGTGGGTCAATATCATGCAAATATCACTTAGGTCAAGTTGGTTGACGGTAATGATCCTGAGGGCTTCCCTAGTGGCTCAGTGGTGAAGAATGTGCCTGCCAGTACATGAGACACAGGTTTGATCCCTGGACTGGGAGATGCCCTGGAGCAGGTATGGCAACCCACTCCAGTATTCTTGCCTGGGAATTCCTATGGCCAGAGGAGCCTGGTGGGCTACAGTCCGTGGCGTCACAGAAAAGTTGGACATGACATAGCAACTAAACAACAACAACAAGGATCGTGAATTCAGTCTACTTGTTCTATTAATTATAGAAAGAGAAATGTTGAAATCCCTAAAATTGTGTATTTTTCTATTTCTCATTTATGTTCCACTGATTTTTGCTTCAAGAATTTTGAACCTCTGTTGTTAAGTGAACATACATTTAGGATTATGATGCCTCCTTGGAAAATTTGTCTTTTTGTCAAGGGATTGATTATTTTCCTCTTTTTTCTTGGTAATATTCCTTTTAAAGTATACTTCATTTTATATTAATATGGGTATGCCAGCTTCTCTTCTTATTGGTTGTATGGCATTTATTTTTTATCTTTTTACTCTAAACTTATCTTTGCCTTTATATTCAAAGTGAGTAATATCTGACTCTGGTTTTACTGATTTAACCATGAGTTGCTTTTTTCTTATTTGTGTATGCTTTGTAATATTTTGTTGAAAGCTGGACACCTTCTGTAGGACAGTAGACACTAAAGTATGTGTTTTATGCACAAAAATAACACTTCTTTCTGCTAGAATTTAATGTGGATTACCAAATCAATCTAGTTAGGAATTGAGCTGAGGGGATTTTACTGTTGCTGTGGTTACCCATAATGAACTATAGACTTACAGTTCCTCTAGCAATACTTTGTGTTTGGTGTGGAGAATGCTTTGTCAGAAGGCTTTTCTCAGTGTCCATTCTCAGCTTTCCCTTTGCACTATGCTTCAGTCTCTTTCCACACTCATATCATTCTTCTAGCACTCCTGCACTGTGGCTTGCTACTTGATGCTTGTTAGCCTGGTGAGTGGAATCAGGCATACATTCTCTGTTGTTCTCATTAAGCCTGTCTTAGGCAGGAAACTGCATCCCTGCAGACCTTTTTGTACATATTCTTTAATTTGTGATTTCTATTCATGTCAATGTATGGCAAAACCAATACAGTATTGTAAAGTAAAAAAATAAAATTTAAATAAAAAACTAAAATAAAATAACAACAACAAAAAAAGTATGGCATTATTCTTTAAGATCTGGGAAGAAGTAAGGAGGTCTCATGCAGTTTAAATAAAAAAAAATATTTGAGCACCATCTTTATACCAAACACAGTCCTGAAAGCTTGAGATTATGACTACAATTGTGACTGCAATTATGACTACAATTGTGACTGCAATTATGATTACAACTTGGCTCATCCCATTCTGAAACTCTGTGGCAGAGAACCATGAGCTGGTAGTAAACATTACAACCTAGTTTGTATCATGATAGGAGTAGATGCTAAGTGCTTTGAAACTCAACAGAAGGCCTTTTAGCTCAGTGTGGATGATGGTGAAGTTCAGGGAATTCGTCCTGGAGGAAACCCAGGAAATCATCATCTATCTAGGAGAGCTTCCTTTGTCCTTCTGCAGTCAAGTGACAGTGGATTTGGGATGAAAGAGGGAAAGGCCTGAGGGTCTAAAGTAAGGATGCAGGAGGTAGATGAGGCAACTGTGGAGAAATACAGCACCTTCTGGAAGTTATAGTCCCTGCATTACTTCAGGTAGCTTCACAGAGTCATCTCTAGAAAAATTGAGAGTTTTTGATTCAGACAAATCTTGGTCTGAAATCTTGCTTTCTTACCTATAAGCTGAGGAACATTGGGCAGATTACTTTTCAAGGTTCATTTTTCTCATACATAAAATGGTAAAGGTATTTCCTTTCTCATAGTATTCTTTGAACATCATGTGATGTACCAGACATCTAGAAGAAGGCTCATAATGAGTAGCTATTTTGACTATGACTGTTGTTGTTCGTATTTGTGGCAATTAAATTTAATGTTTTAAAATTCTTTAGGTACCTAATGTTTAGCTCAACCCAAGGTGTTCTAAGGAGTCTACTTGGAAGTGAGAAGCAGCTGTCTTTCCTATCAAAGTTCTTCCCAGAATGGTCAATTCTATGCTGGTGGTGAAGAAGCAGCTTGCAAATAACATCCCACAAAAGTAGATCTAAATACTAAACTGCTATGGGCGTCTTGTACAAAAGCTTAAGTCAGAGTTTTCTTCAGCAAGCTTATAGGCCCCATAGAGTTCATAACCCTGCAATGTCTTGACCAAGTGTACTCATCTGGTATACTCAACCACCGAACTGGAATATGATATTCTGTTTTTTGGACAGAATTAAGAGTGAGTTCTCTTAGGCTCAAATGACCCCTACAATCAAGGGCAAGAAGGCTGTAATTGAAATGTCACTCAACGAACATGCCAAAAATAATAGAAATGGAGATGACTACCTTGCTTTGTGGTGAGTTCCCTGCTTTGGGAGATTAGCAAGATGGTCAGAGGATGAGCAGAAGGCAGCACTTCATCTTGAGCCTTGCTTCTTCCTTTAGCATATAATCTAGTTTATTTTAGAAACTGAACACCAGTGATGTAGCTATGACCACTTCTTCCATGGAAAACCAAGATTTGTCTTCTTTACAAATAGAGACTCTAATTAAGATTATGGGAGTTGGGTGGATGAGGGGCACTTCTATGCTCGTGTAAATTCCTTCATTTATTTATTCATTAGTAAGATATGCAGTGCTTTGCCTGCAACTGGCTGAGCTTCAGGGAATAATACTGGATCTTTGTTTTCTTTTCGAGTAGAATTTATTGTCTTGTGGAGGGACATAGCTATTAATAAAATTGTTGCAAAAATAAGCATATTTCAGAGATAATTACTATGAAGGAGAGTTATATGATTTGGGGGTTCTGAAAGTCTTCCCTGAGTGTGAAAATTTCTGAATTAGGTGAGTTGGCGAAGGATGGGGAGCGGCATATAGAGAGATACGTATAGCCGGCAACTGTAGCAGCATGCACAGAGGTCCTGGGGACCCTTTTCCATTATAAGTTATTACAAAATATTGAATATAGCTTCCTGTGCTATAGAGTAAATTCTTGTTTATTTTGTATATAGTGCTTTGTATCTGTTAATTCCACAATCCTAATTTATCCCCCCAGCCCTCCTTTCCCTTTTGGTAACCATAAATTTGTTTTCTATATCTGTGAGTCTGTTTCTGTTTTGTGAATAAGTTCATTTGTATTATTTTTTAGATTTCACATATAAGTGATATCATAGCATTTGTCTTCTCTGTCTGACTTATTTCACCTAGTATGATGTTCTCCAGGTCCATCCATGTTGCTGCAAATGGCAATGTTTCATCCTTTTTTATGGCTGAGCAATATACATTGTACATATATATATACACCCCACATCTTCTTTATGCATTCATCTGCTGATGGACATTGAGATTGCTTTTTTGTCTTGGCTACTGTAAGTATGAACATTATGGTGTGTGTATCGTTTAGAATTAGAGGTTTTGTCTTTTCTGGTAGGGTATATTTTAATAGTATACTTAGGAGGATTTGTTGAATGACTGGGTGTAGGGTATTAACAAAAATGAGCAAAGATGAACCCAAGACTTTTGCCATGAATCACCAGAGCAAGGAATTTTCGTATACTGAAATGGGAGAGACAGCAGGAGATGGATGTTTGGGAGATAGAGATCAAGAGATCAGTTTTTGAATGTGTTAAGCTTGATACTCCGTGAGACATCCAAGTGGAAATGTATGGATCTAAGTGGAGATTCAGGTGCTAGGACTCAGGAGAGAGATTGAGGCTGGAATTTGTCAACCAATAGATGTATGAGATCACCAAGGAATCAGGATACTTAGAGCAGTGAAGAGGATGAAAGACTAAGTCCTGTTGCTGGGACACTATTTAGAGGGCAGAGAGATAGAATGAACAAACAGAGGCTGAAGGCAGCAACCAGTGAGGTAGGGGGAAATCTAGGTGGCATTCTGGAAGCTAAGCGAAGAAAGTTTATCAAGCAGGAAAGAACGATCAACTGGGTTAGAGGTTGCTGGCAGGTCAGGCAAGATACAGGCTGAGCATTGACCTCTAAATAGGGCAGAATTGAGATTCCTGGAGACTTTGACAAGAGCAATTTCAGTGGACTGGCGAAGGCAAAAGCCTGAAAGGAGTGGGTTCAAGAGAGTGTGGGAGGAGAAATCAGAACAGTACAGAAATGTACTGTTCACTAAAGACACTAGGCATAGGAGTACCTGCGGTGTGTTTACTCTGAGTGGAAATGTGCTCTAAGGGTAATATGCACATCAGCTTAGAATTCATAAAAAGAAAGTCTAGTATCTTAATAACATTTGATAACAATTACATGTTGAAATGATACTATTTTGAACATGTTGGATTAAATAAATAAAATATTTTATTAAAATTAATGTTATTTGTTTCTCTTTACTTTTTTCATATGGCTACAGGAAAAGCCAAAATTACAAATATGTCTTGTTACATTTTTACTAAACAGCACTGATATAAGCAGTTCTTTCAAGTAGTCTTATTGTAACAGGATACAGAGAAACAGTAGTAGATGAGGGTGGAGTGGGGTTGAGAAGAATCCTCTCCATGGGGGTGTGGATTATTCATACAGAATAACAGGAGGGAAGTAATGACCTGGAAGCAGAGAGGTGGGTATTTATGGAAGTTCCTTTTTTGTTTTCTTAGTGACATAGGAAGCCAATCTTCAGCTGAAAGAGAAGGATGGAGGAGGAGGTCTTTTTTGATATGTAGGATAGACCACAGTGTTTGGCAAAAGCTACTTGATTAGAGGCTGCTTAGCAGAGTGGGGAGGTACATTACTAGGTGTTTTCTCGGTCCACAGGTAGTCCATTGCTAAAGACAAAACATGAAAAAACCCATTGGAGAGCTTGTCACTCTTTGGCATCTATTCTATTTTAGTTCTGGACTCAATTTCTTTTCATCACATCAGAAAAATAAAAAATCCACTTTCAACCTCCTTGGTTTGCTCAGTGTTCGACATGGTTCCTCCTATGTTCCTGTTGGCAAATTTTTATTTTATTTTTTTACAATTTAGTTGCCATAAAAATGTTTGAATCCAGAGCCTTAAAATTTCCAATTCATCATTTTGTTTCTTGTTTCTTCTACTTCTTTTTTGCATTCACTAAACAAGCAAGAGAACAGCCCCATCTGTCTCAGCCACTCTGGAGGAGGCTGCAGGGGTTGAGAGGCAGCTTCTGCCTTGAACTTGGCCACTCCTGGGCTTGTAGTAGCCAGGCTTCAAACAAAAACCACCACTTTCTCCCCCAGCCCCAATACCAGCTTCACAGGCAGCTGGGCTGCTTAAACATTTAAATTTCACTTTGGGCTACTATAAACATTTGCTTTATTCCTGAAAGGATCCCCCCACCCCCACCCCAGGTATTCTGTAGAAATATAGGCCAGTTTTATGCCCCAGTATGCTGCATGGTTTTGAACCCCTTTTTCATGGTTGCAATGCCCAAAGATCAAAAATAAGGGTTAAGTAAAACTGGATGAGATGCTGGTGAGTGTTGAGACTGCTGGAGAGCCAGCCAAGCTGTGCCAACAACTTGAGACTCTTCGAGGTGTCAATGACTATGCCCTGATGGGGAGAAAAGAGAAAGGGGGGGTGGTGCTGAGGCAGTCGAACACTCAGATGTGGTTTAGGTCTGGCTGGGATCGAAACCTTAAAAGTGGTAGTGCGCTGAATTCTTTTGTCTTCCCTTGCTGCCTTGGAGCAAGGATTACATAAAAATGCTCTCAGTTTATTTTCTGTGAAGTAGTTGTAGTTCACCTTTGAGTTGATGAGCATCTGCACCTAAAAGACCGTTAAAAAATGGAAGAGTTTACAAGCCACTGTGAGCTGGCACAGTCCAGCAGAAGAGGAGAAAGAGGAGAAAGCACTTAGGAAGAATAAATATTTTATAGCACCTACATTTTCAGACTCGTCTGCCTGAAAGGACTCCTCCTTTCTCTCTCGCGGCTCTCATCTCGTCTGCCTTCCCTTTCCTTTCTCTTGCTTTCTTTCTGTCATTCTGTTATTATTTTTTTCTCTCTCCAAATGAATTTTTCTGTTTAATTCTACATGCTTCCTCTGATAGTTGACTTGTTAGTTAGCTATTTAAACGTTTTATACATTTCTCTGAGCTTGCTTTACTTGTTTTCTTGGCTGACCATCTGAAGTCATTCTATGAAAGGAGATGGTATGAACTGGAAAGACTTGAACTTTAGAGTGGGCTGAATTTGGTTATACCTGCTGCTACAAAGCCCAATCTTTATGAAAAGAAAAAGAAAAAGGAAAGTGTGAAAAACAAAACAAAAGACTGCAAACAGCCAACCTCAGTGTGCTACATGCCTCTTTTCTCTACCTGTTGTCAGTGTTTTTGTATCTGAGATTTGTTTGGGTTTTTGAAAGGGACACCCCAGTTTACAACCTCCAAAATCGTCACTGAATTAATTTGCTGTGAAATAAATCCTGGGCTCCTATGTCGGAGAATGATTTCTTTTGCTCTAAGGAGCGTTTGAATTTCAACAGCAGTTTGTTCCAAGGAAATGCTTATTACAACAATGGAAGATATAATGGAACAGAATGTGTTTCTAGACATTGTTAGTTTTTGTTTTTAGTGCAGAGTTCAGTATTAGGCTCAGTTAAATATTTTTGCAAATGAATGAAGTTTCTCCATTTTTATAATGCTGAAAAATTAATGACCAGATGGTAAAATACTCTGACTGTGGGCATTATGTAAGGCCTTGAAGGACACTGCCTAGTGCAGACAGACGTAGTTTTCCTCTGACTCCATAAAGGATGTGGATTTTAAAATGCAATTGGGTTTAATATTTCATCTTAATCAGCATTCCATGGCATCATGTCAATTCACCATAAAAATTAAAGAAAGTTTCTATTGGTTAGGAAAAAGAAAGAAAGAAAGTAGAGATGTGATTGCTCTGTTGAGAAGATTAATCAAATTATGAGGGAATAAAAATATCTTGTACATATGTGGCAAAGCTTCTTACGCAAGGGCTCTCACATTCTGCCGGAGGGTGTAGACCAGTTATGATGAAGTCACTTCAGGCAAGAGTGAGAGCTTTGCCCTTGGATAGCAGAAAGAGTTTTCTTTGCACTTTTTGCAAGAGGCTTAATTTTTCTAGAGCCTGACACAAAAGTCTGAGGGTAATTAAGAAAAGATGCAAATGCGATAATCAGAAAACACATTCCCAAGGTTTAATGAATATTAGGTTAATGTTTTCTCATTCAACTGTTACATAGGGGTAAGGAAAATTAACAGTGATGGTGACTAAAGAGAGTTCTTTGAGTAATCAGTTAAACTTTCAGTTATGTAAGATGAGTAAATTCCAGAAATCTAATGTACAGAATGGTGAAAATGCTTAACAGTACTATATTGTTACTTGAAATTTGCTGTGATGGGTGAACTTAAGTGTTCTGACCACAAAAGAAAGAAAGAGAAAGAGACAGAGAGAGAGAGAGAGAGAAAGAGAGAGCAAAATGTTAATGATGTAAAGTGATGGCTATGTTAATTAGCTAGGCTGTGGTGATCATTTCACAACGTATACATATCAATATATCAAGTTATGCACCTTCCATATAAGCAATTTTATGTCTATTATATTTCAATAAAGCTGAAAAAAGAGATGAAAATTTAAAAATACAAAAGAAAATGCCAACAAGAAACCTCATTGCCAAACCCAAGATCACCTCGGTTTTCTCTTATGTTATCTTGCAGAAGTTTCATAGTTTTGCATCTTAAATTAAGGTCTGTGACCCTTTTTGAACACATTTTTATGAATAAATTAAGGTTTGTGACCCATTTTGATACATTTTTATGAAAGATGTAAAAAAGAGGTAAAATTTAAAATAAAGAACAAATCTTTCTTTTGAAAAAGAACAGACAATCCTTTGCAGCTGTTGGATTTTACTCTGGACTATGGCCATTGTATGGGATTCCCAGATGGCTCAGTGATAAAGAATGCACTGCCAGTGTAGGAGATGTGGGTTTGATTCCTGGGTCAGGAAGATCCCCTGGAGAAGGAAATGGCACCCCACTCCAGTACTGCTCCCTGGGAAATCCCATGGACAGAGGAGCCTGGTGGGCTACAGTCCATGGAGTCGCAAAGAGTCAAACAGGACCGAGTGACGGAGGACGTGACCTTTGTACTTCATTCGGAGCTCCTGCTGGCATTACCACTGTGACAGGTTGCTGGGCTGCTGGGGCAGGCAACTCTGCTACATTGCCTGATTGTTTCCATGATATGCACTGAAATCCACAATAGCTAGGTTGGCATCTTTGCAGTTACGTTGTGTGTGTGTCTCTTGTAGATGGTCATGATCTAGCCCTTCAGATGGTCCTTTACACTCAGCATCTTGGTCTCACCCTGGTGGAAGTCATTCCTTTGCTTTATAACATAAATCTGCATTGGTGATACCAACTCTGGAAATTTTATTATTTTTCATTATGGTAAAAAATATATATATAACATGGAATTTACCATCTTAACTATTTCTAAGTGTACAATGCAATAGCGTTATTCCCATTGTTTGTGTAACCAATTTCAAGGTCTTTTCCATCTTGCAAAACTGAAACTTTATACCTAATAAATAGCAACTCCCCATTCTCCCTTATTACAGTCCCTGGAAACCATTCTACTTTCTGTTTCTATGAATTTGACTATTCTAGACAGCTTATATAGGTAGAATCATACAGTATGTATCTTTTTGTGGCTGGCTTATGTTACAAAACATAATGTTCTCAAGGTTCATCCATGTTATAGCTTGTGTCAAAATTTCCTTTCTTTTTAAGGCTGCCTAGTATTCCCTTGTGTGTATATTCCAAATTTTGTTTATCCATTCAAACCTCAGTGGACACTTGGATTGCTTATACCTCCAATTCTGTATTTCTTAGGATTCAACATAATTTGAATAGCAATGTCTTTCTGTATGAAACATCTTTCCCCCAAAAACACTTACTAATATTAAGACAAAGTTTCAACTTGAAAAAGGCAAAAGAATGGCTGCATGTCCTTTCACTATCTTACTGGAGCATTTTCTAATAGGTCCATCTAAGGACTATCTGATTCTTTAAGGAAATGCACCTTATTTGATAATACTATTTGCTGTTGATTAACGCTCAGATTCTATGAAATATTAATTCATAGATTTTGTCCAGCACTAATGCAAGTGACTTATATCCAGTAGAAAAGATGATTCTACAGGTTGCTTTTAAATAAAAGGATCATAAAAGATGATCCTATTATTGCTGTGTGTGGCATTAGCCAGTGTTCTATCTGATCTAGAATCTTATTCAAACATTCATTCTCCACTGATATCAGTGATATCAAATTTAATATCAGTGATATTTAATATCAGTGATATTAAACAAATCTTTGCAACATGCTCATGTTATATTTATATGTGAGTGCTATTTGTAACTTAAAGTTTTTACAAACTGAATTTCTTTCCTGCAGAGAAAATGACCACATTTCTTCATTTTAGTGAAGTTTTTGTTGCCAAGTTATAGGGGAGTCCTAACGGCTTTCTCCTGAATATAATTAGAGAATGACTTTTTTTTTCCTTTTTAAAGAATGCTGACCAGCAATGCAACAACAAATTTAACTTATTTGTCCAAGTATTTTTAAAATTTATTTATTTTTAATTAAAAGATAGTTTCTTTACAATATTGTGTTGATTTCTGCCATACATCAACATGAATCAGTCATAGGCATACATATGTCCCCTCTCTCTTGAACTTCCCACCCTCCTCCCACCCCATCCTACCCCTCTAGGTTGTTACAGAGCCCCATTTTGAGTGCTCAAGTGTTTTAATCTAATATAAGGACAAAGTAAACCTGCATGTTGCTCTTGTGCAAATAACTACTAGGCCTTTGTCCATCCAACTCAATTACTCAACATGAGTCAGAAAGCTAAAGAGGCCTCAAAATATGTTTCCCAAGAATGATGACCCTATATGCAAGACAGCAAAAGAGACACAGATGTTAAGAACAGACTTTTGGACTCTTGTGTAGAAGGCGAGGGTGGGATGATTTGAGAGAATAGCATTGAAACGTGTATTTTACCATATGTGAAATAGATCACCAGTCCAGTTTCGATGCATGAGGCAGGGTGCTTAGGGCCAATGCACTAGGATGACCCTGAGGGATGGGATGGGGAGGGAGGTGGGAGGGGGGTTCAGGTTGGGGGACACATGTACACTCATGGCTGATTCATGTCAATGTATGGCAAAAACCACTACAATATTATAAAGTAATTAGCCTCCAATTAAAATGTTTCCCAAGTCAGAGTAGCTGGGCTGGCTAAGCTCAAAGGTTTCAACAAAGATATTAATAATAAATACAAGGTGGAATTTCCATAAACTGCATTCTCATACCCACCTGCAGCTAAACCTCCCTAATTTGGAGATGAATACCAGGCCAGAATACTGGAAGGGATATCTATTCCCTTCTCCAGGTGATCTTCCCAACCAAGGGATCGAACCCAGGTCTCCCACATTGCAGGCGGATTCTTTACCAACTGAAAGTTTCTATAAATGCTGCATTTTCATATCCACCTGCAGCCAAACCTCACTAATTTGGAGATGAACCGCCCCCCTCCCCCCATCTTTTTGCAGAAGGTTTGCCGTTATGTTTCTGTTCTGTGTAAATAAAGAGCAAATAACTGTGGAAAGTAGATCAGAGACACTATTAGCCTGGGCCAATTCCTGTTCCTTTCGACCTAGGTGTGCATGCATGCATGCCTCTGTGTGTGTGTGTGTGTGTGTGTGTGTGTGTGTGTTATTGAAGCATACAGTCACATAGCATGAAATTGTAAGTGTTCTAGAGGTCCGTTTATTTGACATTTCCTGAAGAGCAGTTGGCCCATTTTAAATATGTATCCCTAAAGATCAGGAGGGGCTTATTCTTAAGGATGGAGGTAATATATTGGTTGCCTTCCTTTTTAATATCCGGTACCTAGAAGAGAGACCAGCATGAATTAATCAATGCCTTATTGAATTCTGAAATCTTGTTTCTTCTTTTGCCCCATGGGGAAAGAATACTAAAGATAAATGGTATTTTCTAGACTAAAATTAAAAGATTAGAAAGGCAAATGATATATTTCAGTTAGTTAGTACAAGTGCAGAGTAAAGTCTGGTAAAAAGCCTCCCCTACAGCTTAATCATTGTCACAGTGCAAACTCTACCTTGATAAAAAGAAAAACTTTAAATATAGCCTTCCTCAGTTTTCTTTATCGATGTGTGGGAGCTCTCCTCTGTGAGATTATCTGTTTGAATTCGACTCTAAATTTTTAAATCTACCAGTGTTCCATTCTAGTTTGGTAGCCCCTTGATGGGCGTGAGTCTGAGTGAACTCTGGGAGTTGGTGATGGACAGGGAGGCCTGGTGTGCTGCGATTCATGGGGTCGCAAGGAGTCGGACACGACTAAGCAACTGAACTGAACTGAACTGACTTAAATGGAAGAGCTGGTGTTCTCACCCTGGGAATACACAGACACCTCCTCGGCACAGTGACTTTACCCTGTGGAGTCAACAGATGATAGATGGAGAAATTTCTCCACTGAAGTTGATGAGGCTCTGTCTATTTCTAGGAAATCTTTCTTAATTCTGGTTTTATAATTTTATGAACCTCTGCTTTACAAGCAATACTTGAGTTTTGGATTCTTCATGTATGGATGTGAGAGTTGGACTGTGAAGAAGGCTGAGTGCGGAAGAATTGATGCTTTGAACTGTGGTGTTGGAGAAGACTCTTGAGAGTCCCTTGGACTGCAAGGAGATCCAGCCAGTCCATTCTGAAGGAGATCAGCCCTGGGATTTCTTTGAAAGGAATGATGCTAAAGCTGAAACTCCAATACTTTGGCCACCTCACGCAAAGACTTGACTCATTGGGAAAGATTCTGATGCTGGGAGGGATTGGGGGCAGGAGGAGAAGGGGACGACCGAGGATGAGATGGCTGGATGGCATCACTGACTCGATGGACCTGAGTCTGAGTGAACTCCGGGAGTTGGTGATGGACACGGAGGCCTGGCATGCTGCGATTCATGGGGTCACAGAAGTTGGACACGACTGAGCGACTGAACTGAACTGAATCTTTTAAGCAAATCTGGTACCCAGCTTTTTGTGTGTGTGTGGTGATGTTTTAAATTCTTACTTTGATGTAATATTTCATAAATAACCACAAGCGATTCTGTAATTCTTCCAGACATTTTATTTTTAACCTGAAGAAACCGTGGTCGGTGTCAATAAATGTTTATTGAGTGTCAGCTAGGTATGAGCCCTGTCCCTGGCACTTAAGTATGCTCTGAGTAGTCTGGGTTTCCAAGATGTTCCATTATCTGATTTAGGAGTTATATATTTCCCCAGAGGGGTCTTCATTGTTTTCCAAGTTTTAAAATTATTTCCTTTCTAAAACATTCTCTGTAAGACAAGAGTGTCCAGCAGTTTTCATTTATGAAATGCTTGCTCTGAGCCAAAAATGGTTTTACAATGTATCTCCTAATCTTAATCCTCCCCAAATTCCCTGAGTTGAGGGATGGTTCTTACTATTCCCATTTTAGAGGTGAGAACACTGAGGTCTAGTGAGGATGTGTCATTTGTTCTGGGTTGCATAATGAGTGTGGCATTCAATTTGAGTCCAGGTCTGTCTGATTCCACAGCCTCTCTGCTACACCATATCTGGTTTGATGTTTGTAGCCTCTTGTAACGGAGAAGGCAGTGGCACCCCACTCCAGTACTCTTGCCTGGAAAATCCCATGGATGGAGGAGCCTGGTGGGCTGCACTCCATGGGGTCGCAAAGAGTCAGGCACAACTGAGCAACTTCATTTTCACTTTTCACTTTCATGCATTGGAGAAGGAAATGGCGACCCACTCCAGTGTTCTTGCCTGGAGAATCCCAGGGTTGGGGGAGCCTGGTGGGCTGCCGTCTATGGGGTCGCACAGGGTCGGACACGACTGAAGCGACTTAGCAGCAGCAGCAGCCTCTTGTAAATTCACACTAGCGCCATAATATTTGAGAAAGTATGAGTTGATGGTTCTACATTTTAAATCTTAGGAAACCAGGTCTGCATCAGTACATCTTACCACGTGCCGAGTGACTCTGTACTTAACATACACAACTCTCTTGCACGCCCTAGGTTTCCAAGTTATTTCATTAACTGACTGTTTTGGTCAGATGTATTTTGGAAGAGTACTTTAAGAGTGAAACTTACTTTAAATTCTCAATTATCCAGGATATGTTGTTTGAAGATGAGAACAGCTGGCTATTTTAATTCCCTAAGTGTTGAAATATTGTGGAAAAGAGAAACCCCAAACCAGCTTGCTAACAAATGACTTAGTGAATGAATCAGCAGGATTGAGCTCTCTCTGGTTCTTCTTGGATGTTTTCTGTGTGTCCCCACAATCTGGGTGTAGTGTGATGAGCTGTTCTGCTGCGAAACCAGAGTTGAAAGAATAAACAGGGTTGACAGAATAAACAGTAAATCCTGATTGTCAGGGAAGGTTTACAAGTCAGCTTCCTTCTGCAACTTTAACTCGCTTGTCTGGCCTTCAGGGAACATGCCGAAGCTTTCCCTTTGTGCACTGGTGGAAACGACTAAGTGCCTCTGATTTGTTTGGTTTCCCATTGACCAGTGCCGGGTCCTAGGCAGGCCCTAGTGGATGGAGGCTGCCAGTGGAAGACACCAGAGAGCTGGACATCACACAGTGAACAAAACATGCAGGGATGTGCTGGGGAAAGTGTGGGACAGAGCACAGTGCCTGTACACACACACACACACACAATAACAAAATGGAAAACAAATAATTTATTGATTATAGATCATTATGGCTGATACCTCAAATGAAATGTCGTATGTGTCTAAAACATTTTCCATTTTATATTTGTCACGTGCTCTCCTCTAAGGAGCTTGAAAGGCATGTGCCGCTTCCTATGAGCCAAACACTCGGCACTGTTAAATGAGCAAGTTGGGTGAGGATGGGCAGGTAAGGGACATTGAAGTGGGAGTTGAAAAGAAAAGGGAAGCACAAACCTCAAGTGCCGATGGTGGTCACTCAGCATCAGGAATAAGAATATGAGGAGAGCAATGAGTCTACAGCAGACTCCCTTTGTCACCGGGGCAGCCTGGGCACCTGGGCACTCTTCTCGTTTTGCTGAGAAGAGCTTTGAGTTCCTAAACCTTAAAGTCCTTGTCAGTGTAGTCCTGTGCTTTGAGCACGTTCCACCAGATGGTTCAGGAAAGTTGCATAGTGGAACAGTTGCACTTTGGAGCCTGGGTGGTGACACCCCATAGGTGGGCAGGCCCAGGGACCCGATGGTTAGTGACAGGGATGCGTGTGTCTCTTGGGCTGCTTTGCACATCTCAAGGATGACTCCCAGTGACACCAGCCCCCAAGCACAGGCTACTAGTGTGCACTTGTAACCTGAGCTCAGACAGAGCTGTTGACCCTCAGGACAGCTGCAGTTTGAGTTAATAGCACATAATTCAGCCCCTTATTGAGGCTTTCCTAGAAATCCAACCATGAACTCTGCATGGATTCAGTCCAGGAAACTCCTTTCCTATCTGAGAGAACAGAAATGCATTTTTCGGCATTTATTCATTTGCAGCAGTTGGATGAAACCTCAGTCACCAGTGTCTTTCCTTTTCTTCTCCTTTTTCTAGCCCTTTGCGTCCCTACTGCTCTTCTAAGGGAGTGCTCTTCTGTGAGACATAGCAGGGACATCCTGCCACAGTCGGGATACTTAGCAGTAGGTTTTCCCTTGTGGTGTAGAGAAGAGAATCCTGATTTCTAATCGATGGGGAGCAGAAGCACAGCTGAGACATAGTGAAATTTGAAGAGGTCAAGTTTTGGGGGAAATTTTGGGGGGAAAGGATGGAACAGTTGAGACCTCGCTGATGCAGGGTTCCTTCTGCTTCTTGGGTGTCCACATTGTTTTGGTCACATCTCCTGAAACATCTCCTGAGACTTTCAGGGTGACATTTGTCTCCTTGGCACTGAAACCCAGTGTCCTGAGTGTGATGCTATTAATCAAAGCTCCGGACTAAGGAGGACGTTCTCTTATACAGAGTGCACAGAAACGAGGAGGCGCAAGGTAGGAGAGCTGCTTTTTGCATCTTTTAAGATACACTCATAATTTCCCCCTACAATCTTTTTCCCTTAATAAAGTGCTTTGTGCGCTGAAGCTGAGCCTTCCTATTCCATCTGAAGTCAGTATTTCCTCCGGTCTTTAGGACAGCCTTAGGGAAGTTCTCCTGCAAGACTATAGATGGATTTCACATTATGAAAGGAGAGAGGAAAGCCACTTCAGCACACCGTAGAATGGCCAGGGCACTATTTATTTATTTTAGAGGTGGTGGCAGCTGGGGAGGAAGGTTCAAAAGACACAAAGTTGTGTATGAATTATGATGTGATATGTTCGCTTTTAGCTCACCACCGGGCAGACCTTCAAAGTCAGTTTCCAGTGGGTTTTTCTCAAGGGCCCACACCAGCATCTTCCAAATGTGAGTCTGAAGATGCTTCCCATCTTACATCACTCACAAATAACTGCCAGAGCAACAAGAAACAAAAACTATACAATTTACAGTTTAACCTCTTTGATGTGATGTGGGATGGGGATCAGAAAGCAAAGGCCTCTGGGTTGATTGCCATAGAGAGCAAACTTATTTCCTTAAGAGAGCAAGCTGCACTAGCACATTAAAATTATTAGAAAGCCTTTACCAGATTAAATGAAGCTTGATTTGGGTCAAGGTGGGGGAGGGGAAGAGGAAAGAAACTAAACAGTGTTCGCCAAGGATTTGCTGAACATGTTTTTTTTTTTTTAAATGCTGACGGGCATTAAATTAAGTAACAACCAAAGATTACACAAGAGTAAACACTGCTGCTAATGTTTGATTAAAAGCTAACTGAGGGCTCGAAGTGACTCCAGTTAATTTATAGATCATGCCAATAACAGCCCCAGGGGAATGGGGCTGCTCAGGGTAGAGGAGAAGTTTTATAGGTAGAAGCCACATTTTTAAATGTTGAAAAGGAAAACCAAAGCTGAAGGAATGCTTTATAAACTTCAGGGAAGGAGAGAAAGACAGAGAAAGAGAGAAAAGAAAAAGTGTGTTGGGGATAGAAAAGGGGAATTGTCTCTGTGACTGCTGGCTTGGGGTAATAAAAAAAAAGAGGGATGTGTAACATTTAAATAATTCTTCTAGGAGGAGAGAGAGTGCTAGGATCAAAGAGTTAACTGTTCCTATGGGACAGGAATCTTAATAAATTCTAGACTGTGTCAAGGGTTCCATCCACCCCAAATGAAAGAGTGTAAATTCCTCTGTGTGATCAAATAAAATTGATTTAACTTTGCAACATTTAGCTTCAGGTTAAAATTTAAGTGTATAGTCTAGCAACAAATGATTTTAAAATTATAGTCCCCATTCAGCAAACCTCTTTTGATAAGTTTTAAATGCTTTTATAATGGGATGCTGGTGTGCTGTGATTCATGGGGTCACAAAGAGTCGGACATGACTGAGAGACTGAACTGAGCTGAACTGATAATGAGATGTGTCGTTTATTTAGTAACATAGCAGTCACATAGCAGCCGACAGGCTTAGATTGGGGTTTCAACTTGTACTTTAATTTTCTATGGCACGGGGGATGACCATAATTGCTGAACAATTCAATGGAATGGAATGGGCTAATTCAGCACTTTTTTCCCCCTACAGTTTTCCACAGAATATCTAAAATCATCTCCTCCATCGTAGTATGTTTATGAAAGCAAGGAATTTAACCCTCATATTTCCTATGCTTGAATAGTTTCCTTAATAAGATATAAAATATTTGCAAATTTGCCCCATTTAAATGAGCATGCCATTCATTATGAAGGAGATAGCACTGTTCAGCATGTCAGGGTTGAATCCTGTCTGCCGTTGTTTGGCTACCCTTAGAGGATACTCCAGGAAACCCAGTCTCTCTGAACACCCTTCTTTTTCCAAGTTCTGTCTTCTTTCAGACAAAGGCAAACATATCTGCTCAGCTCGGCCAGTCTTTAGTTTAATCTTGGAGTCTGAAAAACAAACAGTGGTAAGGTCTGGATAACATTGATCCACATTTGTGTGTTTGCCCAGATGAAACTTTAAAAAATGCTAAAAGCCACCAAAATCTCTGCTCTTTCCCTTAATTACCTAGATTATCAGACTGGAGAAATAAAATGGGCGGGTATGTTCCAGTGCTATTACATCTTATGCTAACTTTACCGGTCCCAGCAGGACCGGCAGCCTCGTTTGCTTTCTAGCACTCTCCAGGGACCCTCCCAACAGGTCAGAAACCCAACACCCTGTCTGCAGGGGTGGGGATGGAGCTTGTGCTCTGCAAGAGGCTGCAAGAGAAAAATCCTGCTGTCTTATCCCTTGGGCGCTGTCAGTTGACTGACTCCCTCTGTGGCTTTTATTACCAAACCCAAAACTTGACAGCCGGACTGACTCAGGTCACCAGCCCCATGAAGATATCTAAAAAAATTGAAAATCACTTGGCATGTTCAGTTCTTACTATTTATGAGTTTGCTCAAACATTCTGGTGAGCAGTTTCAAACATGAAGATACGTGTGCCAAACCATAGCAAAACTGAAAGTGACACCTCAGAGTGACTGGGATTAGTAGACATTGGTTTGGAACCCCTTGTCTTTCATATGTGATGTTAAAAACAAAGAGTGCCATCACCCACGTCGACTGGGTCAGTTTATTAAAGAAAATTGAATGAAGTCTAAAGGGGATTAGGCTTTCATGTATGGAAGTATTCTGAAACTCAAGCAATTTGCTGTAATTCATAAAAAGTTGGACATGAGGACTTCCCTGGCAGTCCAGTAGTTAAGAATCTACCTTCCGATGCAGGGGACGAGAGCTTGATCCCTGGTCAGTGAACTAAGACCCCACATGCCGCAAAGCAACGACTGAGTCCGTTCAGTCTGGAGTCCAACAGCCATGACTAGAGAGCCCACACACAATTAAGACACGACACAGTGAAATAAATATTTTTTTAATTTATAAAAATATATTTTAAAAAGAACATGACACGAATGGACAATTCTACTGTCACACTGTATGAACAAACAGATAGTGATGATGTGGTGTTTCCTTTTATTGTCTTTAAAAGAAAATAGGACATTAGGTTGCATTTATCTGACGCTTTTACTTTTTCTACTGTAACCTAAAAATGAAATGTATGCAGTTTTTCAAAATTTCAAATCACAAAGTTGGGGCATGGCAAATGTATCATAATAGCAACGATAGCTGAAATTCATTGTGTATCTGCTCTGCTCTAAGCAATAACCATGTGGGGCAGGAACTGTCGATCTGCTGCTGCAAAAGCAGTCCGTGGAGGAGCCTGGGTTCAGCCACTCTTGTCTCTATCCATCTTGGGCTCCACCAGAGAGAAGGTGTCATCACTCTACATTCCCAGGCACCCACATGCGTGTGCTCACCATTGTGGTTCCACTGAACCAGGTCATCTAACCTATCTTGTCATGGCAGACCCTTCACACTGGAGTAGGGGAAGAGGGAGTGTCTTTCTTAACCTCCATTCTCCCTTATGCCTAAAAAATCCATCTTTTCCCGTAATTTAGAACATACTTTTTTTTTTTAAAGAGTGGCCTATTGGAAAAAAAGAATAGCTTTCTGTGTACCAGATATTATTCAAATTATATTTCTTATTCATTTTATTGTCACAACAGTTTGAGGAAGGTAGTATTTTTATTGCCATTCAACAGATGAGTAAACTGGACAGGTCATGTCACTTGCTTAAAGCCACCTAGTTAGGGGGAGGCAGAGATGGACTCACACCCAGCAGCTTGGTCGGGTGGTTCATGGTCTTAACACTCTCTCTCCAGTGAACTGAGGACTAGCCAGGCAACTGATGGGGGCTTCTCTGGTGGCCCAGATGGTAAAGAATCTGTCTGCAATGCAGGAGACCCCGGTTCAATCCCTGGGTGGGGAAGATTCCATGGAGAAGGAAATGGCTACCCACTCCAGTATTCTTGCCCAGAGGATTCCATACGGGCTATAGTCCACGGGGTGGCAAAGAGTTGTACGTGACTGAGAGACTAATACTTTCACTTTCAGGCAGTTTGAAGGGCTAGCAATGAAATGACTTCAGTCAAATAATTTAGGCTGGGTTTTATCACAGCTAATTGTGGAATTATGTCTTTCCCTGGTGGCTTAGTAGTAAAGAATCCCCTGCCAATGCAGGAGACGTGGGTTCAGTCCCTGGGTCAGGAAGATCCCCTGGAGGAGGAAATGGCAACCCACTCCAGGATTCTTGCCTAGAGATTTCCATGGACACAGGAGCCTGACAGACTATAGTCCATGGGGTCGCCAAAGAATCAGACACAACTGAGTGACTAAACAATAAAAAACAACAACAAATTGTAGAATTGGCCATTTCATCACTAATGGGAGCTGATACACTGCCTGATACAGTCACACAATTCAGAAGGAAGACCCTTGGAGGATCTATAGAGTCCTGGGTAACTCTCTCAGCAGCTCAGTCTGGGCCATTTCCAATCTTACTCTCTGAACCTTGGTTTTCCTATCTCGAATATAGGTCTAACAACAAACATTAGCCTCTTTTATTGGTGCACTTTTCCAGTTTACAGAACAATTTGTCACACATTTCCTCATGTGATGTGAACCTCAGCATGGTTCTTTAAGGTGTAGTTATTCAGTTAGGACCTTCAGAAAGCTATTGCTCACAGATACCCATGGCCACAAAACTGATCAAGAAGGACTAGGTATAAAACCTGGCTTTCTGAGTCTAAGCCAAAATGTATTTCAACCATATCCCCAGTTCTTTCTGTGGTAGAAATAACCTCTTAGAGCAAGCTTCCTGTCACGTGGTAATTTCATTGCGAGATCTCATTAAACCTTCTCCTAGTTCCTTATATCAAGGCTCTGTGAAGTGGGCCAACCAGCTTCCCAAACTAGCTGAAGACCATCCACATGCTGCTCACATTCTATTTTGTGCTTGAATCCATTTGCCATGGTAGACATCTTATGGTGGTCAATGGGGACATTTAGAACTAGTTATGTTTATCTACAGGCTGGGTCCACAGACAGGGCAACAAGCTCATCAACCACGCACCCACCAATGCAGAGGTGGGAAGTATGCTGAAAACATTCTAGGCTTTGGGGGTCTACCCTCATGATGGTAGAGAAGTGTTGCCTTACTGTAAAAAATAAAAAGAATAAGATCCAATGTAGTGATTGAGAGCAAGTCCCCTGTGCTCCCCCTTTTGCCTCCACTCCTTTGGGCGTGAGACGCTGACACAGAGAAGATGAGGTGGCTGGCCTACTTATTTGTGGCAACTTGCAGAGCTTAATTGGAGGCTGGGTACTGGAACGTCAGCTCAGAATTTCAGAAGAGTCTGGGCCGTTTTCACAGATCCAAATCTGGAACCTGAAAGCAGGCTCTTACAACATTCCCGGATGGTATGACTGGCTGGTTCATGCACTCTTCGTAAGAAAGCTGAAATCCTCTGCTCCAACTAGCAGAAAAAGAGAAGAATTTGCAGAGAAAAAAAAAACAAAAGAGAAAAGACTTGTAGAAGGAAAATTCACAAAGCCCCTTTCCTAAGAAGTCTGTAAGCTGGAGTCGTCCGGCAGACACATATGGGCAGGTTAATGTCCCTGAAATCTAGCAGGAGCCAGTAATAACATGGTCAGGCAAATAGAAAGTTCCAGCTGGTTAGGAAGTCTGTGCAGCACCACACCATTACCCGCAGCAATTACCCTAGATGTAGGGCTGGCTCCCCAGGTCTGGGCACACACCCTGGGCTGGAGAAACTGGCTCTACTTCTCCTAAAGCATTCTCCTCTCACTGGGACAAATCCTTGGAGCATTAAGAAGGCTTTATGGTAAAATCAAGCTGTATCTCTCCCAGGTTCTAGAGGCCAGGTTAGAAGCTGCTTGTCTGATCCCTGCCAGCAGCTGGGATGGCTTGCCGGCAGGGACCTGAGGAGAGTGGTGTGATTGTGCTTTGCAAGTTGTGTGGCTGTTGTGAGATGCAGCGGTGTTTGCTGCTATGACTGGAGCCCCAACTGGCAGATCTGTGTGTTACCACTTAACCATCCTTGGGTGGTGTGGGTATATACCTCTTTAGGGGAACAAACTAAATATGACAAGTTTCCGAGGTTGGCAGTAGCTGCCAATTGCTTGCCTGTCTGTTGTCCAGCTCTTTCTTTTTCTAAAGCATTAGAGTGCCGGCATCTGTTTCATTGGTTTTATTTCTGTGAAAAACATTTCAGAACCACTTTCCTCATCGATCCTGCTAAAAATCAACCTTCCCTTCCTTTTTGCTCTGGAAGGGCTGACCCACGTTCTCCTGACCCATCCCGCCCTTGGCTGTTGCCAACCACATACCATATCCCTAAATAAGTTCTGGAGGAATTAAATATATAAACATTAAATACATTTTTAAAAACACAAAAGAATAAACAAAATTATGGTAAATATTCATCAATTCCTGCTTCACAGAAGCACTTTTTAAGCAAAAAGGTAGAGGAAGAATTTATGAAAAGATCAATTTTTTTTTTTTGGTATAAAACTAAAAGCTTGTATACATCAAAACTCGTGACAAAAAAAAAAGCATAAAGCAAAGAAAAACCTGAAAAATGGCAAAATATAAAACAAAGATATAATTAATACATGAAAAGCTTCTAGAAAGCAATAATTAGAAGATAAATAATCTAAACAAAAAAAATTGTCAGTGTTCACAAAAAGCCAATTCGTATAAGCAGAATTATACATACATGTACAGTAGTCATGTATGGATGTGAGAGTTGGACTACAAAGAAAGTTGAGTGCTGAAGAATTGATGCTTTTGAACTGTGGTGTTGGAGAAGACTCTTGAGAGTCCCTTGGACTGCAAGATCAAACCAGTCCATCCTAAAGGAAATCAGTCCTGAATATTCACTGGAAGGACTGATACTGAAGCTGAAACTCCAGTACTTTGGCCATATTATGTGAAGAACTGACTCACTGGAAAAGATCCTGATTCTGGGAAAGGTTGAAGGCAGGAGAAGGGGACGACAGAGGATGAGATGGTTGGATGCCATCACTCACTCAATGGACATGAGTTTGAGCAAGCTCCGAGAGTTGGTGAACGACAGGGAAGCCTGGTGTGCTGCTGTCCATGGGATTACAAAGAGTTGGATGCGACTGAACTGAACTGACAAGCAGATAACAATTAGATAATAACTCAGAAAAAATCTCAAGCTTACTGTTCATTTAAAAATAATTAAAGGAGATTAGTTGTTGTTTCTCAAGTTGGCAACTGTTTTAAACAAACAAATCAGGTAATTACATATTTGGAGAAAAGTTCAGGAAAAAGGATTATATATAGTGCTGGGGAAGTATAAAGATTTTTCAACTTTTCTTATTGTAAATGTGACAATATGGCAATATGCATTCAAAGACTTAAAACTGTGAATAGTATTTGACCTAATAATTCCTCTTCTAGGAAACTGTCCTTAGAAAATAGTTTTTGGGAAATATAAAGATTTAGGTTCAAGGGTGATTATCACAATGTTATTTATATCAGGGAAACATTCTAAAAAATAGGTTTAATTAATTATACTACATCTGTAAGCACTGAAAATCATGTTCTCGAAAATACTGAAGACTTAGGAAAAAATGTAAAAAGATATTATGAAGTGGAAAAATAGGATGCAAAATTGCATGCACAAAATGCTACTTTTGTAAAAAATGTGAATTTGGTTATATATGCATGTACATGCATAGGTTTGCTGAAAAAAGACTGGAAGGATTTGCACAAATGAAATATTAATAGTGGTTTTCAAGATGGTGGACTTATCACTGGTTTTAAAATTAAGTTTATTTGGTATTCAGATTTTCTGCAAAAAGAATGTATTAACTTTATGATCAGAAGAATAAATATTATTTTTGTAATTTTCTTTGTTATCAAGGGCTCCCCCTGCTGCTCACCTTAAAAATCATGGAGGCTTGGCCTTCTGCTTATTTCTCATTTTCCTCATCTTCTAAAAGGCTTTATTCTTGATCTTGATGACTACCCTCTATTTCTTATTACAAGTCTCAGGAGCAAACTCCACTAATTTAAATATTTGGAATGATATGTCAAGGTCTAGACTTTAAAAAAAACTGAGACATAATTCACATACACAAATCATTTATTTAAAGTGTACAGTTTAATGTTTTTTTAGTATATTCATAATATCGTGGTGCTGTCACCAATATCTAATTCCAGAGCATTTTCATCACTTTAAAAGAAACCTCATATTCATTAGCATCACTCCCCTTTCCCTGTCCCTAGTAACTACTACGCTACTTTCAGTGTCTATGAATTTGCCTATTTGGGATTTATCATATAAATTGAATCATTCCATATGTGATCTCGTGTCTGGCATCTTTCATTTAGCATAATGCTTACGAAGTTCATCTATGTTGCAGCATATATCAAAACTTCATTCCTTTTATGACTGAATAATATTCTATTCTTTGAATACTCCACATTTTATCTATTCATCAATTAATAGATATTTGTATTATTTCTACTTTTTAGCTATCATAATTAATGCTTCTATGACATATAAGATTTTTGTGGAGATATGGTTTTGATTCTCTTGGGTATATAGTTAGAAGTGGAGCTGATGAGATATAACTCTTTATTTAACTTTTTGAGGAAATGCCCAACTCATTTTAAAGGTGACTATATCATTTTATATTCCTACAAACATTGAATGAGAGTTCCAGTCTCGCCTTATTTTCACCAATGAGTAAATGCTGCCTTTCTAGTTAAAGCTGTCCTGCTGCTGCTGCTAAGTCGCTTCAGTCGTGTCCCACGCTGTGCGACCCCATAGATGGCAGCCCACCAGGCTCCCCCGTCCCTGGGATTCTCCAGGCAAGAACACTGGAGTGGGTTGCCATTTCCTTCTCCAGTGTATGAAAGTGAAAAGTGAAAGTGAAGTCGCTTAGTCGTGTCTGACCCTCAGCGATCCCATGGACTGCAGCCCACCAGGCTCCTCCGCCCACGTGATTTTCCAGGCAAGAGTACTGGAGTGGGGTGCCATTGCCTTCTCCGTAAAGCTGTCCTAGTGGATGTGAAATATTGTCTCATTGTGGTTTTGATTTGTATTTCTCTTAACAACTAATGATGTTGAACATTGTTTCATGTGCTTGCTGTCTATTTGTATAGCTTCTTTGGATAAGTGTTTAAAATTGTCTTCCTGTTTTTAACTGAGTAATTTGTCTTTTTATTGTTGGGTTATAATAGTTTTTATATATTTTGGATATTAGACCCTTATCAGATGCTGGTTTGCAAATATTTTCTCCCATGTTATGAGTTGACTTTTTACTTTCTTGATGTGCTCTTTGAAACTAAAAAAATTTTTTGCTTTGGTGAAGTCCAATTTATCTACTTTTTTCTTTTGTTGCTTGTGTTTCTGGTGTTGTGTATAATATTAGCTATTGATTATTCTAAGATCTTTGTAGCTGGGGAATTTGCATTTAGAATTTTGACATTTCTTTTCTTTTTGAGATATAGAGCGAGGCAGTGTCTAATTTTATTCTTTTGCATGTGGATAGTCAGTTGTTTTGCACCATTTGTTTAAAAGACCATTGTTTCACCCATTGAATTGTCTTGATACTCTTGTCACAAGTCAATTGATTGTACATTTATTGGTTTACTTTTATACTCTCAATCCTATTCCATTAATCTGTATGAATCCTTATGCTATGGTCTTGATTGCTGTAACTTTGTGCTGTAGCTTTCAAAATTGGGAAGTGTGATCTTTCACATTTGTTCTTCCTTTTCAGGTTGTTTCAGTTATTCTCAGTCCCTTGAATTTCCACATGAACTTTAGGATTAGCTTGTCAATTTTTCTATGGAAAGACATTTGTAATTTTGGTAGAGATGGTGTGAAATCTATGAATTAATCCAGTGAGTGAATATTTCTATCCAAATAATTTTAATTTTTCTAGTCCATGAGCACTTATTTCTAGTTATTAAGATCTTTTGAAGTTTCTTTCAGTGATGTTTTATATTTTTCACTGTACAAGTCTGACACGTTTTTGTTAAATTTATTCCCAAGTATTTTATTCTTTTTAACACTCTAGTAAAGGAGCTTTTCTTAAGCTCATTTTCTGATTGTTCATTGCCAGTGCATAGAAATACAACTGAATTTTCTAAATTGAGCTATTTCCTGTAAGTTTGATGAGCTGGTTTATTAGCACTCATGGATATTTCTGGATTCCTTAGCAGTTGCTGTTTACAAGATCATGTCATCAGCAAATATAAATAGATTTACTTCTTCCTTTCTAGTCTGGATACCTTTATTTCTTTTTCTTCAGTAATTGTCCTGACTGGAACATTTAATATAATGTTGAGTAGGAGTGGCTAGAAACAGCATTCTTTTCTAGCATTTTCTTATCAGCATTCCTGATATTAGTGCAAAAGCTTTCTGGTTTTCAGCATTAAATATGGTTTTAACTGTGGGTTTTCCTTAGACGCTATTTATTAAGTTGAGGAAGCTCCTTTTTATTTGTGTATTGTATCTCACATGACAACATTTTTATCATTTATCATTTGGCTTTAGTAAAATGCTTTTTCTATGTCTACTGAGATGATTCTGGGATATTTGTTCTGTTTTTTTTTACTAATACGGTGCATGATATTGATTACTTTTGGAGTGTTAAATCAACCTTGAATTTCAGGGATAAATTCCAGTCATAAGGCATATAGATCTGTAGTTTTCTTATGATGCCTTTGGTTTTGGTATCAAGGTAACAAGATCTTATAGAATGAGTTGGGAAATATATGCTTCCATTCTGTTTTGGGGAAGAGTTTATGAAGGATTGGCATTAAGTGTTCTTTAAACACTTGGTAGCATTTATCACTAAAGCCATCTGGTCCTGAGCTTTTCTTTTGTGGAGAGTTTTTGATTACTAGTTCAGTCTCTTTTCTTATAAAGGTTTATTTATGTTTTCTATTTCTTCCTGAGTCAATTTCTATAATTTGTGTCTTCCTAGAAGTTTGTCTGTTCAGCTAGGTTATATAACTTTTGGCATACAGTTATAAAAGTAGTTCCTTTTAGAGCCTTCCTACACTGCTGGTGGGAATATAAATTGATGCAGCTAGTGTTCCTCACTTGCCTCTGAAGGTTTTTGACAAATATCCCTTAAGGAAAGGCTGCATTAGGTGATCTGTGAATCAGGTCAAATGAAGAGAGTCTTCTCGTAAGTGGGGTTTCCCGAGGTACCTCTAGATGTGTCACATAATTACAGTTCTCTGGATATGGATATTTGCAGAAACTCTAACCTCTTTCAGAAGTCTTAGCCTACAGAGGAGGAGGAGGCGACTGGGCACAGTGGAATGGGATTTAATATGAGTGATAAGTCTGAGTCTGTGTGTGTGGGTTTCCTCATTCAGGTGACTTTCCTCATTGATACTCAGTCCTTGTTTGCCAAGAGTCTTTGACCTTAAAGAGGGTGCCTTACTAGCTGTGTGATGGATAATTGGGATATGATGCCCATTGAATGGGGAGTTTCCCTGTGGAAACTCAGGATTGTAAAGAATCTGCCTACAATGTGGGAGACCTGGGTTTGATCCCAGGTTGGGAAGATTCCCCTGGAGAAGAGCATGGCAACACACTCCAGAATACTTGCCTGGAGAATCCCATGGACAGAGGAGCCTGTAGGGCTACAGTCCACAGGGTTGCAAAGAGTTGGACACAACTGAAGGGCTTGAGCACACGCACATGCCTGTGGAATGAATCCTTAGTAAGTTTTCTTCCTCCCTTGAACTGACACTCCCTCTTGGGCTCTCGTTAAACTCACCTTAATCATTACAGATTTAAAGTGATCAAATCTGAGAAGTTATAAATTAATACCTTAAAATGGCAACCAAACCCCTGCACTGTCTCTTTAAGACTACAGCTAATATAAACAGTAACTGTTCTGTACTGAGTGCCTGCTTTGTTTCATGCAGTCCGCTAAGTACTTCACATACATTGCTGCTGCTGCTGCTAAGTCACTTCAGTCGTGTCCAACTCTGTGTGACCCCATAGACGGCAGCCCACCAGGCTCCCCCGACCCTGGGATTCTCCAGGCAAGAACACTGGAGTGGGTTGCCATTTCCTTCTCCAATGCATGAAAGTGAGAAGTAAAAGTGAAGTTGCTCAGTCGTGTCCTACTCTTCGCGACATTAACCATTGTTAAAATAGGTGCTGTTATTTCTCTGGAGGAATAAACTGAGGCTCAGAGAGGTTAAGTAACTTGCCTAAGGTTCCATAATAGTGAGTTAATGGTTGGGAACAATGTGTACTGAAAGACTGCAATAAAAATTTATTATTTCAGACGAATGGAGGCAGGGCAACCTGATTTGTGAGGCACACGCTTTTAATAAACTATATTTAAAGCTAAAGAGTTTACTGCCTTCTCAGACACTGAGTAACTTAAACTGTGTATGAAAAGAGAGCAATTGCCTCCAGGGGGGTCTTGGAAGACCTACAGATAAGCATTATTTATAATTAGCATGTCACTCTTAAAGCATTATTTATAATTAATGTGTCGGTTATTTATAGTGGAAGAAATACTTCTAGATTATTTTTTAAAAGGTTTTAAGAAACAGTTTATCTCAGGCTATTTAAATTATAGTTCTTTACATCCTTGATTTGCTTAGGATTTGCTTAGGGAGCTTCAAGCCAGTCCCGAAGACTCTGAATTGATGGGAGTGTGAAGTAATATAGTTTAATGTAGAGCCTGGTGGTCATCCTTGTTAGGCTCTCTTATTTAAAATACATGTCTTGTTGACTAGGATTGGCTGTTTGGATATCTGCGAGATTCACTCTTTGTAATGATAATACAATCAAAGCCTCTAAGGAATTGGATTTAGTTCTAAGAACCTGGAATCTTCCTTTGAAGTGACTCTTTAAAAATATTAGCAAGTATCAGCCTTAATATCCAACTTGTATGCCTCACCGAGTTTTCACGAGATTAGCAGCCATTGCTAGTTCTTTGTCTGGAAGTTGAAATGAAGAGTTGCCGTGGACTGAGAGAACACTTCTGTTTCATGTCCCCATGCTGTTTTGGTCCAAATGACTCAGATACAGTACTACAGCTGTTTCAGCATTCTTGGGTTTTGTTTGCCAGCTCTATTGGAGACTAAAGCTTATATAAGTAATATAAAACCTCAGCATTTACAACATAAAGGCACCACAAGAACTCTCAGACATTAAGCTTTGGTAGGATTTTATTTGGAGGAATTTTATTTTAAAATGTAATATCCTTTTCCTTTCTTTGGCAAAATAGAATCAGGAGAACTTGGATGGAACTCTGCTGCTTATGAAAAGTCTCACCCTGTTCATATAAGCAAGTCTGTCACCCTTGATTGGAAAGTAATATTCATAAAGCTTAATGTTATTATCATCCCTCTGCCTGGAGAGATAGATATTCTTGAAGCCTTTTAAATAAAAAGTTTAAAATTGAATTTGCAACTCAAAAGATTGGTGGGTTCAGATGTTAGTTTCCTGCTGAGTAACTGGGAAAACAATTCTAAAGTAGCCAGTAGTGTGTTGGGAATGGCAGTTTTATTAAATGTCTTGATGGAGTGCAATGAAAACACACTTTCAGTGTCTTTATGTGGTCTTTCCCTCTACAAAAATAATAGTTTTCTCACAGATGTTAGTGTTTGCTTTCACTCTACCTATTTGGTTATTCTCCCAGTTCAGGTTTTTTTGCAAAGTTTTTCAAAAGAAGATGAGATTCAGTTTTAGTAGCAGACCAATAAGATTCTCACATATGAACCAATTGTCTAACACTGCTCAGAGATTATGATTTGCATTGCATCATATGATTTTGTAGGATGAGAAGTCTTAAACAATCTACATGGTCTAGAATAGGGCCACTGAGTATTTTGTTCCCATGGTGATGAGCCTTCCAACATCACAGATCTTCAATGAAGTCCTTGAAGGAGCTGGGTCTCGCTGGAAGGAAGAGAACCATCCAGTTGTGGGAAGGCTTCTCTTGTCCAATAAAAAGCCAGCAAGTTCATTTAAAAAGGTATCTTTCAATTATAAAACCTGGCAGGCATCAAAGGACACTTGGCAGTTGAACTTTGCAAAAACATTTGCACTGGCGGCTAAAGAGGACCTTCTCTTTTGCTGGTTTCGTGAAAAAAAAAAAAAAAGAAAGAAAATGAAAAAAGGAACATTTTGCAGTTTCACCTCAATTTCCTCTCTCCTTCTTTCCACAAAAACAAAAGGTGATTTTTCAAGGTCCCTGTATCAGCATTATTTGACATCCTCATCTGGTTTTGACCAAATAACTGACCAAATCCCTCAGGATGAATATTGAAAATTTGTTATGATTTCCACCCCTCACTCCCAGTGCTGTCTCTCAGTCAATGGCAAATTGTCTGTTTTCCAGTTTCTTTATTTTTCCCCCTATGGGCAAAACACTGCTGCTATAAAAATAAAAACAGTGGAATTCCAGTCTTGACTAAATTTGGGAATTCTCACAGACATGAAAAAATCTTTGTTTCTCCTTGGGAAATTGGCAAAGTGAAAATTGACAGCTTAGCTTTTCTCACATTGGCACTTATATTAACTGTAGGAATTGGATTTTTAAATGATTTTAAATATAATTTCAAGGGAAAAAAATGCTACTTACATGTAAGTGTGGCTTATGTTTATCTTCACACCATATGTCTTATATGAAGATCTTTGTAACCAGATCTGAAGCATCCTTTTCTTCCTGAGCAAAGATGTAGCTTTGTAAGAATGGAGGCCTCTTCGTCATTATTCCTCAAATCAAGACACTGTCTAATCCTGCTTAGATGATCAGAGATAGCAGAGAGTAAGGCAGCCTCAGACTGTCAAATGACCTCTGAGTTAAGTGCATGGACTTCCCTGGTGGCTCAGTTAGTAAAGAATCTGCCTGCAATGCAGGAGACTTGAGTTTGATCCCTGGGTTGGGAAGATCCCCTGGAGAAGGGAATGGCTACCCACTCCAGTATTTTTGTCTGGAGAATTCCATGGACAGAGGAGCCTGGTAGGACACAGCCCATGGGGTCACAGAGAGATGGACACAACTGAAGGACTAACACTTTACATGCATATTTGATTTTCTGGCAAGACATCAACAAAGTTCTCGAATCAGCAGACTTTGGGTACACTGGGCCTTCAAGTATTTGTCTATGATATGAAATAACTCTGGATAATCTTATTTGTATTATTCAAATAATACACTAGTGGTTCAAGTTCTACTCTATAATTTGTGTGTACGTGTATGTGTATTTTCTTCTTCAGTGTTGATCCTTAACAGAAAGAAATAGTTGCTCTAAAATCCTATGCATAAACATAGGTATAACAACTGGTGAAAAGACAAACAGCAACCTGCTCAGATTTTTAAACCCCCAAATTTAACTCTCCTCTTTATTGCACACATTATTTTGTAATTTTGTTTCTAATATCCAAATTGTAAGGGATATATCGCTGTCTGCTGCAATTTCAGTGAAGCTTTAGGTCCCGCCAGTAAGGCAGGGAGCAATTGTCTTGCATTCTGCACTTAATTGTGCCTATGGGTAGCATTAACCATCCTGCTAGGAAGGGGAATGGTTAGCTGTTGGAACCGGCACAGAGAAATCCTAGCTGTTGCTCATGAAGGTCCGTATAGTCAAAGCTATGGTTTTTCCACTAGTCAGGTACAGATGTGGTGCTGGAGAAGACACTTGAGAATACCTTGGATTGCAAGAAGATCAAACCAGTGAGTTCGAAAGGAAACCAACCCTGAATATTCATTGGAAGGACTGATGCTGAAGCTGAAGATCCAATACTTTGGCCACTTGATGTGAAGAGCTGACTCACTGGAAAAGACGCTGATGCAGAGAAGGATTGAGGCCAGGAGGAGAAGGGGGCAGCAGAGGATGAGATGGCGAGATAGCATCACTGAATCAATGGACATGAATTTGAGCAAACTCTGAGAGATAGAGAGGGACAAAGGAGTCTGACGTGCTGCAGTCCATGGGTTCACAAAGAGTTGGACACGAGTCAGAGACTGAACAACGAGTGAAGGGGTCAAGCCATCTTGATTCACCATGATTTCCAGTTCATTCCCTACCTGCCTTTCCACCTCTGGCCTCTACCCTCCATTACCTTACATGGCAAAAAGAACTTTGCATATATGGTTGAGAATACTGAAATGAGAATATTGTCCTAGATATTTCAAGTGGTGAAGCATAATCCCAATGGTCTTGTGTAAGAGGAATGCAAGGAGAAGGCAGTGTGATAGGAGAAGCAAAAATTGGAGTGATGGGGCTGGAAGCCAAGTCAGTTCCTAGAAGGTGGACAGGTAAGGAGCAGCCTCTGGAGGGGGAGAGCCTCCAGAAGGAACCAGCGCTGCTCACCCTTGGATTTTAGCCCCTTAACACTCCCTTTAGACTTCTGACCTCCAGGATTGCCAGAGAAAATTTTTGTGCTGCTTTAAGCCACTTGTTTTTGTTCAGTCACTAAGTCATGTCTGACTTTTTGAGACCCCATGGACTGCAGCATACCAAGCTTCCCTGTCCATCACCAACTGCTGGAGCTTGCTCAAACTCATGTCCATTGAATTGGTGATGCCATCCAACCATCTCATCCTCTGTCGTCCCCTTCTTCTCCTGCCTTCAGTCTTTCTCTTCATTAGAGTCTTTTCCAGTGAGTTGGCTCTTCTCATCAGTTGGCCAAAGTATGGGAGCTTCAGCTTCAGCATGAGTCCTTCCAGTGAATATTCAGGGTTGATTTCCTTTAGGATGGACTGGTTTGTTCTCTTTGCTGTCTAAGCGACTCTCAAGAGTCTTTTCAGCACTACACTTTGAAAGCATCAATTCTTCTGCACTCAGTCTTCTTTTTGGTCCAACTCTTACATCTGTACACGACTACTGGAAAAACCGTAGCTTTGACTAGATGGACTTCTGTTGGCAAAGTAATGTCTCTGCTTTTAAATATGCTGTCTAGGTGTGTCGTAGCTTTTCTTCCAAGGAGCAAGTGTTTTCAAATTTTGTGACCACTAGATTTGTGATCATTTGTTTTAGCATCTACATAAAATTAAAATACCTTTTAGACTATGTGGGAGAGGGAGAGGGTTGGATGGGTTGGCAGAGTGGCAGTGTAACATGTGTGATATCATAAGTGAAACGAATCGCCAGTCCAGGTTTGATGCAGGATGCAGGATGCTTGGGACTGATGCACGGGGATAAATCCAGAGAGAGGGTGTGGGGCGGGAGTGGGGAGGTGGGGGTCGGGATTGGGAGTTCATGTACACTTGTGGCTGATTCATGTTGATGTGTAGCAAAACGAATACAGTATTATAAAGCAAAACAAACTAAAAAATAAAAATTAATTAAAGAAAAAAAAAAACCTTCCTATAGTCCCCTCACTTTCTATGCAGAATCCCTGACTTTTTTTATTTTTATTTTTTTAAATTGATTTTTATTTTTTAGTTTGTTTTGCTTGCAATACTGTATTTGTTTTGCTATACATTGACATGAATCAGCCACGAGTGTACATGAACTCCCAATCCCGATCCCCACCTCCCCTCTCCCACCCCACACCATCTCTCTGGATTATCCCCATGCATCAGTCCCAAGCATCCTGCATCCCGCATCGAACCTAGACCAGCAATTCGTTTCACTTATGATATCATACATGTTACACTGCCACTCTCCCAAATCATCCCACCCTCTCCCTCTCCCACAGAGTTCAAAAGGCTGTTCTACACATCTGTGTCTCTTTTGCTGTCTTGCGTACAGGTTTATCATTACCATCTTTCTAAATTCCATATATATGTGTAAGTATACTGTATTGGTGTTTTTCTTTCTGGGTTACTCTGCATAATCTGCTCCAGCGTCATCCACCTCATTAGAACTGATTCAAATGTATTCTTTTTAATGGCTGAGTAATACTCCATTGTGTATATGTACCAGAGCTTTCTTATCCATTCAAATGGGATCTAATTAAAATTAAAAGCTTCTGCACAACAAAGGAAACTATAAGCAAGGTGAAAAGACAGCCTTCTGAATGGGAGAAAATAATAGCAAATGAAGCAACTGACAAACAACTAATCTCAAAAATATACAAGCAGCTTATGCAGCTCAACTCCAGAAAAATAAATGACCCAATCAAAAAATGGGCCAAAGAGCTAAATAGACATTTCTCCAAAGAAGACATATGGATGGCTGACAAACGCGTGAAAAGATGCTCAACATCACTCATTATCAGAGAAAGGCAAATCAAAACCACAGTGAGGTACCATTTCACACCAGTCAGAATGGCTGCGATCCAAAAGTCAACCAGCAAGAAATGCTGGAGAGGGTGTGGAGAGAAGGGAACCCTCTTACACTGTTGGTGGTAATGCAAATTAGTGCAGCCACTATGGAGAACAGTGTGGAGATTCCTTAAAAAATTGCAAATAGAACTGCCTTATGATCCAGCGATCCCACTGCTGGGCATACACACCAAGGAAACCAGGATTGAAGAGACACGTGTACCCCAATGTTCCTCACAGCACTGTTTATAATAGCCAGGACATGGAAGCAACCTGACTTTGATACCACCTTCATTTTTGCCTTTGGTCCAGTTTTTCATCTCTGTTCCAGGCCTCTTGACTATGGATTTGACTATTCTCTCTTTTATTGCCCATCCTCCATGCCTAGACTCTTGCACAGCCAAGGAACTTGTCAATTTTGCCCTTCAATAAGGACCTGTGGTTACAGAGCCAGAGTGACATTTCCTGCAATGTGTCCCATGACATATTGGTCTTTGAATATGTGAATATAGAGTATATAGAAAGGAAATGTTGTTTATCACATACACCTCTTAGAGACTCATACTCATACTTCATATTTGCATGTTAATGATCCTGAGAAAGCCTACAATTTTGTTTAATGAAAAAATTTCCCAATTTATTTGTCTACAGAACATTTTTTCTTCATATGACAAATATAAACATGTCCTGGAAGTGGAGTTCTAAGGAGCTGGCATGGGGAAAAGCTGCACTGGGATACATCTGAGGCTTGGGGATGCTCATATCCTTCTTGAGTGGCCTGAAGCTAATGTACATTTGGTCTCTGTATTGAAAGGAGATCCAGTTTCCATCATCCAGGGGCTGGGCTTTGTGGACTTCCACTGAATTAGTTGAGGGATGTAAGAAAATAAATTGATGGAATAGGCTTTCTGCATCTATGGCAGCTTCTTACTTGTCTTCTTGGGAAATATGCTTGAAACTCTTGGAGAGATCTGACTCAAGTTTCATAGATCTGTAGTGGCAGGGGGGCCTTTAGTAGATAGATGCAATGGATTTGCCAAGCAATGGCCCAATCACAGACTATGCAAACTCTTTTAAGATGTGTGCTTAAGATCTGAAGAGGACGAGAATCCATGAGAAAATCCCAAATGGCACAATCTTCTTTGTCTCAAATCCAGGTAGGGTACTTACTGACCTCACTAGGATCAGGTGACCACCAGTGAACACTGCCTAAGACACAGATCAGGTATATATAGTGTCTGCAGTATTAGCTGTGTTAAGAATTGCTCTAAGCACTTCAGATATCTCACAAGTGAAGTGAAAGTTGCTCAGTTGTGTCCAACTCCTTGCGACCCCATGAATTATACAGTCCATGAATTTCTCCAGGCCAGAATACTGGAGTGGGTAGCCTTTCCCTTCTCCAGGGAATCTTCCCAACCCAGGGACTGAACCCAGGTCTCTCGCATCGCAGGTGGATTCTTTATCAGCTGAGCCACAAGAAAAGCCCAAGAATGCTGGAGTGGGTAGCCTATCCCTTCTCCAGCGGATCTTCCCAACCCAGGAGTCAAACTGGGGTTTCCTGCATTGAAAGCGGATTCTTTACCAATTGAGCTATCAGGGAAGCCCAAGATATGTCACCACTTTATGCACAATTCTGGAGCATGTGGAGGTTAAAAATAACCCACCTGAGGTTACTTGTCTTGTAAGTGGCATCACTGAGCTTTGAGCCCAGGCAGTCTCGTCCCAGAGTCCCTGTTCTCAAGCCCCTGTATTACATGCAAGTGAAAGGAGAGTGAGCCTGGAATCCAGTAGAACTGGATTTGAACCCAGACTTCTTGGTATGATCTTGGGCAGTTCCCTTAATCTCTCTCAACTTTTGTTTCCTCTTTGGAAAATCATGATATGAAAACCTGGTGTCAGAATCATATTATATACTTGCCAGTCTATTAACATACTCACCTCTCCTACCTAACAGAGCCTCTCACCAATCTGTTTTGGGAGAATCATGACTGTCAATAAGTGTTTGATCCCTTTCAAGAAAGAGGTTACATTCTGACACTTGAAAAACTATGCTGAGTTTAATTATTGCTTTTTCTTGAAATATTTTCTTACTAAAAAGTTTTTTCTTATTACAAAAAGAATATGTATTTATTTCAGAAAGGAAAGCTAAGGAAAAGTAAGTGAAATTTTAAATCAAAAATAATTCTAGAAGGTAATATCTGTTAACCTTTGGATCTTAATATTATTTTTAATGATTTTTACTCTATATTCTCTAATAATGTTTTCATACTGTATGTGTTTTACTCTATATCTCCTTTTTCAAATGATGTTTTTCTAAAATGCAGTTTTGTAAAAATTGCTTTTTTTCATTTGGTATGCTGCTAAGTCACTTCAGTTGTGCCCAACTCTGTGTGACCCCATAGAGGGCAGCCCGCCAGGCTCCCCCATCCCTGGGATTCTTCAGCCAAGAACACTGGAGTGGGTTGCCATTTCCTTCTCCAATGCATGAAAGTGAAAAGTGAAAGTGAAGTCATCTTGAACTATTCTCGTGCCCTAGATAGTCTATAACAGTTTTTTAAATTGACTACATGATGGCTACTTAACCAGTTTCATACTGTTGAAAGTTTATAAGATTTTTCCATTTTTGTTTCTGATTATTGTTGAACATGTTACAATGAACATCTTGGAGACTCCTGTTTTTGACTCATGATTAATAGAGTTAATCTTTTTTAAAAGTTGTTTTACTTTTATACAATTTAGAGGTTACTTTCCATTTACAATTATTGCAAAATACTGGCTGTATTCACCGTGTTGTACAATGCATCCTTGCGCCTTTTACATCTATAGTTTGACCCTTACTCCCTCACCTTTATTTTGCCCCTCCCTTCCTCCCCTCTAGTAACCACTAGTTAATAGAGTCAATCTTGATGATAGCATTTTGGGTCCCTAGAAAGCAGGTTGTATTGAAATTGCATACAGAAAGACCTGATTCATTCAATTTACTGTGCCAGTGCCCAGAAATACATTGGAGTATAGCTAAATAAATACCTATTGACAAGGATGAATAGAATCTGAAGCAATTGCTTCCTTTCCAGGTAGATTCATGCCAACAACTTAGCAAATAGAAATCATAAGAGGACCTGGTTTCATCTGGCCGGTAAATGGCATGGAGGCTCATGTGGTCTCGCTTTCATTCGTGTCTTATTGGGAATGAATCATGACCAATAGGCCTTTCTGGTATTCTAGAAGCAACGGACGTTTTTGGAGCATTGCCAAGCTTAGCTCTTCAGATCCTGGCCCAACCCTTACTAGGGCTTGGTTTCTTTTGGAAATGAATGTTATTACTGATCATCAAGTCATGGGGCTTTTAACACATTTGCTGAGAAATGATCTTCTAAAGTTATTATTAATTATTTTTCCCTAGAGCTTCAAATTTTGAGAATTTTTATTCTTACTAAAATCTATATGTTAAAATCACTTTTTAAACAATGGAACGTCATGCAGTCATCCATAAAGACATGTTAGATCTATGTTTTGACATGGAAAGATATACATAATGGTATATTACATTCATATTAAACAAATATATATTTTTATAAACATATGTTCATAAGTGCACAGAAAAATCTATGACCACGTGAGAGCTGTTAATAACTGCTACCACCAAGGGGTGGGAAGTAACTTTATTTTCTACTTTTTCTTAAGGTAGTACATGAATTTTCACAATAAGCGGGAGTTTTATAGGAGTCAAAACAATAAAGGTAGTCCTGATGTTTTAGAAAAACAGATAGCATTTTTAAAGGCAGTATGTATAATTACTTATAATGATAGATTAATTAATACGCTGAATTCAGTTTTTATGATTTGGGGGACTATAATATATGTGGCTGCGACCGGCGCACTAAGCACAGCTGAGAGGAGCTACCCCACATCCAAGGTCAGGGGCAGAAGCCGGGAGAACCCCATGCCCGAAGGCCAGTGGCCAAGAGAAGTTATCCCACCTCCGAGGTCAGGGGCAGTGGCCAAGAGTGCCAGGCTGCGATGGCGCAGAAACGACTGAGAGGAGCTACCCTGCGTCCGAGGTCAGGGGCAGCTGGGAGGAGCAACCCCACATCCCAGGAGCGGTGGCTGCACAGGCACAGGAGGGCCTAGAGGAGCTATCCCACGTTGAAGGCCAGGAAGGGTGGTGGTGACGAGATACCCTTTGTCCAAGGTAAGGAGCAGTGGCTGCACTTTGCTAGAGCAGCCGTGAAGAGATACCCCACGCCCAAGGTAAGAGAAACCCAAGTAGGATGGTAGGTGTTGCAAGAGGGCATCAGAGGGCAGACACACTGAAACCGTACTCACAGAAAACTAGTCAATCTAATCACACTAGGACCACAGCCTTGTCTAACTCAATGAAACTAAGCCATGCCCGCAAGGCAACCCAAGACGGGTGGGTCATGGCAGAGAGGTCTGACAGAATGTGGTCCACTGGAGAAGGGAATGGCAAACCACTTCAGTATTCTTGACTTGAGAACCCCATGAACAGTATGAAAAGGCAAAATGATAGAATACTGAAAGAGGAACTCCCCAGGTCAGTAGGTGCCCAACACACTACTGGAGATCAGTGGAGAAATAATTCCAGAAAGAAGGAAGGGATGGAGCCAAAGCAAAAACAATACCCAGCTGTGGATGTGACTGGTGACAGAAGCAAGGTCTGATGCTGTAAAGAGCAATATTGCATAGGAACCTGGAATGTCAGGTCCATGAATCAAGGCAAATTGGAAGTGGTCAAACAAGAGATGGCAAGAGTGAACGTCGACATTCTAGGAATCAGTGAACTAAAATGGACTGGAATGGGTGAATTTAACTCAGATGACCATTATATCTACTAGTGTGGGCAGGAATCCCTCAGAAGAAATGGAGTAGCCATCATGGTCAACAAAAGAGTCTGAAATGCAGTACTTGGATGTAATCTCAAAAACGACAGAATGATCTCTGTTCGTCTCCAAGGCAAACCATTCAATATCACAGTAATCCAAGTCTGTGCCCCAACCAGGAACGCTGAAGAAGCTGAAGTTGAACTGTTCTATAAAGACCTACAAGACCTTTTAGGACTAACACCCAAAAAAGATGTCCTTTTCATTATAGGGGACTGGAATGCAAAAGTAGGAAGTCAAGAAACACCTAGAGTAATGGGCAAATTTGGCCTTGGAATGCGGAATGAAGCAGGCCAAAGACTAATAGAGTTTTGCCAAGAAAATGCACTGGTCATAGCAAACACCCTCTTCCAACAACACAAGAGAAAACTCTACACATGGACATCACCAGATGGTCAAC
>SJXQ01010876.1:294110-327872 GCA_006408695.1 Aepyceros melampus | reverse complement strand
TTTTTTTTTTTTTTTTTTGAGCACTTCCTTGCTTTCTGATTCTACAGAATGCTCCAGGCTCATTTTGTATTTGTCCCTGCCCCAACACTTCTCCAATGAATCCTGGTTCTTTTCTTTGGAGAATAATGTGAAACAAGTATCTTGCTACTGGGTGTATTTGTTGCTACCAGGGTAGCATTGTTCCTGGACAGAGCTAGGAAAGTTACTCGTGTATATACACCTATCTAATTTTTGTATTTATTCATCTCTCTATATATTAATCTAAATATAAGTACATACTGATGTCTTTGAATCTAATCCAGTGCCACATAACTTTTCTCAGACAATGAGAAACTTGGCTTCTTTCATCAAGCGTCCATTTCCTTATTTTTCAGTCCTAGTATACATATATCAGAGAAGGCAATGGCAAACCACTCCAGTACTCTTGCCTGGAGAATCCCATGGATGGAGGAGCCTGGTAGGCTGCAGTCCATGGGGTCGCAAAGAGTCGGACACGACTGAGTGACTTCACTTTCACTTTTCACTTTCATGCTTGGAGAAGGAAGTGGCAACCCACTCCAGTGTTCGGGTCACACAGAGTCGGACACGACTGACGCGACTTAGCAGCAGCAGCAGCAGTATACATATATGGCTGTTTCAATATTGTTTAACCATATTCCCTCAACATTCAGAAAACAAAGATCATGGCATCTGGTCCCATCATTTCATGGGAAATAGATGGGGAAACAGTAGAAACAGTGTTAGATTTTATTTTTGGGGGCTCCAAAATCACTGCAGATGGTGACTGCAGTCATGAAATTAAAAGATGCTTACTCCTTGGAAGAAAAGTTGTGACCAACCTAGATAGCATATTCAAAAGCAGAGATATTACTTTGCCAATGAAGGTCCATCTAGTCAAGGCTATGGTTTATCCAGTAGTCATGTATGGATGTGAGAGTTGGACTGTGAAGAAGGCTGAACACCGAAGAATTGATGCTTTTGAAGTGTGGTGTTGGAGAAGACTCTTGAGAGTTCCTTGGACTGCAAGGAGATCCAACCAGTCCATTCTGAAGGAGATCAGCCCTAGGATTTCTTTGGAAGGAATGATGCTAAAGCTGAAACTCCAGTACTTTGGCCACCTCATGCGAAGAGTTGACTCATTGGAAAAGACTTTGATGCTGGGAGGGATTGGGGACAGGAGGAGAAGGGGACGACAGAGGATGAGATGGCTGGATGGCATCACTGACTCAATGGACGTGAGTCTGAGTGAACTCCGGGAGTTGGTGATGGACAGGGAGGCCTGGCATGCTGCAATTCATAGGGTCGCAAAGAGTCGGACACGACTGAGCTACTGAACTGAACTGAACTTGAGAAACAAATTTGCCAACTAGATACAGTGTTTACATACAGTTTCTTTTGTCTTTAGTTTTATATTTTCCAGTGAAAGCAGATTTTCCAGAGTTACTGTTGCCAATTCCTTTCTTCCTGCACCTTGTTTGGCCAACAAATGAGCCACTGGCTAGTTTATTTTGATTTTGGCCTTTTTCAATTTTTGTGATGAAATTATGTTGTTATATTTCAATTTAAATCTAAGTTTTGTGACTGTTGCTTTCCCACGAGGTAGGAATATTGTGACAAGTGCTTAGTCTGACGATGTCAGTGTACGTTGGACTCAGCACAGCTATAGTCTCAGGAGATAATAAAAACACTGCTTTGCCATCTATTTTGATAACAAATTAATCCACACTATACTGTGTTTTAAGAGTGCAACATTTGAACTCAACTTTTTGTTTTCCTTTTGTTTTGATTTTGACATGATGGATATGCACTAGTGTTAATAAATAAAATTAAATGGTCTGAGTGTGCCACACACATGGCATGTGTGGCACTGGAAATGCTATAGAATTATAACTGTGTCACTGTGCTTTGTAGTGTGCTGTCTGCAGTGCAAAGTAATAAGAGCATCAAATCTAGTCTCTGCTATATCTACTCAACTCTGCTATTGTAGCATGAAAACACCTATGGGCAAAATGTAAATATATCAGTGTGGTTATGTTCCAATAAAACTTTATTTATGGGTATTGAAATTTTAATTTTGTATAGTTTTCACATTTCACAAAATATTTTTTTTATTTTTATTTTTTCCAACTATTAAAAGATGCAAAAGTAGGCAGTGGGTGAATTTGGCTTGTGGGCCCAGTTTTCTGACTCTTGCTCTACAATTTTAAAGGTATACTCTCATATCATATGTAAACAGAGGTCATTTTACTTTTCTTCTAGTTCTTATGCCTCTTATTTCTCTTGAATAATTTCTACCATGAAGTTTAATAGTAGTAGTAGTAGTTAAGAGAATATTGATGCCTGTTGCTCATCTTAGTGAAAAGATTTATAGTCATTCCCCATTAAGTAAGATGCTTGCTTTAGGACTGAAGTACAGTTGATCTTTGAACAACACAGGTTTCCACTGCATGGGTCCACTTTTTTGGAGATTTGCAACAACTTGTAAAATTTTATAGACAAACCACACAGCCTAGAAATATTAGAAAAATTACGAAAAAGTTAGGTATATCCTGAATTCATAAAATATATGTGGAAACTAGTCTATTTTGTCATTTACTACCATGTAATCTACATGGAAAAGAAAGTGTTAGTCACTCAGTCATGTCCGACTCCTTATGACAACATGGACTGTAGCCCACCAGGCTTCTCTGTCCATGAGATTCTCTAGGCAAGAATACTAGAGTGGGTTGCCATTCCCTTCTCCAGGGGATCTTCCTGACCTAAGGACTGAACCCGTGTCTCCTGAATTGCAGGTGGGTTCTTTACCACTGAGCCACCAGGGAATCCATAAAATGTATTCATAAAATATATGTAGATACTAGTCTATTTTGTCATTTACCACCATATAACATATATGAATCTACTACAAAATGTTAAAATTCATCAAAACTTATATGTACAGCACTAAGAGAACATATGTGGTACCATTCACAGTCCTGAGAAATGTAAACAAGTGTATATATGCAATATTAAGTTCATAAATGTGTAAATTAACTGTATCACATACAGTGATGCTCTAATAATTTCACAGCAACTGTTGCTGTTACAGTGAGCTCTAGTGTTGTGAGTATCCACTTGAGACACTGTGCAACACTGATCATCTCCACATTAGCAGTTCATCTCTATGGTAACTTTCATATCACAGTAAAAAGTGATAGCTCTGGTTTTCAGGTTTCTTCCATGTTTAGTGCAACATGATAAACCCTGAATAACACCACAAGGCTCGTACGTACAGAGTGCCACTGCTGATGCTGGAAGTGCTCCCAAGGAGCAGAGAGAAGTCATACTGTTACAAGGAAAAGTTGAATTGCTTGAAATGTACTGTAGATTGAGGTCTGCAGCTGTAGTAGTCTTCCATTTCACGATAAATGATTCCAGCTTAAGGACTGTTGTAAAAAAAAAAAAGGAAATTCGTGAAGCTATCACTGCAGCTACACCAGCAGGCATGAAAACCTTACACTTTTTTCAAAATACCCTGTCACCTTTTTTGAAAATGCAGCTTTTTAAGTGGATGTAGGATTGCTATAAGAAAAGCATCCCTATAGACTCTAATATGATTCAAGAAAAAGCAAGGTCATTATAAGACAACTTAAAGCAAATGAAAGGTGCAGGCTTTAATGCCAGCGAAGAATGGTTTGATAATTTTAGAAAGATTTATTGATAAAAAGGTCATGGTAACAGGAGAAGCAACTTCTACTGAGATTGACTAACTCTACTGTTTGGAGCAAGTGCAGTTGGCTTTATGACCAGGAATGCCCTTATACATAAAGCTGACAACTGCTGAGCCTAAAAAAAAAAGATAAGCATCAGCTGTCAGTCTTTTGGTTGTACAGCAAGGAGGCCTGGACAATAATACTTTTTCTGGAAAAATTCCAATGATGCTTTGTCCCTGAAGTCAGGAAGTACTTTACCAGCAGAGGACTGCTTTTAAAGTTCTCTTGCTATTTGATGATGTCTCTGACCACCCAGAACACCATGAGTTCAATACTGAAGGTGTCAAAGTGGTCTGCTTGGCCCCAGACACAATGTCTTTAATTCAGCCTTTAGATGAGGGAATTATAAGAACCTTTAAGGCCCATTATACATAATACTTTATGGACAGAATTGTTAATACTATGGAAAAGAACTCTGACAGAGAGACCATCATGAAAGTCTGGAAGGATTACACCATTGTAGATGCCACTGTCGCTATAGAAAAAGCTATGAAAGCCATCAAGCCTGGAACAGCAAATTCCTGTGGGAGAAAACTGTGACCAGAGGTTGTGCATGACATCACAGGATTTACAGCAGAGCCACTCAAGGAAATCATGATAGAGTTTGTGGATGTGGCAAAACAAAACAAAACAGAAAAACAGATAACACTGGGGAGTAAAGGGTTTTAAGATACAGATCTTGGAGAGATTAGAAAGCTAATTGATACCACCCCAGAGGAACTCACAAGAGGAATTCACAAGAGGAATTCATGGAGATGCATACCTCTGAACCAGTGACAGACAGTGAAGAAGAAGACGAAATAAAAATGGTGCCAGAAAACAAATTGACATCAGACAGTCTTGCAGAAGGGTTCCAAATATGCAGCATTGCTTTTGACTGTTTTTACAGTATGAATGCTTCTAAGATACGGGCCCTGAAATTAAAGTAATCAGTGAAACGATGATGGTATACAAACATTATTCGAGAAATGAGAAGACAAGAATAACAGGATCTATAATGTATTTCCATAAAGTTACACCAAGTATGCCTGCCTCTCACCAGTAATTCCTCTGGTGTGGTGTCAATTAGATTTTGAATCTCTCCACGGTCCTTCCTTTCCACCTTCTGTGCCACCCAAGATGGCAAGAGCAAGGGCCTCCTCCTCCACCCCAGTGTGGAGATGTGAGAATGAAGATCAATTTGCACTTAATGAATAATAAATAATCATTATGCCATACACTTAATAAGCTTATTGCTGGGGAGATTTCTTTATATGAAAATCTAATTACTGTATGACAAGAACTGTGTAGACTTTTTTCTATTATCATCACCCAGTGGTTCATTGTGTAGAACATCATATGCAAGACTTGTACTGAAGTGGGCAGTGCATCCTGACATAAGTGTGAAGTGACTGATATTTAATATATATTTTTTCATGTTTCTCATTGCCTCTTTGTTCAGGTCTTTATTCAAAATTAGCTGTCCCAAATGATTTGGCATTTATGGAATAAACAAATTTAAGTTTATGCAGCAGCCTTCTTTTCCTCTGAGGTGGGTTTCTTTTCTGTGGGCTTCTTTTCAGCTTCTGGTTTCTTGGTCCCTGCAGCCTTTTTTCCCACCACAGGCTTCTTGCCCTGAACCCCCTTCTGATCTGATTTGGCTTCTAGTGCTGCTGCTGCCTTATCCATGTGGACTTTGTGGTTCTTGGCCTGTCGAAGAATGGTGTTCTGGCTCATGGTCTTTGCATATGGGTTAAGCTTCAACATGATTTTCAGGTTTTTCAGTGGATTCTTCTTCAGGACTCTGTGACGAATCTTCTTGTGTGATGCTCGGCATGCTCTTTGGATTTCTGGGCTTTTCAAGATTCTGCTAAGGTCTGTACTGAGCATCTTGTGCATGGGGAGGTTGTAGTTACTCTTGAGGGAGGCTGCTTTACGCCAAGGGCCATACAGCTCATTTAACTTTCGGAAAGCACTTTCAGTCCAAATGCAGAAACGTCCAACATGACCACCAGGAGCAAGTTTCAAAATGTTCAGCTTGCTTACATTAAGCAGAGTAATTCCAGGGATGTTTCTGAAGGCCTTGATGATACCATTGTCCTCATTATAGACGGTGCAGGGTCCCCTGTGCTGGATACGGCACCGGTTTCTCATTTTGCCTTTGCCAGGTCTCATTCACTGAGAGGCATAGACCTTTTTGATATCATTCCAGGCCTAAAGTTTCTTCAGAAGCAAAATAGCCTCCTTGGTCTTCTTGTAGCCTTCAACTTTATCTTCACCACCAAAGGAAGTTCAGGAACTTCCTCTATACGATGACCTTTAGATATGACCAGCACTGGTAAGGCTGAAGCAGCCAGTGCAGAGCAGATGGCATATCGCTTCTGCGTTGTATTCACTCTGCGGTGCCAAAGTTGCCAGGTCTTGGTTGGTGCAAACATGCGGCCCCCACGACACTTATTTCCAAAAGTACCATGACCAGAACGGTGAGTCCTGCCACCTCGAACCCGGGGAGTTCGAGCCATAGCTCTGCTGGTACCCCAAAACTCAGCACTGGTTTGATGACCTGCTAATTCACTGACAGCATAGGGCTGTCTGTTGTTTTTGCAGAAGTTGATGTGAACAGAGTTAACAATATTGGGTCGAATGGGAGCCAGGAGCACAGCAGGCAAAGTGACATTTTTGCCAGAGGACTCCCCCTTTTCAGAGTACACTGATGTCAGTGGACAAGCACACACCATGGTAGGGAGAGGAGAAGGCCACGCTCCTCTCAACCCGGCGGCTCCCACAGGAAAAGCTTAATATAAGCCAGGTCTTGGTTGGTGCAAACATGCGGCCCCCACGACACTTATTTCCAAAAGTACCATGACCAGAACGGTGAGTCCTGCCACCTCGAACCCGGGGAGTTCGAGCCATAGCTCTGCTGGTACCCCAAAACTCAGCACTGGTTTGATGACCTGCTAATTCACTGACAGCATAGGGCTGTCTGTTGTTTTTGCAGAAGTTGATGTGAACAGAGTTAACAATATTGGGTCGAATGGGAGCCAGGAGCACAGCAGGCAAAGTGACATTTTTGCCAGAGGACTCCCCCTTTTCAGAGTACACTGATGTCAGTGGACAAGCACACACCATGGTAGGGAGAGGAGAAGGCCACGCTCCTCTCAACCCGGCGGCTCCCACAGGAAAAGCTTAATATAAAATTAATGTGCTAGTTGGCTTACTGTTTTATAACTTTGCTTTCAAAGAATTACATTACTGTATAGTATAGCTTTCTTGCAATTGGAGAAAGTTGTGTATAAGCCTATGATCAAAGGGAAGTGATCTTTATTTATTTTTTTATTGAATGATTTTAAAAAATTTATTTAAGTGGAGGCTAATTACTTTACAATATTGTATTGGTTTTGCCACACATCAGCATGAATCTGCCATGGGTGTACACGTGTTCTCCATCCTGAACCCCCCTCCCACCTGCCTCCCCATAGCATCCCTCTGGGTCATCCCAGAGCACCAGCCCTGAGCATCCTGTATCCTGCATCGAGCCTGGTCTGGCGATTTGTTTCACATATGATATTATACATGTTTCAATGCCATTTTCCCAAATCATCCCACCCTTGCCCTCTCCCACAGAGTCCAAAAGACTGTTCTATACATCTGTGTCTCTTTTGCTGTCTCGCATACAGGGTTATTATTGCCATCTCTCTAAATTCCATATATATGTATTAGTATACTGTATTGGTGTTTTTCTTTCTGGCTTACTTCACTCTGTATGATAGGCTCCAGTTTCATCCACCTCACTAGAACTGATTCAAATGAANAGAAAAGTTATGACCAACCTAGATAGCATATTCAAAAGCAGAGACATTACTTTGCCGACTAAGGTCCGTCTAGTCAAGGCTATGGTTTTTCCTGTGGTCATGTATGGATGTGAGAGTTGGACTGTGAAGAAGGCTGAGCGCCGAAGAATTGATGCTTTTGAACTGTGGTGCTGGAGAAGACTCTTGAGAGTCCCTTGGACTGCAAGGAGATCCAACCAGTCCATTCTGAAGGAGATCAGCCCTGGGATTTCTTTGGAAGGAATGATGGTGAAGCTGAAGCTCCAGTACTTTGGGCACCTCATGCGAAGAGTTGACTCATTGGAAAAGACTCTGATGCTGGGAGGGATTGGGGGCAGGAGGAGAAGGGGAGGACAGAGGATGAGATGGCTGGATGGCATCACGGACTCAATGGACATGAGTCTGAGTGAACTCCGGGAGTTGGTGATGGACAGGGAGGCCTGGCGTGCTGCGATTCATGGGGTCGCAAAGAGTCGGACACGACTGAGCGACTGAACTGAACTGAACTGAACTAAACTGAACAGGCCTTAAGTTTCTTCAGAAGCAAAACAGCCTCCTTGGTCTTCTTGTAGCCTTCAACTTTATCTTCCACCACCAAAGGAAGTTCAGGAACTTCCTCTATACGATGACCTTTAGATATGACCAGCGCTGGTAAGGCGGAGGCAGCCAGTGCAGAGCAGATGGCGTATCGCTTCTGCGTTGTATTCACTCTGCGGTGCCAACGTCGCCAGGTCTTGGTTGGTACAAACATGCGGCCCCCACGAAACATATTTCCAAAAGCACCCTGACCAGAACGGTGAGTCCCTTCACCTCGAACCCTGGGAATTCGAGCCACAGCTCTGCCGGTACCCCAAGACTCAGCACTGGTTTGATGACCTGCTAATTCGCTAACAGCATAAGGCTGTCTGTTGTTTTTGCGCAAGTTGGTGTGAACAAAGTTAACAATATCTGGTCGAATGGGAGCCTTGAACACAGCAGGCAAAGTGACATTTTTGCCAGAAGACTCCCCATTTTCAGAGTACACTGATATCAGTGGACGAGCACATGCCATGGCGGGGAGAGGAGAAGGACATGCTCCTCTCCTGGATGTAATTTTTAAAGTGGTTCTGGCAGTGTGGGCAGGTCACCTGATGCTTTGCAGTCCCTGGAGTTGCAAAAGAAAGGGAGGTCTGAGTGTCACTCTCTTCCTCGAAGATGTCTATTGCTGTTCGAGTTCAAGTCCTATACGAGGCTAAGGGTCACTCTTTTGAAGTCACTTTAATTTCTGGAGAATATTTTCACTGGATATGGAATTAAGTTGACAACATTTTGTTTCCTTTCAGCACTTTAGAGATGTGTTTCTATAATCATCTGGACTCCTAGGTTGTTTCTATGTCTTTGCCATTGTAAATAATGGCGCAGTGAACATGGGTGTGCAGATATCTCTACAAATAAGCCATTTCATTTCCTTTGGATATGTATCCAGAAATGGAATTGTCATATCATTCAGTTCAGTTCAGTCGCTCAGTCGTGTCCGGCTCTTTGCGACCCCATAAATCGCAGCACGCCAGGCCTCCCTGTCCATCACCAACTCCCGGAGCGCACCCAGACTCACATCCATCATGTCCATGATGCCATCCAGCCATCTCATCCTCTGTCGTCCCCTTCTCCTCCTGCCCCCAATCCCTCTCAGCATCAGAGTCTTCTCCAATGATAGTTCTATTTTAAATTTTTCTGAAAACCCCCCTCCTGTTTTCCATAGTAGTTATACTAGTTTACATTCTCACCGAGAGTGCCGTTGCCTTTTCTCCAGAGCCTCATCTCTTGAATTTTTAATAATAGTCATTCTAATAGGTGTGAGATATGATACTGTGGTTTTGATTTGCATTTCCCTTATGATTAATGAGGCTGAGCACCTTTCTATGTACTTATTTTCCATTTGCATATCTTCTTTAGAAAAATGTCTATTTCAAGTCCACTGGCAATTTTAAAATCAGATTGTTTGAGGTATTTTTTGTTATTGTATTGTATGAGTTCCTTATATGTTTTTGTATATTAACTCCTTATCAGAAAGATAACAAATATTTTCTTTCATTCTGTAGGTTAGATAATTTCCTTTGTTGTGCAAAAGCCTTTTAGTTTGATGTAAGATTGCCAGAAGAAATATAAATAACCTAGATATGCAGATGACACCACCCTTATGGCAGAAAATGAAGAACTAAAGAGTCTCTTGATGAAAGTGAAAGAGGAGAGTGGAAAAGTTAACTCAAAGCTCAACATTCAGAAAACTAAGATATGGCATCCGGTCCCATCACTTCATGGGAAATAGATGGGAAACAATGGCAGACTTTATTTTTTGGGGCTCCAAAATCACTGCAGATGGTGACTGCAGCTATGAAATTAAAAGACGCTTACTCTTTGGAAGGAAAGTTATGACCAACCTAGACAGCATATTCAAAAGCAGAGACATTACTTTGCCAACTAAGGTCCATCTAGTCAAGGCTATGGCTTTTCCAGTAGTCGTGTATGGATGTGAGAGTTGGACTGTGAAGAAAGCTGAGCGCTAAAGAATTGATGTTTTTAAACTGTGGTGTTGGAGAAGACTGTTGAGAGTCCCTTGGACTGCAAGGAGATCCAAGCAGTCCATTCTGAAGGAGATCAACCCTGGGATTTCTTTGGAAGGAATGATGCTAAAGCTGAAGCTCCAGTACTTTGGCCACCTCATGCAAAGAGTTGACTCATTGGAAAAGACTCTGATGCTGGGAGGGATTGGGGACAGGAGAAGAAGGGGACGACCGAGGATGAGATGGCTGGATGGCATCACGGACTCGATGGACCTGAGTCTGAGTGAACTCCAGGAGTTGGTGATGGACAGGGAGGCCTGGCATATTGCAATTCATGGGGTCGCAAAGAGTCAGACACGACTGAGCAACTGAACTGAACTGAACTGAGAGGATTGTTTCTATGTCCTTTAGAAAAGAAAATGTCAAGATTTTATTGCCCCGTAAACTATTAACTTGTTTTGTATCTAACCTAGAAATCTCATTTTAACTTTTTTTCTCAAAATGCCTATAAATACCTAGTTCGTCAAAATGCTCTTTAAACCAGCTTCACCATCTTATTGGCTCCCTCAGTTAGTTAGACAAAAATCTTTGATATATGTCCATTCATATCAAAGAGAATCATAATTTTAACTTTTGAAAATCATGTGAACAAAACAATGTGATAAGTGTAGTATAAAAGGGTGTATAGTGAAATCAGGGCTTCCCTGGTAGCTCAGCTGGTAAAGAATCCTGCAATGCAGGAGACCTGGGTTTGCATCCTAACTCTATCCTCTTGGATAACATAACATTAGTTAACTCAGCTCTTTAAGCCTGTTTCCACAACTGTAAATTGGGAGTGTTAATAACTTTCCTCGGGGTATTAGGGGTAAATTAGATAACCACATAAGTCACATAGTACATTGCGTGGTGCCCTGCTTTAAATGTTCAACAAATTACAGCTATTATTACTGATGAGAGAATGGTGAACAATTTCAAATGGTGCCAAGTTTAAATATAGTAAAGTGTAAAATAATCTGTAATTAAATTTTCTAATTAGGAATTTGGGCTTCCCTGGTGGTTCAATGGTAGAGAATCCGCTTGCCAATACAGGAGACACGGTTTGATTCCTGAGTTGGAAAATTCTCTTGAAGAAGGAAATGGCAACCCATTCCAGTCTTCTTGCCTGGGAAATCCTATGGACAGAGGAACTTGGCAGGCTAGAGTCCATGGTGTCCCAAAAGAGTCAAACATGGCTTAGCAACTAAACAGCAACAACCATTAGGAAGTTACTGGCAACTCTGACAGGAACAGTTGCAACACAGTAGGGACAGAAAGTGCTGAGAAATGAATGGGAGGTGAGGAAGTGAAGAAGATAGTCCTTTCAGAAAGCTTGGAGAGTGGGTCAGAGAGCTGATTCAATTTAACAATTAAAAGATGAGAACTTTTTTAGATTGAGGTGACTTGAATATTTTCGTACCCTGAGGGGAGAAAATGGATGAAGAAAGCAGAAGAATGAAGAGAAGATGGTTTGGAATAAGATTCTAAACCATAACCAATAAGAGAAGATGGTTGAGAATAGCAAGAGAGACAGAAGGGAAAGACATTTAAGACACAAGAGTAGTTTAGTACATGAAGAAATTAAGCAGAGGGAAATGTAAAGTCCGTGTTTGTCCACTTTAATGAGTAGGTGTCATGCAGTGGACAGTGGAGGAGAATGGAAAATTTAATGCAGTAAGAACCCGCCTGCAATGGCAGGAGATCTGTGTTGGGAAGATCCTCTGGGGAAGGGAATGGCTACCCACTCCAGTATTCTGACCTGGAGAATTCCATGGACTGTCGTCCATGGGGTCACAAAGAGTGGGACACAGCTGAGCGACTTCCACTTTCCACTTTCACTTGAACCCAATAGTCTCTGACAATCAAGTCTACAGTAGATTCTATCAGTCTAAATGGACCAAGTACAGAGAGTTTCCAAACTTTTCTTTTAATTAGGAGGGAGGGGGAGCCTAGAGTAGACAGGATGCCAAAATACAATCTTGGGAACGTAAGCTTTGGCTCACAAACGCCTGAACATCTGCTGAAGTAAAAGACAAATACTACGATGCATAAACTTTAGAGACAGAATTAAGAGAAACAGACAGTTGCTCCCCCACAAATTCATCAAAAGATCATTTGAATGCCGAGCAACTTCCACAAAACAACTTCTGAACACTGGTGGAGGACACCAGGCACCCAGAAAGGCAGCCCATTCTCTTCGAAAGGATATAGGACATCATACAAAAGACAAAAAGGGAGACAAAAGAGGTAGGGATGGAGACCTGTCCTGAGAGGGGAGTTGTGAAGGACGAGAAGTTTCCGCCCAGTGGGAAACCCTCTCACAGGTGGGTCTGTGGGGAGTTGTGGAATCTCAGAAGGCAACATAACCTGGGGGGGGGGAACCCCACAGAATACACATCTAACCTCAACTGCGGAAAAGAGAAATTTCCCTCCAAAGGTTCTAGCCTAACAAGCTAATGTGCAACCTAGTCCACTCACAGAACAAAAGATTGGGCAAATACCAAAGGAGAGCTAGCCGGCTGTGGACCGGCCCCTCCCCGTCCAGAGGCACAGAGGCTTGAGACAGCCAGAGCTGGAAGGCAAGAAGCTACTGCAATATCAACCTCAGAGATGGACTCTTCTACCAAACTCTGAGCAGGCTCCAGCTGCTAACCACATCTTCCTGAGATCTTGGATGGTTGACAGCCGCCAGGAGAGTTGTAGCCTGAGATTAGCTCTGCAGAGGAGACACAAGGCACACCTGAGACAGAGCTCTAGTGGCGCACCCAGGACACCAAGTGTCCAGGAAGGGGAGGTGATTAAGATGCACGGTCCACCTGGGACAGTGCACTCACCAAGCACTTAATCACTTGAGCTGATCAGACCTGGGAAGGGCACAAAATGCACACCCAACCCACAGAGACTGAGCCAGAAATGTGTCTGAGTGTCTCCTGTGGAGGTATGGGTCAGCAGTGGCCTGCCACAGGGGCAGGGGCTCTGGATGCAGCAGATCTGGGTATTGCATAAGCCCTCTTGGAGGAGGTCGCCATTAACCCCACCATAGAACCTCCAGAACTTACACAAGACTGGGGAAACAGACTCTTGGAGGGCACAAACAGAACTTTGTGCACACCAAAACCCACGAGTAAGGAGCAGTGACCCCACAAGATACTGACCCAGACTAGCCTGTGAGTGTCCAGGAGTCCCCAGCAGTGGCATGGGTTGGCCTGCAACAGGGTCAGGGGCACTGAGTGCAGCAGTGCATGCCGGGACCTTGTGAAGGAGCCTTATCTTCATTACCTGCACCATAGTTTGGCCTCAGGTCAAGCAACACGGAGGGCACACAGCCCCACCCGTCAACAGAAAATTGGGTTATTTAATGAACGTGGCCCTGCCCATCAGGACTTTGGCCACCTGATGAAGAACTGACTCATTTGAAAAGACCCTGATGCTGGGAAAGATTGAAGGCAGAAGCAGAAGGGGATGACAGAGGATGAGATGACTGGATGACATCACTGACTCAATGGACATGGGTTTGAGTAAACTCCGGGAGTTGGTGATGGACAGGGAGGACTGGTGGGCTGCAGTCCACGGGGTCACAAAGAGCTAGACACGACTGAGTGACTGAACTGAACTGAACTGATCAGAACAAGACTCAGTTTCCCCCTCAGTCAGTCTCTCCCATAGGAAGCTTTCATAAGCTTTTTATCCTTATCCATCAGAGGGGAAAGTGAAAGTGAAAGTGAAGTCACTCAGTCGTGTCTGACTGTTTGTGACCCCGTGGACTGTGGCCTACCAAGCTCCTCTGTCCATAGGATTCTCCAGGCAAGAATACTGGAGTGGGTTGCCATTTCCTTCTCAGAGGGGAGACAGAATGAAAACCACAATCACAGAAAACTAATCAAACTGATCACATGGACCACAGTCTTGTCTAGCTCAATGAAACTATGAGCCATGCCGTGTAGGGCCACCCAAGACAAATGGGTCACGGTGGACAGTTCTGACAAAACATGGTCCACTGGAGAAGGGAACGGCAAACCACTTCAGTATTCTTGCCTTGAGAACCTGATGAACAGTATGAAAAGGGAAAAAGGTATGACACTAAAAGATGAACTCCCCGGGTCGGTAGGTGCCCAATACGCTACTGGTAAAGAGTGGGGAAATAACTCCAGAAAGAATGAACAGACAGAGCCAAAACAAACACAACACTCAGTTCTGGATGTGACGGGTGATGGAAGTAAAGTCTGATGCTGTAAAGAGGAATATTGCATAGGAACCTGGAATGTTAGGTCCATGAATCAAGGCAAATTGGAAGCGGTCAAACAGGAGATTGCAAGAATGAACATCGACATTTTAGGAATCAGTGAACTAAAATGGACTGGAACGGGTGAATTTAACTCAGATGACCATTATATCTACTACTGTGGGCAAGAATTCCTTAGAAGAAATTGAATAGCCATCATAGTAAGCAAAGGAATCGAAAATGCAGTACTTAGATGCAGTCTCAAAAACGACAGAATGATCTCTCTTCTTTTCCAAAGAAAATCATTCAATATCACAGTAATCCAAGGCTAAGCCCCAACCAGTAATGCTGAAGAAGCTGAAGTTGAATGGTTCTATGAAGACCTACAAAGCCTTCTAGAACTAACACCCCCAAAAGATGTCATCTTCATTATAGGGGACCGGGATGCAAAAGTAGGAAGTCAAAGATACCTGGAGTAACACGAAAATTTGGCCTTGGAGTACAGAATGAAGTAGGTCAAAGGCTAATAAGAGTTTTGCCAAGAGAATGCACTGGTCATAGCAAACACCCTCTTCCAACAACACAAGAGAAGACTCTACACATGGACATCACCAGATGGTCAACACCGAAATCAGATTGATTATATTCTTTGCAGCCAAAGATGGAGAAACTATACAGTCAGCAAAAACAAGACCGAGAGCTGACTGTGGCTCAGATCATGAACTCCTTATTACCAAATTCAGACTGAAATCGAAGAAAGTAGGGAAAACCACCACACCATTCAGGTATGACCTAAATCAAATCCCTTACAATTATACAGTAGAAGTGAGAAATAGATTCAAGGGACTAGATCTTACAGACAGAATGCCTGAAGAACTACGGATGGAGGTTTGTGACATTGTACGGGAGAGAGGGATCAAGATCATCCCCAAGAAAAAGAAATGCAAAAAGGCAAAATGCTTTTGTGACGGAGCCTTACAAATAGTTGAGAAAAGAAGAGAAAGTGAAAGTGAAGTCGCTCAGTCGTGTCCGACTCTTTGCGACCCGTGGACTGTAGCCCACCAAGCTCCTCCGTCCATGGGATTCTCCAGGTAAGAATACTGGAGTGGGTTGCCATTTCCTTCTCCAGGGGATCTTCCCAACTTAGGGATCAAACTCAGGTCTCCCATATTGCAGGCAGATGCTTTAACCTCTTCATTTCATGCAAAGATGAGCACAATAAAGGACAGAAATGGTATGGGCCTAAGAGAAGCAGAGGATATTAAGAAGAAGTGGCAAGAATACACACAAGAACTATACAAAAAAGATCTTCATGACCCAGATAACTACGATGGTGATGGTTTACAGTGAAATGTGTCGGATTCGTGATCTCCAAAGATTTAGTTTTAGGACCAGAGACTGGCTTGACCACTCCAGGGCTCTTGTGTGGCAGAATTTTTATTACAGTGAAAAGGGACAGAGAAAACTTCTGACACAGACCTCAGAAGGGGCAGAGAGTGCCCTACACTAGTCTTCAGCAAGGGAATTATATACTTTTTAATTAGTTATTACAATAAATCAAAAGAATGTCTCAAGTTTGTGAAAATTTTACCAGTTCCACTCCCACAATTTACATTTTAGGATAACAGGATCAGAACTTAAGAATAGAAAGATCCTATTAGATCAACTCCCATAATTTACATTCTAAGATATCAGGATTAGTCAGAAGGTTTTCAGGTAGGATAAACTGTCTTCAAGCAGGATATATTGTTGTTGTGTAATCCCTAGTACAGAGTTTAAATTGAGTTGTTTGTTGTGTAATCATCAGTTCCTGTAATCATCAGGGCTCAAAGAAAAAAACGTTTTATGTGACTAAGACTAAGGAATGTAGAAAAAAAAAAGTTTGTCCTTTCCTCCTTCTTGAGAATTCCAGACCCTTATCTCCTCCTCGAGAACCCCAGACTCCTCTCTCCTCAGAGACCCCTCAACTTCTTTTCAACCTGCCTAGGAATTAACTCTCTCGATGGTGTGATCACTCACCTAGAGCCAGCATCCTGCAACGTGAAGTCAAGTGGGCCTTAAGAAGCATCACTACAAACAAAGCTAGTGGAGAGGATGGAATTCCAGTTGAGCTATTTCAAATCCTGAAAGATGATGCTGTGAAAGTGCTGCACTCAATATGCCAGCAAATTCAGAAAACTCAGCAGTGGCCACAGGACTGGAAAGGTCAGTTTTCATTCCAATCCCAAAGAAACGCAATGCCAAGGAATGCTCAAACTACCGCACACTAATTGCACACATCTCACATGCTAGTAAAGTAAAGCTCAAAATTCTCCAAGCCAGGCTTCAACAGTATGTGAACCGTGAACTTCCTGATGTTCAAGCTGGTTTTAGAAAAGGCAGAGGAACCAGAGATCAAATTGCCAACATCCACTGGATCACTGAAAAAGCAAGAGAGTTCCAGAAAAACATCTACCTCTGCTTTATTGACCACACAAAAGCCTTGACTGTGTGGAGCATAAGAAACTGGGAAAATTCTTAAAGAGATAGGCATACCAGACCTGCCTCCTGAGAATTCTGTATGCAGGTCAAGAAGCAACAGTTAGAACTGGACATGGAGCAACATACTGGTTCCAAATTGGGAAAGGAGGACGTCAAGGCTGTATATTGTTACCATGCTTATTTAACATATATGCAGAGTACATCATGTGAAATGCCTGGCTGGATGAAACACAAGTTTTAAGTTGGCCTAAAACTCAACATTCCAAAAACTAAGATCATGGCATCTCGTCCCATTACTTCATGGGAAATAGATGGGGAAACAGTGGAAACAGTGTCAAACTTTATTGTTTTGGGCTCCAAAATCACTGCAGATGGTGACTGCAGCCATGAAATTAAAAGTCACTTGCTCCTTGGAAGAAAAGTTATGACCAACCTAGACAGCATATTTAAAAGCAGAGACATTACTTTACCAACAAATGTCCGTCTCAGTTCAGTCAGTTCAGTCATTCAGTCATGTCCGACTTAACACCCATGGACTGTAGCCCACCAGGTTCAGACTATGTCCATGGGATTTCCTAGGCAAGATTACTGGAGTGGGTTGCCATTCCCTCTTATATTTAGGGGATTTAAAAAAATAAGCCACAAACATAAGTGAAACCAACAAAAATGAGATAGATACACAGATATACAATTGTGAGATTACTCTTTACAATGTTAAAATGGGTCCAGGGACCTCTCTGATGGTCCAGTGCCTAAGACTCTCAATGCAGAAGGCCTGAGTTTGATCCCTCATTGGGAAACTAGATCCTATTATGCCACAATTAAAATTTTGCATGCCACAACTTAGAAAAAAAAAAAGAAAGACCCCAAATGACTATCAAAGATCTCACCTGATAAAACTAAAATCTGGCACAGCCAAATAATTAGCTAATTAAAAAGACTGGCCCAGCAAGCTGCAATTCTAATACTTCCTTTCATGTGTGTCTTATGCATGTTCCAATTTGGAACCACTGGTCTCTGGGTATGAGAACCATTTGGGAAGAAAGGTCTCAGGTTCCTGTTTCAAGTGAGCCCTCTTCCTGACCCCAGAAATGTCTGCTTTATGAAAGGGTGCAAGCCTTCCCAGAACAGGACCTGAAGCACTCATGTGTACACAGCAGCTGCTGTCCTTCCATTCCTTCCCACCCTCTACAGGCATCCTTGTTTGATTCCCAGAGGGCGAGACAGAGGAGCTTGGTGTGCCAAAGACCATGGGGTCACAAAGGGTCGGACAAGACTTAGCAACTAAAGACTTAGCAACGTGAGAAGGCAAAGATGAAAGCATCCTCAGATGGGTGGGGCTGGTTAATGGCACACTTTGCTTTGGGGTGAAAAGCGGAAGAACTAACAAGGATGATGAAGGTCCTGGAGTGGCAAGATAAGGAAGCCCTTGTTCTGAAGCACAATACAGCAGATTCTCTAGTCCCTCAGAATTGTCTTCCCCTTTGTCAGAACATAACTCATTCGCTACTCTATTTTTTTGCTGGCCCACAGCCAGATACTTAAGAGGAGAAAATCTGGAGTTTCATGGACAGTCCTTCAGTGAAACCAACTTTCCTGCTCCACCTGTGAGTCTACAGCTCTGCTGGGGCAGCTGTGACCTCCACTGCTGTAGCCCCTCTTTACAAGTTCCTGACTTCAACCTTTCCCACTCTGCACCTCCAGGTGCTGTCACCTCACTCAACCTGCAATTAACAGCCTCCCCTACTTGCTTCACCATTGTGGATTTACATTTCAGCCTTTTTTATGGAGGGATTCCCAGGTGGCTCAGTGGTTATATAAAAACAAACAAACCTGCCTGCCAAAGCAGGAGCCATGGGTTTGATCCCTAGGTCAGGAAGATCCCCTGCAGAAGGAAATGGCAACTCACTCCAGTAGTCTTGCCTGGAAGATCCCATGGACAGAGGAGCTTGGTGGGTTACAATCCACAGGGTTGCAGAGTCTGACACAACTAAGCATACACATATATATTGTTTTTTAATATGTTGTTGACTTTAATCAACCATTTGCACACAAATTTTTATGTGCTGTAACGTTTTGCATACATACTGTTTTTGGTCCTGTTTTCACTTCATTTGACATTTTTCATATTGCTCTGGACTCACTTAGTCAACCTAACTGAGCAAGAAAGTTAGAGAACAGAGTACCTGAAAAACAGTCTACTTTTAACTCCAATAAAAAGCATTTTACAAAACTTCCCATCCTTAGTATTCCTTCAATTTGTGTTTTTTATTGCTGGTTTACACTGAACATCAGTTCAGTCAGTTCAGTTGCTAAGTTGTGTCCGACTCTTTGTGACCACATGAATTGCAGCACGCCAGGCCTCCCTGTCCATCACCAACTCCTAGAGTTCACTCAAACTCATGTCCATCGAGTTGGTGATGCCATCCAGCCATCTCTTCCTCTGTCGTCCCCGTCTCCTCCTGCCCCTAATCCCTCCCAGCATCAGGGTCTTTTCCAATGAGTCAACTCTTCGCATAAGGTGGCCAAAGTACTGGAGTTTCAGCCTCAGCATCAGTCCTTCCAATGAACACCCAGGATGGATCTCCTTTAGAATGGACTGGTTGGATCTCCTTGCAGTCCAAGGGACTCTCAAGAGTCTTCTCCAACACCACAGTTCAAAAGCATCAATTCTTCGGCACTCAGCTTTCTTCACAGTCCAACTCTCACATCCATACATGACCACTGGAAAAACCATAGCCTTGACTAGACAGACATTTTTGGCAAAGTAATGTCTCTGCTTTTTAATATGCTCTCTGGGTTGGTCATAACTTTCCTTCCCAGAAGTAAGTATCTTTTAATTTCATGGCTGCAATCACCATCTGCAGTGATTTTGGAGCCCCCAAAAATAAAGTCTGACACTGTTTCCACTATTTCCTCATCTATTTCCCATGAAGTGATGGGACCAGATGCCATGATCTTCGTTTTCTGAATGTTGAGCTTTAAGCCAACTTTTTCACTCTCCTCTTTCACTTTCATCAAGAGGCTTTTTAGTTCCTCTTCACTTTCTGCCATAAGTGTGGTGTCATCTGCATATCTGAGGTTATTGATATTTCTCCCGGCAGCTGAACATGGCTGGCCCCAAATTTCATCTCTAACATCATCTTCCTCATATAATGGTTTCTTCTTAGGTGCAATGTTTGGAGCTCTGTGTCAAGAATACTTTTCAGTTCACTATCATTTCCAGGAATGTGTTACTGGGACAATGTCTGATTGAGATTGGTTGGCTGTTTGGACTACAAAAGATTATCTGGTGGCTACAGCTCCAGTCTGTATTTTCTAATTCCTGCTGAGAGCTCTGACAATGTTTTTCATCAGTGGTCATATTCATAGCTCCTCACCTACTGCAGAAGTAAATATATTTTAGTGTACAAACAAGTCCTTCATGCTGCTTTTGGAAACTGTGGGCTCCTGAGTTTTACTGCTAGAGATTCTGATTTAGTAAGCTGAGGGTAAGCTTGATAATGTGCAGTTCCACACACACACTCCAAGCAATTCTGATGCCTGCAGTCATTAGACTACAGTGACAGTCATACCTTGGTCATCTGATATCTAGCAAAGAAAGTCTGGCAGTGAGCTTTTTCATCTTGACTATTCAGAGGGTTTCTTCCCTATGAGTCTTCTCATGTTGAAAAAAAGATGTATTAACTGAAAGCTTTCCCATACTCATTACATTCATAGGGTCTCTCCAGCATGGTTTCTCTGATGCCTAGTAAGTTGACACTGCTGGCTAAAGGCCTTTTCATAATGTTTACATCCATAAGGTTTTTTCCGAGCATGTGTTCTCTCATGTTTTGTAAGGGTTGATCGATCATTCAAGGTCTTCCCACAGTCAATGCACTCATAGGGCTTTTCTCCAGTATGTGTTCTCTGATGTTCAATAAGGTGTGATCTCTGACTAAAGGCTTTAACACACATGTTACACTGACAGGGCTTCTCTCCAATGTGCCTTCTCTGATGCAGAGTGGAGTCCTTTGGCTGAGAGCTTTTCCACAGTGACTGCATTCATAAGGTTTCTTTCCAGCACATGTTAGCTGATGCACAAGCTGAATTCATTGCTGAAAAGCCTTCCCACACTTGTTACACTCATAAGGTTTCTCTCCAGAATGAACTCTCTAAGGTGAAAGAAGAGCTCCCAGTGAAGCCTCTCCCACACTGATGACATTCAAATGGTTTCTCTCCAGTATGAGTTCTCTGATGTTCAATAAGGTGAGAGATCCCAGTGTAGGCTTTATCATATTGATTGCATTTATATAGCTTCTCTCCAGTGTGAATTCACAGATGCCTAATAAGTTGAGTGCTTCAAATGAAAGATTTACCACACTATATTCATATTCATAGGGTTATATTCATAGGATTTCTCTCATGTGAGTCCATTTATGTGTGACAAAGTCAGAGCTCTGACTGAAGGACTTTCCACAATGAGCGTACTCATAAGTTTTAAGGCAGTATGAATTATTTGATGTACAAAAAGGTTAGAGTTCCACCTGAAAGATTTTCCACATTCATGACATTTATATGGTTTTTCTCCAGTGTGAGTTCATTGATGCCTAATGACTTTGGAACTATGGGTGAAGGATTTCCCACACTGATTACATTTGTTAGGTCCCCATGTGAGTTTTCTGGTGTACAACAAGGTCATAGCTCTGCCTGAAAGACTTTCCACATCGATTTCATAGGGCTTTTCTCCAGTGTGTTCTCTGGTGTACAAGCTTAGAGCAACAGCTGAAAGATCTTGCACACTGTTTACATTCATATGGCTTCTTTCCAGTCTAAATGATGTCACAGTAAGTAAAAGATGAGGCCATGTGGGAGGCATCACAGTCGTCCTCATATATGAGTAGTGCCTCTCCAGGATGACTTATTTCAGTCTGTACAAGGCATTTGTCACAACTGAACTGACTTTCCAAATGCGTTGGCTTGTGTTCATTAAGAGACAAGCTATGATTAATGTTTCCATAGTTCTTACCATCTTTGCTGTTCTCTGCTGAAAAAATTCTATTAGGAAAACAAAAGGAGGTACCATAGTTGAAACAGTGACTATTGACAGTAAAATCATAAGGCTTTTTATTTCCTGTTTCAAAATCTGCAAGTTTATTCAAGTAAATAATCTGCCAGAAGGCTCTAGCACTTTGATGATCTTCACAGGGCTTCAGATCAGCCCAGTCTTTCTAATGATTAATGAAAACTGAGTTCAGTTTCAACTTTTTACCCTGTGAGTTGACCTTATGGAAATATGTTCTTATAGGTAATGTCAGAGGCAGAAGTCTTAAACTCAGATAATTTTCCTAAGCTCAGGCTCACAAATCCCACCTTGAGCAAAATGTCTCTCTGAGGTGAGTACTGTTTGATTCAGAGTCCTACTGGTTCTTCCCTAGCTGGTCCTGCAAAGGTGCATTTCTCCTAATGACACCAACCTGGGGCCCTCCTCCTGAACATGGTGTTTCATTTCCATGTGATAAGATGGCCCTTCCACAGCAATACCCTCTTCAGACAGACTCTTTCAGGTGTAGTCTTCTAGTCTGAAAGAAATCCAAATGGCCTGAATTACTGGAGAAGCATTAGAAGGGGAGGGTGGGATAAAACAGACCACCAAGTATGAGAGATATATCTCTGGGTCTGTTTCTAATCTATGGACTGTAATTTCATGCAGAATGTGAAATGGAGGGATGGCTCAGCAAACAGGAAATCAGTGTGTGTGTGAGTCTCTCAGTCGTGTCTGACTCTTTGTGACCCCAGGCACTGTGGCCCACCAGGCTCCTCTGTCTATGGATTCTCCAGACAAGAATACTGGAATGGATAGCCATTCCCTTCTCCCTGGGATCTTCCCAACCCAGGGATTGAACCCAGGTCTCCTGCATTACAAGCAGATTCTTTACAATCTGAGCCAACAGGGATACCCAGGGATTATCTGGGTGGGCCCCAAATGTTTTCACAACTGTCCTTATAAAAGGGAGGCAGAATGAGACTTGATACACACAAAGAAGACAATCTGACCACAGAGCAGAGACGTGAAGGTGCTGGCCTGAAAGACTGAAGTGATGTGGCCACTGACCAAGGCATCCCCCTAGCCACTAGAACCTGGAATCAAAAAAGGAACAGCTTTTCCAATGAAGCCTCCAGAGGGAGAATGGCCTGTGTGCACTGATTTCAGCCCAGTGATGCTGATTGTGACTTCTAGCCTCCTCTCCTGTGGGAGAATCAATCTGTGTTGTTTTAAGTTATCCAGCTGGTAATCTGTTAGAGAAGTCACAGGAAACAAGGTCCTAACATGTGCCTCGAACTTATGACTCACACTCAGTCTATTTCCTGGTGCTGGATCTTAAAATGAGACCCCAAATACCAATGATGATTTAATATTGTTAATGGACCACTTCTACCATTGCTTCAGTCTGCCCACAGAGAAAAAAAGGGTCTCTTTAACCATGCCAGAATTGATGCCACAGATTCCTCAGAAAATTACCAGGGTCCCTGAAGCAGTGTGCTTGGCTAGTGGACTCCACCAGCTGACAACTTCTGAGGTTCCACTTCCTTGGTGGTAAGCCAGGAATAAGAATGCTTAGCTAACAAGTGTTACTTTGAAGTGAAAATGAATCAGTTTGTGAGCCTCCCACAGTGTTTGGTGCATAGGGCACCATGCTATACATGGTTCTGCTGATGTTATCACCCCTGTTACTGTCATGAGAGGGATTCCTCCATCTGTTAAAGATACTCAGTTGCTCAGTTGCTCTGTGCTCAGTTGCTCAGTTAGGTCTGACTCTTTGAGACCCCATGGATTGCAGCCCATCAGGCTGTTCTGTCCATGGTATTTTCTAGGCAAGAATACTGGAGGGGATCCTCCTCCAGGGGATTTTTTCAACCCAGGGATCAAACTCGAGTCTCCTGCATTGCAGGAAGATTCTTTACTGCTGAGCCATCGGTAGTAGGCCTCTAATAAAGAGCGCAATGGGCTCCCAGCTCAGGACACTCAACTGAGTCCTCCAAGATTCCCCCTTCCCTTGTCACTCTGCCCACACAACTGCCCTTGTTAGGTGGGTAGCCACCCACATCCAGTAATATTAAGGTCTCTCTCTCCAGGTTCCCATCCCTTTCTCCCATGCCTGCCAAGGAGACAAGCACCCTCCATTTGGCAAAGTATGACTTCCAGGAGGATGTTTTCCTTGTGCCAAACACAGACCTTATTTCCCTCTTGGGGAAAGCCCTAATCTCTGCCCAACACTCCCATAACTACACTGTCCTCCTTCCCAAGACCCTGCTGTATTCCTTTGGGGTGCTGCCTTGGAATCTCTGATGAGAAGAAGTTTTCAAATGAAACAAAAGCCTCATGAAGGGGAATGAAAGAGTATCTGGGGATGAAGGGGAGGAGAGGAATCTTTGTGTGGCTGGTGGCTCAGATGATAAAGCGTCTGTCTACAATGCAGGAGACCCAGGTTGAACCCTGGGTCAGGAAGATCCGCTGGAGAAGGAAATGGCAATCCACTCCAGTACTATTGCTTGGAAAATCCCATGGACAGAGGAGCCTAGTAGGCTACAGTCTGTGGGGCCGCAAAGAGTCGGACCCGACTGAGCGACGTTCCTGTAAGCTATGTCTAAGATATGCCTGGCTGTTGAAAAAATGGGCAAAGGAGGTTAAAATTCTACAGCAGTATCTGCATCAGAATCTTGAAATAAGGAAGACAGGCTGTGTGGGTCAGCCAGAAAGTAACGTCTAGTGTAGAAGAGAAGAAAGACACTGCTGTAAACTGAATTCAGAACAATGTCATTTGAGTGCCAAGGGTAAGTAAGAGGAGGTAAGACTTCCAAGTAAGACAAGAAAGGCTGCAGACATGACAGTTATAGGGTAAGAAGGAGCAGGAACACATGGGATAAATCAAACACCTCTAGGCTGGCAGAAGGTGTTGTGATGGACATACATGCTGCTTATTGTTAAGTGAAAGTTGCCTCTCAGAAAGGACCATGTACTACATGATTTCAACTATAGGACATTCTAGAAAAGTAAACTTATAGAGACAGTAAATTAATCAGTGGTTTTCAGGAGTTAGGGTGGAGGGAGGGATGAACAGGTGGAGCACAGAGGATTCTTAGGGCAGTGGAACTACTCTGTACACTACATCAGTGGATATATAACATCACATATTTGTCCAAACCCACAAAATGTACAACACCAGAGTGAATCTAATGTAAACTATTGACCTCTGATGGTAATAATTAATTGATGTAAGTTCATCAATTGTAACAAATGTACCACTGAATGCAAGATATTAATAATAGGGGAAACTGCATGGGGAGGGTTGGCATAGAGAAACCCTGTACTTTCTGTAAGGATGAAACTGGCTCTAAAAAATAAAGTTTATCAGTTAAAACAAAACCACAAAAAAATCAGAAGCAGCTCAATTAGTCGGGGAGATGACCATGTTCTAAAATAGACTGTGGTGATAAATACACAAGCTGCACTATTAAGAAACTTTGCATGCCTTTATACAGATGAACTGTATGGGATGAGAATTGTTTTAATATTTCCATATAGCTCCAAGAGAAAAAAAAAATTCCAATTAGGCTGACATGCAGGGTAGGTGCTGGGCCTATGGGATGAGGGGAGGTGGGGAAGCAGATCCAGGAAGGGTGATTTAGTAGGAATCCTTCTGGAAGGCATGGATTCTTACACCTTGGGATCATTTCGAAGTCATGAAAATGTCCAACATGGAAGATTGGTGGACACCCATATGGCAGAGCAAAGACCAGCAGGAAGGGGAGGCCTGAGGAGCTGCCACCCTGGATGGAAGTTACGATGAGGGGTTTGAGGAAAACAGGAGGCATGAGGACCTGGGAATGAGACACGGTAGCAGAGGAGTGAAGACCAAAGGGAGATGGGGACAGAAGTGAACTCATGTGTGAGACACATGTTGACAACAGCAACAAGTGTCCTCTGTGGGTGGGCTGGGCAGACAACCTGACATGGATGAGAACGTCGCTGCCATGTTGGACCTGAGGTGGCAGCAGAGAACACATGAGCAAACTTCCTGCAAGCGGTCTCTCTGCTCCTTGGACTTTAACTGTTGAGATGCTGGCTTGTTCTCACCTTGGGGAGGTCTCTGCCCCACTCTTCATTGGTCCTCCCCTTGTTCCAGCTAGGAGATCACATTTGGTTTCGAGAGCAGAAGTCCTGGTCAATGGAGGAAAAACAGACGGCTTGGTCTTCTGCCGGGAGACAGGCTGAGCTCTCAACTCTAGAGTCAGATGTGGATGGACTAGGAGGGGCCCCCATCCTCCCGAGTAGACTCCCCACACCCTGAACCACAAGCCACAGACTTGCCCTGGAGGAGGGAAAAGCAGCAATACCCAGACCTGCATCTCAAAAGGACCCACTTCCAGCACCTTCTGGGCCAGTCCATGCATGCCTGAACTGAGCCGCACCCTGGGTCCAGCGATGGGCAGTGACTGACTTAACCAGAGAGACCAGGTGACTACATGTCTCAGAGCCACCTCACGGTACACTGTCCTCTGGGCCAGGTCCAAATGTCCCCACTCCCCCCATGTGAAGGTCACAGCCATGTCCTTGAAGCTCACAGTTGGCTGAAACATCACTGGTGTTACCATGGAGCCCTGCTTTCTTAATGAGGAAGCTGGGGATAGAACAGCACAGGGGAGGGAGAACCCCTTGCTCAGATCAGACTCGGACCCAGGTCCAAGGTGTTTTCATTTTTCTCTGGGTATCTCCTCTACTGCTAGTTGCATCGGTGATCCTGATTTTCTGCTTTGGGAACAACAGGGACCCTTCTTGGAGATCTTCACCCCCAGCTTCTGTACAATATCAGATTGGAAACCAGGCAAAGAGGATGCTCTAAATAAGGGGTCAGCACAACCATGAGACAAATCAGGGCTGTGGTGTGTTTCTAGGAAGCTAATGCCATGAGCTCAATTGCTTCCTCGTGAAACCACATGTGAGCCATCTAAGGGTGCCTCTGGTGCTTTACGGGCACACTCTCAGCTGCTCTCCTGAGTGGTCTCAGTGAGGGTCAGTGGGCCAGAGTGGCTGACTGTTTCTGGAGGCTCAGCTCTATTTGCCCTCAAGGGTCCACTGAGCAAACACCATGAAGAAGTCTAAAGAGACCTGGCCCAGAGACCCAGGTTTGGGGAATGCCTGGCTCATTCATGTGGGAGCCCGACATGATCTCCCTGTTCAAGGCTCTGAGGTCAGCCAAGGTGGCTAAGCTCTCTCACTGAAGAGGGCCAGTCTGCCTAGCTCTGGGCCTGGGCTGTCATAGGCTCAAGGTAAATGTCTTGAGGCATGTGCTGGGTTGTCTGAACCATGAACCCAAAGACACACAACAGTACCTCAACACTTAAATAAAGGAGGGGCCCGTTTTTCCTGTCATCTCAAGATACTAAGTAGAGAGAAATGGAGGCAGTGTCAAAACAACTGATTGTACAGTTTTAAAAAATATCTCAGTGAAACATCAGCTGGTTTCTAAAAACTGAGGTGGGGGAAGGGGACAAGAGCATATCAAAATTCCCAGGAAGACAACTAAGGGCACTCTGTGAGGGGGTATCAAACTTCTGGACCTGCTGGGATGCTGCCCAACTGGCCAGAAGCCATACCTATTATCCCCTGCTTCCCTTAATGCTGCCATTGCTTCCCATACTCTGCTTATCTTATTCCAAACCCTTCCCCATGTTTGACTCTCACTCTGTGTACTAAAAGCACATCTATGCTGCATGTTTGCAGGCATGCACACACACACACACACACACACGTGTACACCATACCTAAGAAGACCGCTCAAGGCTCTATGTGAAGCTATCTTGTTCTGACATTCCTGTCCATCCATGAGCAATCTACTATGTGTGTTCATTTTCACCCTCAGGTCCTCTTCTTCCTTGTTGGAGACATCCAGGGCGAGGGCTGGGAACACCTCCCCTCCACAGCCAGACTGCCTGCTTTCAAAGTCCTACCTCTACCAGTTGCCTCTGGAGGACCCTGAACAGGCCTCTTCAGCCTCTTGGGGCCTCATCTGCAGAAGTCTGGGAGGAGAGCAGGCCTGCTTTGTGGTGCTGCTGTGATGATTACAAGAGTTGCATTTACAGAGTTTAACACTTGTGCTGACACAGAGAAGGGGCCACAGCAGATTTAATTCTATTGGTTATACCTGGACATAAAACTCCTTTCCCTCATGCTAGACCTCTTTCTAGAGGCCTCTCTTTCTCTTTCTAGTTTCTTTTTTTCCTGCCAGTGATGGGGTGGGGGTTTCAAGTACTGTCCCAGGCCTTATGTCCAGCCCAGACCTCCCTCCCAGGCTCCCTACCACTGCCATTCTCTCCTCCATATCCAGCCACGCCTCTAAAGACTTGATGAAATAAAAATCGTATTTCATCACAAGACAAAAAAATTTAAACTCTTTCGTTGCTCATTTGGGCCTCCTCCCTCCCATTTAGTGTGCATGGTGCATCTGCATTAACTATATCTGCTTAGGGGACAAACTTCCTTCTTTCTAAGGGGTCACAATGACCCACTACCCACTTGTACTGCAGGGCTGGATTACATCAACTGTCAATTCCTCATCTAACACATGGCCCTTTGTCTCAAAAAGTATATAACTGTGCTTTGACCTCTAGGGTGGAACAATCCTCAGAGCTTTCTGAAAAGCTGCTTCCTGAGTTATAATCCAAAGGCTTTAATGAAATGTCCCATTTCTTTCTTAGAGCAATTATTGATTAATGTCTTTGTCCACAGACTCAATACAGCTGATAGCATCCAGGGTTCCCTCATCCCTCGCACTGCGGCCTCCATCCTGGCTCCTCACTAGAACCGGAAACTCAAGAGCCCTCCTCACACTTTCTACTCCCTCGGCACTGCCCCTCCACTGAGCCATCCACCGCCGGATTCTATTTACTGAGGCTCTAAAACCCAAACCCCAGCCCTCGTGCACCCGGCAATACTATGGCCCGCTCTCCACACCTCCAGTCATGTTCACCTCTGCAGCCCCTTCTCACACCGACCTCTCCACCCGGGCCAGCATCACCAAACACAACCAACATGGGCCCCCAACACCCAGGTCAGGGGTTTGCCGCTGCCTTTTGCTCTGACAAGGCTGCCTGTAATTCTGTCCAGCAAGACAACATACACTTTCTCTTCAAGCTGAGTTCGAAACCTACGTACCAGTGGAAGAACTGTGTCCACGTACTGAGCTCGGGAGGCCTGTGGAGCACAGAGGAGCCTCCGGGCGGGCTCCCGGGCCAGGTTCACCTCAGCGCGCGAGTATTGGCGGCACTTCCGGTAGGTGGCGGAAGTGCGCCCGCTCGGCGCGAGGAACTACAAGTCCCAGAAAGTCGCGCGCCGGTGCCGGTTTTTCTCACTCAGGTGGCAGTTTCTCCAGTTGCCGCAGCAGACATTACTCCTCGCGGCGGCAGTATAGTGGCCTTTGGCGTCTGGGTGTGGAAGTCGAGAGAGACCACTTGCCGAGGAGCACGGAAGACGTTTTCACAGAGCCCGCTAGAGCAGGGGAGTCGGCCACAGCGGGTGTTTGGCAAAGGCTGAAAGGCCGCCAAGGAGAGGGTAGGGCCTCGGGTGTGTTCTGAGTGTGGAGTATGAAAGTTGGAGGCCCGCTAACTAGCAGTGCGTCATCGTGTGTGATTGCTTAGGGAAGTTTGTTTGGCTTTCTCCAATTGGTCCTAAGTGGGACAGGGGCAAAAAATAGGGAAACTGGCTGTCAGTGAGCAAGTCCTGACTGTTTTGGACCTGTTGCTACAGAGATAGTGGGTCAGAGAGTTCTGTTTTATGTGGTCTGACCATTGTGTGCATATTCAGCTACTGATGACACATAAGCTGTATTGTTTTACAGACAGTGCTGCAATGGATATTCCTGTGCCTACATCATTTTGCATTTTTGCCAGTGTAAATTTAGAATAGATGTCTAGAAGTGGGATATTGGGTCAAACCTAAGTGTGTTTTTAAAGAAGTGGGATATTGGGTAAAACGTAAGTGTGTTTTTAATTTTGCCTAATTCTTGTCCATTCGAGTTACACCTGTTTCAGTTCAGTTCAGTCGCTCAGTCGTGTCCGACTCCTTGCGACCCCATGAATCACAGCACGCCAGGCCTCCCTGTCCATCACCAACTCCTGGAGTTCACTCAAACTCATATCCATAGGGTCGGTGATGCCAACCATTCATACTTATTGTGGCGCTAAGACCAGAGACCTGCTATCCCGCCCTGGCTCTTCAAGGTGGGAGAGACCACAGGAAACCTTCCTTAGGGCGGCCTTCTGGCGGGAACTACTCTGGCTCTTCATGAAATAGGTTATCTGTGATAAGCTCTTAACTGAATACTTTCAATATTTAGACATCACTTAAAACTTAACTAATTTATAATTTATGCAAAGTACTTTCATGGTTCCAACATGAAAACTACAGACATGAAAGTGTACTAAGAGAAGCCTAGCCTCTTTGGCTTCTCATCCCTGTATCCCTGTTCTCTCCCATTGGTAATTATAAGTTTTGGATTATCCTTCCGTTTAAAAAGTATAAGCAATACATTCTGTAAGTGTATCCCACACTCTTCCTTGGGTAAAGCTTCGCTACTATACATAGTGTTGTGACACGCTTCATTGTTTCCACCTAACCGTTTGGTGGGAGATTGTTCTCTGGCAACTGCCAGGGCACCATTTTGTGTCAGGACTGCAGTTCCTTCCACCAGCCTGCTACTGATGACACATAAGCTGTATTATTTTACAGACAGTGCTGCAATGGATATTTCTGTGCCTACATCATGTTGCATTTTTGCCAGTGTAAATTTAGAATAGATGTCTAGAAGTGGGATATTGGGTCAAACGTAAGTGTGTTTTTAATTTTGCCTAATTCTTATCCTTTCGAGTTACACCTGTTTCAGTTCAGTTCAGTCGTTCAGTCGTGTCTGACTCTTTGCGACCCCATGAATCACAGCACTCCAGGCCTCCCTGTCCATCACCAACTTGCGGAGTTCACTCAAACTCCTGTCCATAGAGTCGGTGATGCCATCCAGCCATCTCATCCTCTGTCGTCCCTTTCTCCTCCTGCCCTCAATCCCTCTCAGCATCAGAGTATTTTCCAATGAGTCAACTCTTCGCATGAGGTGGCCAAATTACTGGAGTTTCAGCTTTAGCATCAGTCCTTCCAATGAACACCCAGGATGGATCTCCTTCAGAATGGACTGGTTGGATCTTCTTGCAGTCCAAGGGACTCTCAAGAGTCTTCTCCAACACCACAGTTCAAAAGCATCAATTCTTCGGCACTCAGCTTTCTTAACAGTCCAACTCTCACATCCATACATGACCAATGGAAAAACCATAGCCTTGACTAGATGGACTTTTGTTGGCAAAGTAATGTCTCTGCTTTTGAATATGCTATCTAGATTGGTCATAACTTTCCTTCCCAGGAGTAAGCGTCTTTTAATTTCATGGCTGGAGTCACCATCTGCAGTGATTTTGGAGCCCCCTAAAATAAAGTCTGACACTGTTTCCACTGTTTCCCCATCTAGTTCCCATGAAGTGATGGGACTGGATGCCATGATCTTCGTTTTCTGAATGTTGAGCTTTAAGCCAACTTTTTCACTTCCTCTTTCATCAAGAGGCTTTTTACTTCCTCTTCACTTTCTGCCCTAAGAGTGGTATCATCTGCATATCTGAGGTTATGGATATTTCTCCTGGGAATCTTGATTCCAGCTTGTGCTTCTTCCAGCCCAGCGTTTCTCATGATGTACTCTGCATATAAATGAAATAAGCAGGGTGCCAATATACACCCTTGACGTACTCCTTTTCCTATGTGGAACCAGTCTGTTGTTCCATGACCAGTTCTAACTGTTGCTTCCTGATCTGCATATGGGTTTCCCAAGGGGCGGGTCAGGTGGTCTGGTAGTCCCATCTCTTTCAGAATTTTCCACAGTTTATTGTGATCCACACAGTCAAAGGCTTAGGCATAGTCAATAAAGCAGAAATAGACATTTTTCTGGAACTTCCTTTTTCCATGATCCAGCGGATGTTGGCAATTTAATCTCTGGTTCCTCTGCCTTTTCTAAAACAAGCTTAAACAACTGGAATTTCACTGTTCACATATTGTGGAAGCCTGGCTTGGAGAATTTTTACTAGCGTGTGAGATGGGTGCAATTGTGTGGTAGTTTGACCATTCTTTGGCACTGCCTTTCTTTGGGATTGGAATGAAAGCTGACCTTTTCCTGTCCTATGGCCACTGCTGAGTTTTCCAAATTTGCTGGCATATTGAGTGCCAGCAAATTGAAAGTGCACCACTTTCACAGCATCATCTTCCAGGATTTGAAACAGCTCAACTGGAATTCCATCACCTCCACTAGCTTTGTTCATAGTGATGCTTTCTAAGGCCCGCTTGACTTCACATTCCAGGATGTCTGGCTCTAGGTGAGTGATCACACCATCATGATTATCTGGGTCATGAAGATCTTTTTTTGCGTAGTTCTTCTGTGTATTCTTGCCACCTCTTCTTAATATTTTCTGCTTCTGTTAGGTCCATACCATTTCTGTCCTTTATCAAGCCCATCTTTGTATGAAATGTTCCTTGGTGTCTCTAATTTTCTTGAAGAGATCTCTAGTCTTTCCCATTCTGTGTTTTCCTCTATTTCTTTGCACTGATCACTGAGGAAGGCTTTCTTATCTCTCTTTGCTATTCTTTGAAACTCTGCATTCAGATATTTATATCTTCCCTTTTCTCCTTTGCTTTTTGCTTCTCTTTTCACAGCTATTTGTAAGGCCTCCCTAGGCAGCCATTTTGCATTTTTGCACTTCTTTTCCATAGGGATGGTCTTGATCCCTGTCTCCTGTACAATGTCATGAACCTCCGTCCATACTTCATCAGGCACTCTGTCTATCAGATTTAGTCCCTTAAATCTATTTCTCACTTCCACTGTATAATCATAAGGGATGTGATTTAGGTCATACCTGAATGGTCTAATGATTTTCTCTACTTTCTTCAATTTAAGTCTGAATTTGGCAATAATGAGTTTATGATCTGAGCCACAGTCAGCTCCTGGTCTTGTTTTTGCTAACTGTATAGAGCTTCTCCATCTTTGGCTGCAAAGAATATAATCAATCTGATTTCGGTATTGACCATCTGGTGATATCCACGTGTAGTCTTCTCTTGTGTTGTTGGAGGAGGGTATTTGCTCTGACCAGTGCATTCTCTTGGCAAACCTCTATTAGCCTTTGCCCTGCCTCATTCTGTATTCCAAGGCGAAATTTGCCTGTTACTCCAGATGTTTCTTGACTTCCTACTTTTGCATTCCAGTCCCCCATAATGAAAAGGACATCTTTTTTGGTTGTTAGTTCTAAAAGGTCTTATAGGTCTTCATAGAGCCGTTCAGCTTCTTCAGCATTACTGGTTGGGGCATAGGCTTGAATTACTGTGATATTGAATGATTTGCCTTGGAAACCAACAGAGATCATTTTGTCATTTTTAAGATTACATCCACCTATGTGCATCCCACCAAATCACTGCAGATGGTGACTGCAGCCATGAAATTAAAAGGTGCTTGCTCCTTGGGAGAAAAGTTATGACCAACATTCAGTTCAGTTCAGTCGCTCAGTCATGTCCGACTCTGCGACCCCATGCATCGCAGCACGCCAGGCCTCCTTGTCCATCACCAACTCCCGGAGTTCACTCAGACTCACGTCCATTGAGTCCGTGATGCCATCCAGCCATCTCATCCTCTGTCGTCCCCTTCTCCTCCTGCCCCCAATCCCTCCCAGCATCAAAGTCTTTTCCAATGAGTCAACTCTTTGCATGAGGTGGCCAAAGTACTGGAGTTTCAGCTTTAGCATCATTCCTTCCAAAGAAATCCCAGGGCTGATCTCCTTCAGAATGGACTGGTTGGATGATGTGT
>SJXQ01010876.1:233179-294010 GCA_006408695.1 Aepyceros melampus | reverse complement strand
CTGGCTTGGAGAATTTTGAGCATTACTTTACTAGCATGTGAGATGAGTGCAATTGTGTGGTAGTTTGAGCATTCTTTGGCATTGCCTTTCTTTGGAATTGGAATGAAAACTGACCTTTTCCAGTCCTGTGGCAACTGCTGAGTTTTCCAGATTTGCTGGCATATTGAGTGCAGCACTTTCACAGTATCATCTTTCAGGATTTGAAACAGCTCAACGGGAATTCCATCACCTCCACTAGCTTTGTTCGTAGTGATGCTTTCTAAGGCCCACTTGACTTCACATTCCAAGATGTCTGGCTCTAGATTAGTCATCACATCATCATGATTATTAAGGAACAGTGAGAGATAATTCTGTAACCTAGAGCTAAGAGTAATGAAAAGATAATATTGCAAAACAAGATTATATTTTTTCTAATGTGGCTTATCTTATCTTTTTTCTAATGTTTCTAATGTTCAATAGCCCATATATGTGCCTTGGGTCTTGTTATCAGAGAGATCATTGGTCAGTATGTCTTGTCTCCTTTATTGATGAAAATTTGCATGTAATTTTATGCTTTTATACATCATAAAGGACTTCCCTGGTGGCTCAGATGGTAAAGTGTCTGTCTACAATGCAGGAGACCCGGGTTCAATCCCTGGGTTGGGAAGATACCCTGGAGAAGGAAATGGCAATCCACTCCAGTACTATTGCCTGGAAAATCCCATGGACAGAGGAGCCTGGTAGGCTACAGTCCATGGGGTTGCAAAGAGTTAGACACAAAAATAGGCATAAATGGAATAAATATTTAGATACTTTTTACAAAATATATAAACCCTTGATATGCTTTCTTAGTGAAAAGAAAGTGAAAGTTGCTCAGCTGTGTCTCTTTGCCACCCCATGGACTATACAGCCCATAGAATTCTCCAAGCCAGAATACTGAAGTGAGTAGCCTTTCCCTTCTCCAGGGGATCTCCCAACCCAGGGATCAAACTCAGGTCTCCCACATTACAGGCTGGTTCTTTATCAGCTGAGCCACAAGGGAAGCCCAGAATACTGGAGTGGGTAGCCTATCCCTTCTTCAGCAGATCTTCCTGACCCAGGATTGAACGAGGGTCTTCCTCATTGCAGGTGGATTCTTTACCAACTGAACTATCAAAGAAGCCTTTAGTATCAATATTAAATGAATAACATTAAATAATATCATATTTTTCTCAAATTTGACTCACTTCTAACCAAAAAGAAATCTCAATCACCAAAAATATCACAGATATACATACTTAAAATATAATATTTAGAGTAAATGCACGGGTATAAGCCTTAATGTTTAAAGTAAATGTTAAATGATTTTACCAATAACATTGTGTTTTATTTGCAAGTTAATACTATTTTAAAGATCCTACAAAGACTTCTCTGTACCTCAGATGGTAAAGAATCTGTCTGCAATGCGTAAGACCCAGGTTTGATCCCAGGATTGGGAAGATCCTCTGGAGAAGGGAATGGCAATCCACTCCAATATTCTTGCCTGGAGAATTCCATGGACAGAGGACTCTGGCAGGCTATAGTCTGTGGGGTTGCAAAGAGTCAGATACAACTGGGTTACTACTACTACTACTACTACTACTATTATAACTTTAGTGATTTTATGTGGGAGAGCAAACTCTACAGTTGGTTTCAGTTACATAAATATTTGCTGGCACTGATTTCTAATCATATCATAGACTATTTAATATTTTGGAGTATAAAGAAGAAATAGACATAAATATTAGGTTCTTTTGACATTAAAAATAAGCAAATGAAACTTCTGAGGAGAAAGATCCAAAAATAAAACTCACATTTAAGCAAGGTGACAATTTTTCAAATAACAAATATCTAAACCTGAATATATTCACATAGATGACAACAAACAAAATCAAACTATAATGAAAAAAAATTAAAGAAATGTTTCTGATGTTAAAATTGAAAACAAAACTGACAAAATAACATCAAGATGTCTTCTAACATGCAAGGCTGCATCATTCTATTTTGTAGAAACAAATATGGCAAATGGTTGCACAGCTCTACAAATTTACTAAAAACTGCTGAATTGCATCTATCAGATGGGTAAACATTATGGTATGCAAATTACATGCCATAAATAAAATGAATAAATTGGTTTAAATATCCATGTGTTATATATATATATATATATATATATATATACATATATGTATTTTTATCTGTATCTATGTATATGCATATATGTGTATACATGTATATAAAAAACCATCTAACAAATTGAATGAGTAATCAAAACCATTCAAAATAGTCTTAGTAGAAGATACCAAAGTGAAAAGTTACCAATGTAGATAGTCTATTATCATCAGTTAATGGATCTAACAATAACAAAAACACATGTACACAAACAGAGAATTCATCTATATCATTTATAGTCTACTGGTTCTTCATGTAGTATAAAAATAAAATAAATTAAAAATGGTGATTAATTTTAATCACATTTGGTTCTTTGCTATTAAAGCAGAAAAATATAAAGTTCAGGAAGAGATCAGAGGACGGGAGTGAGAATCATTTCATTTTAACTTTGAAATATGGAGAAATTCCTTCCAGGTAATTATAATACAGATTATTTTAAAAGTAATGAGAGTTCAAACAACAGGAAGGGCTTCCCCTAGTGGTCCAGTGGCTAAGAATCTGCCTGCCAATGCAGGGAGTACAGGTTCAGTCCCTGGCCCAGGAAGATCCAACATAACACGGGGCAACTAAGCCCATCCACCACAGCTACTGAAGCCTTCATGCCCTAGAGCGTATGCTGTGCAGCAAGAGAAACCACTGCAATGAGAAGCCCACAAGTTGCAACTAGAGAGTAGCCCCCCTCATTGCAACTGAGGAAAGTCCGTACACAAGAAGATCCATGGAAGCCATAAATACATTAATAAATTTTTTTTAAACATAAGAAGTAAAAGATTCAATGTAGAACACCTTATTCCATTTTGCTTACACTATGTCTCACATGAAATTGACATTTATTTTTCCTAGTGGTTTATACTAAAAATATTGAAATCATTTTAAACCTATAAACATTTCTCAAGTGTGTAGACTTCTAGAAAAAGCAGGTGTTTCTTGAAAATAATAAAGCCAACATTTAGAGTCGTTCAGTTGCATGCACCATCTCCCAATTTCTAAAAATAAGATACTCACCTCATACTTAGTGTCATGAGTTCATAGAGTACTTAAGATTAATACCTATGTAAAAATCTAATGCCCTAATGCAATGAAGAACACATAAGAAAAACGTATAATATAATCTTTCATTTGGCAAAAATTGCAAAAATATCAATAAATTAACAATAAGCTAACAATAAAAATAACAAAATTTTAATGAAATGACTGTGATAAAGGATGCCACAGGAAAGGCTGAGCTGATATTCTATTCTCACTGTAGGGAAAGAAATTACTAAATCACTGAAATATAAAGAATCAAGTAAAGGAGACTAAGATAAAGGAAAAAACAAAATTAAGAGGTGTCTGGCAGGTAATTAAAATGTTTATGTTCAAGGTTTGAAATATTTTTTTATATTCTCAGCTTTTTAAAAATTTAATTTGTATCATTATGTTCTAATTTTCAGTATTTTTCTGTCTCATCTAATAAATAGTCATGGTTTTGCATGTTAAAAAGTGGTTCCACAAATAGTTTGCCTGCAAAATCCTTGATTTTGTATTGACTCCTTCCAACATCTCTTTAAAATATTTTATAGTTTGTTTTTTTTTTTCCATTTGACTCACTGATTCATCACTTGCCCCAGGTCTTCCTTCCATATTCCTTCTTTCACTCTGCTTCCAAAATAGTTTTCCAATGTAAAAATCTGATCACAAGAGTTCATGACTCAACCATTTTTTTTTAACATGTAAATTTCAAACTAATGAGTAAAATGTGGCCCTTTCATGATGACTTACTGGTTAAGCTCTTTGGCCCATCTTTTAGTCAGGTTGTTTATTTTCTTATTGTTGAATTTTAAGAGTTATTTGAAGATTTTGAATTATAGATCTTTATCAGATACATGTTTTGAAAATAGTTTCTCCCAGTATGTGACTTGTATACTCATTCTCTTGTCATTATATTTCATAGATCAGAAGGTTGTTGTTGCTGTTATTAATTTTAATAAAGTACAATGTATCTGTGTGCTTAGTCACTCAGTGTATCCAACTCTACAGTTTACCAGTTACTTTTTTTGAGAGGTTTTGTTTTTGGTGTTTTATCTATAAAGGCATCATATCCAAGGTCATCTAAGTTTTCTCCTATGTTTTCTTCTCCAAAGTTATCTTCTCTGAGTTTTATAGTTCTGTGTTTTACATTTAGGTTGCTATGCATTTTGAGTTAGTATTTGTGAAGAGTGAAAAACCTCTGTCTAGATTCATATTTTTGCATGTGAATGTCCAATTGTCCACTGATTTGCATTTTAAGGACGAACAATTTCAATATTCCCATATATTTGGTTTATTTTATCAGTGTATTCCACAGCGTGCACTTTTTTCCCTGTGAAGAATGATGTTATCTTTATACTAAATATGAAATGCATTAATCCTTGTCAATATTCACATAGCAAATATAGAAATAGATCAAGATAAATACCAGAATATGAGAATATAAAAATTGAATGCAACTTTTCATTCCTGAAAAAAGTACATTTTTAAAGAAGCTAAGAATAAATATTTGAATTCTCTTTCTCTGACTTGTGCATTGGTAAAGGTTGTAGTGAAAATTGTCAAACGACTTTCATTTTCTCTTTCTTGTTAAAAGCTTTCTGTGTGGAAAGTTGTCCTACACTGTGTCAAAAGAATAAGCTGTCAGATTGCTAATGTTTAATACATTGTGAGAACAACTGCCATGTACTATACAAATTGACCTTTTCGGGACTCCAGATTTGATTGGACGGACATTTCTCTCCTATTTAAAAACTCAAACCCCTGCTGGAAAGAGCTAGAATGACCATCTGTTTAGTATTCTGAAATTCAGAATACTAAAAAGGTTAAAGTACACAACCAAGTGCTTCATAAAATATTTCATAATTAAAATTTTCCACCTTATTTAGTGTCATAAATAATGAGAAACTGAAATGGTGATATGAATTCAGTTTTCATTATTTAGAAAATCAAATGTAAAGTAAGAATGCTGTGCTATTAGCTGTTATATTGAAAGTCTATTAAAAAAAAAGGTATTTTAATTTTCCTGAGGTATCAAGATTAGTCTAAAACACAGTCACCTTAGCACAAAATAATGTTTCATTTTAGTTCAAAATGTCATTTAGGATAATAATAAAAAGTGTTAATGTTTGCAGTGCATTAAACCCTAAAGGTTTAAGTCATCTACTCATCAATGTTGGCATGATACTTATTATCTAATTTATATCTCAGACATTTACAGTAGGATAAATTAAAGCACAACAGCTGGCATGGGAGAAATCACAAATAATTAGATGTATCTTTTAAATGCTGATTGATGTTTTTTAATGGAACTATGTCTTAGTTTGGGCTGCCTTAACAAAGGACCATAGACCTGGTGGTCTATAAACAGCAGAAGCTGGAGGGTCTCAGACAAGCATGAGAGCACCATCAGCTCTGGAGAGAGTCCTCTTCTGGGCTTCCTTCTGTGCTGACAACATATCTTTGCTTCTTCACACGTCAGAAAGACATGAGCTTGCTCAGTGTCCTCTTCTTTCAAGGGCACTAATATCATTCATAACAGCTCCACTTTATAACCTGATTACCTCCCAAAGACTCTCCCTCTTAATACTCCTAATACCATCACAATAGGTATTAGATTTCAATACAAATGTTGGGGGATAGATATTCTATCCAAATCAAATTGTATAATCTAGTATATGATGCAAATATGATTGCTGTATACAATAATTACAATAACTGTATGTATTTAATAGAACTATGATTAGTATAGATTATTGATAGAAATTGAATACTAATTTATTTCCATTGAATAAATACAATTAAAATAAATATCATTCAGTAATTTGGTAATGATAAATGTTATTTTCTGAAAAATACAGAAAATTAAGCAATACTGTTGTATATTTTAACAAAAATTGAAAAGTTTTAGAAATATTAATTTTAATTAAAATGACATTCAATTAATTATGAATTGAAGTTATTAAAATTATTCTTACAAAGTCATGCTGAATTGGTTTACCTCACCCAATATAAATCATAATTTAATTAAATAGCAGTTATTTATTTAAATTTCAATTTTTGATATTAAAGATGAGACAATACAGAAAAGATAGTCTTTTAAACAAAAACTCTTTATAAAACAAATAAAACTGATAACTTAATTATTTATATAAATATAGTTAATTAGAGTTATTAGAGATATAGATGGAAAGAAAGATTCCAGATGCAAAATTGACCCATGAAAGCCTATAGTGTGTGTGTGTGTATATATATATATATATATATCTACAAAGGAATACATGTAAATCAGGCTTAAAACTGCTCAAATACATTGTATCAAATTAAGTATTATAGTTCTTACTCTCTGACATAACTGTAAACATAATTTGCATGGTTCCTAAGAGAAGGTAATAAAAGATTCAGTAATTAACTGAGATGAGATGGATTTTATGCTTTTATATATTTTAGCTCATGATGGTAAAATCTCTGAAAGTCCATTCACTTATAGCAGTTTCATCCTATATGATATTAAACAAACATGGATAGTATTACTACTGCTATTTAAAATAGGTAGAAAGGCTGTATAAGATACATATTGCTATATTAAAATATATAATGAGAATAAATAAGGAAAGAGAAACTGCACTTGATATAAAAAAAGTGAATAAGTACTTAAAACTTAAGATACATTGGCACTGAAGTGGGTGGTAACTAATTAAACAGAAAAGTACATGTTGCAAACTAAAGGGTGGTTTAATGCTAAAATGGGAACAGGAAAGAAATGTGTTCTTAAGAAAGCAAAAGGGATTGGGAATTCATGTATACTCGTGGCTGATTCATGTCAATGTATAGCAAAATGAATACAAAAATAAATAAATAATAAAGTCTGTAAAAAAAAAAAAAGAAAGCAAAAAGGAGAAACTGGAAGTGAGCTATTTTGTAAAATGGAGACAACAGAAAAGCTTAGTAGAAGGAAGGAAAGGAAGGATGGAGAAAGGAAGAACTAAAGGATAAAAATCTCTTTCATTTGGTCCAGGCAAAAAAGAGGTAATGACTCTCCCCATGAATTTGGCCATGACCTTGGCCATGACCTGCCTGAGCTGAAGTACAAATACACACCTGGATTTCAGGTAATATTTAGTCTTACTAGATCTTTGTGCCAACTGAGAGATAATATTGTGCTTAATTGTTCAGTCATCTCTGACTCTTTGCAACCCCATGGATTTTAGCACCAGGTTCTTTTGTCATGTTCCTTTGTGTATGGGGATTCTCCAGGCAAGAATACAGGAGTGGGTTGCCATGCTCTCCTCCAGGGGAACATTCCTTCCAAGGGATCAAACCCAGGTCTCCCACACTGCAAAATACATTAATAATGAAAAGACTAGAAAAAAAGCATCATTTAAATATATTTTTAAGATATTCACCATTAAAGAAAAATGTGATCTGTTTGGGAATAATCAAACAAAACTAGACAGATTTTAGTGACTAAAAATATTAAACACAATTCAACAATTTTAAGATGAAACAGAATATAAAATACCTATAAATATACAACAGTTATACTGACAAAAAACATAGTTTCCTCTTGTCATGCACACTAGAAACAAGAAAAGAATAAGTAAAATATTTAAGGTGTTTAGATCAATGAATTGATATAGAAGTTAGTAGGTTAATGATATTTTTCATCTTGCTCCTTCTTCAGTGACCACAATAGAGCTCCTTTAAGGCAATAACTCCCATTCATGACAGAAAAGATGAATTAAAAATATAAATAAACCTTAATAATAAGAAAGGTTAAACATTTATCATTTATTTTTAGTACATACATGTTTCCAAATAAAACAACATCAAATTTCATATACCTATTCAAAATTTAATATTAGAATTGCTGCAACAGCATTTTAAATATTTGCTGAATCAATTAATTTATAAACATATATAGAGTATAGAAATATATCATATTTGCAATTAAATTTATCTTTATTCTGTTACATGTTAGAAATGTCTGGTCATTAATGCCAACAAGAGTTAAAAACATAACTAGAGATTCTTCTCAAATACAGTACTATAAAAATGTAAACAAAGATTTTCAACTCACACAATGGAACTTAAAATTTTAACTTATATAAGAGCAAGAAATACATATAGCCATGAACTTAACTCCTATAAACAGGAAATTCAAGAGTAAAATATACTTGATGAAATCCATTGAAAATCTTTGGTGACACAGAATATGAAAATACAGTTATTTTTACCTTGAAAATGGTAAATATTGTGGTCTGAGATTAATCTAAACCTGAAAAAATCATATAAACAAATCAGTGTTAAACATTTTGAATTAATAATTATAATAAATAACATTAGAAAATACTCTGATTAATAATTGATTTAATTAATTAATGGAAAGATTCTTGTCACCTGTTGTACACTGTCAATGGTTAGGAAACAGGCATTACTAATGCCACATAGATAATTCAGGAAGAAGTGATCATTAATAAAACGGGTCAGGGCAAGAAGTTCCACCTGTGCTGACATCAACTTACAGAAGGGTACTGGAGAGTCTCTTCATTATTTTGCTGTTTGTGTTTTCTTTTCAAGCTGCAGCTTAACCTCTGGACTTACTTTGTTCAGTCTGAAAATCTTTAATAGGTCTTTAAGTATGGGTTCAATGTTAAGTTCTCTCCTTCAACTGTCTGAAAACTTTTATTTTCAATTTTCCTCTTAATATTTTAAAATGTTTAATGCAGTGCTTTTTGGCTCACATAACTTTGAATACAAAATTAGCTGTAAGTCTCTCCCTCCTTCAGTTCAGTTCAGTTCAATCAGTCGTGTCACCATGGACTGCAGCACACCAGGCTTCCATGTCCATCACTAATTCCCAGAGATTGCTCAAACTCAAGTCCATCGAGTCACTGATACCATCCAACCATCTCATCCTCTGTCGTCCCCTTCTCCTCCTGCCTTTAATCTTTCCCAGCATTAGGGTCTCTCCCAATAAGTCAGTTCTTCTCATCAGGTGACCAAAGTATTGGAGCATCAGCTTCAGCATCCGTTCTTCCAGTCAACCCTAAGGGAAATCAGTCCTGACTGGTTGGATCTCCTTGTAGTACAAGTGAATCTCAAGAGTCTTCTCCTACACCACATTTCAAAAGCATCAGTTCTTCAGTGTTCAGCTTTTTTTATACTCCAACTCTCACATCCATACATGACTACTGGAAAAACCATAGTCTTGACTAGATGGACCTTTGTTGGCAAAGTAATGTCTATGCTTTTTAATATGCTGTCTAGGTGTTCATAACTTTCCTTTCAAGGAGTAAGTATCTTTTAATTTCATGGTTGCAGTCAGCATCTGCAGTGATTTTGGAGCCGGAAAAAATAGTCTGACACTGTTTCCACTGTTTCCCCATCTATTTCCCATGAAGTGCTGGAACTGGATGCCATGATCTAAGTTTTCTGAATGTTGAGCTTGAAGCCAACATTTTCACTCCCCTCTTTCGCGTTCATCAAGAGGCTCTTTATTCCTTCTTCACTCTCTGCCATAAGGGTGGTTTCATCTGCAAATCTGAAGTTATTGATATTTCTCCTGGCAATCTTGATTCCAGTTTATGTTTCATCCAGCCTGGCTTTTTGCATGATATACTCTGCATACAATTTAAATAAGCAGGGTGACAATATACAGCCTTGCCATACTCCTTTTCCTATTTGGAACCAGTATGTTGTTCCATGTCCAATTTTAACTGTTATTTCCTGACGCCTACAGGTTTCTTAAGAGGCATGTCAGGTGGTCTGGTATTCCCATCTCTTTCAATTTTCCAGTTTACTGTGATCCACACAGTCAAATCTTTGACATTGTCAATAAAGCAGAAATAAATGTTTTTCTGGAATTTTCTTGCTTTTTTGATGATCCAACAGATGTCAGCAATTCGATCTCTGGTTCCTCTGCCTTTTCTAAATCCAGCTTGAATATCTGGAATTTCATGGTTCACGTATTGCTGAAACCTGGCTTGGAGAATTTTGAGCATTACTTTACTAGCGTGTGAGATGAGTGCAATTGTATGGTAGTTTGCACATTCTTTGCCATTGCCTTTCTTTAGGATAGGAATGAAAACTGACCTTTCCAGTCCTGTGGCCACTTGCATTTTCCAAATTGGCTGGCATATTGAGTACAGCACTTCAAGAGCATCAACTTTTAGGATTTGAAATAGCTCAGCTGGAATTCTATCACCTCTACTAGCTTTGTTGATAGTGATGCTTCCTAAGGCTCACTTGACTTTGTATTCTAGGGTATCTGGATCTAGGTTTCACCCCCTTTAATGTCTGTTTCCATCCCTACCCAGAACTCCATTTGGGATTTTCTTAGAGTTTCCATCTAGTTTGGAAACATATCAATTTGCCACTAATTCTCATTTTTCTCCCTCTCTCTTTATGTGGGAAACCACTTAAGGTTAAATGCTTCAATAATGTCCTGATTGCCCCTGTAACTACTGTATTTTTTCAAAATTGTTTTCTCTTCGCTTCAACATGGATAATTTGTTGTAATATTTAGACATGTGAAGTTTGTGCTGAACATTAAAATGGACTTTGTATAGTAAGAATTTTTAACTGAAATCTAAGGCTACCCTTGTGGCTCAGCTGGTAAAGAATCTGCCTGCAATGCAGGATACCTGGGCTCAATCCCTGGGTTGCGAAGTTCCCCTGGAGAAGGGAAAGGCTACCCAGGGTCACACTGAGTCAGACACAACTCAGTGACTTTCACTTTCACTTATCTTCAAGCCTAAATACACACATTTTATTGTGATCTGAATTTAGATGGTTTTCAAAATCTGGTAGTGAATGATCACCAAGGAAATGAGTAAAAAAGAGAAAAGAAGAGTTAAATAATGAGTCCTAGAACACTCCAAAAATAGGAGATTGGAAAATCTAGAGGAAGCAGCAAATGAGATAATAAGGATCAGTCACTGCATAGGAGGGAGAATTAAGAGTCTGTGGTGGTATTCTGGAAACCAATGTTAGAGGAGTGTTTCCAAAAGAAAATAGTAATCATCTGAGTCAATTCATAAAGTGAATACTCAGAATATACTTTGGGCTGACACAGTTAGAAATTTTTAAACATATAAAAGCAGATATAATGGAATGTTGGGAATGAAGTTCATAATGGCTATTAGAAAGAATTAAAAATAAGAAACTGAGTCTAAAAACCCACTGACAGTGCTTTCATTAATCTCAATTTTTTGGTGGTAATTTATAAAGTAATTCATATGCTTCAGTTTTTATGTTTCTAATAATCTCTCCTCTGCACATCACAGGTAAATGCAAACACTAGCAATAGATTATTATCAGACCAATTATACTGCTTAAGTAACAGAGCTGTCCTCAGTTCAGTCAGTTCAGTCACGCAGTCGTGTCCAACTCTTTGCGACCCCATGAATCGCAGCACACCAGGCCTCCCTGTCCATCACCAACTCCCGGAGTTCACTCAGACTCACGTCCATTGAGTCCATGATGCCATCCAGCCATCTCATCCTCGGTCGTCCCCTTCTCCTCCTGCCCCCAATCCCTCCCAGCATCAGGGTCTTTTCCAATGAGTCAACTCTTCGCATAAGGTGGTCAAAGTACTGGAGCTTCAGTTTGACCATCATTCCTTCCAAAGAAATCCCAGGGTTGATCTCCCTCAGAATGGACTGGTTGGATCTCTTTGCAGTCCAAGGGACTCTCAAGAGTCTTCTCCAACACCACAGTTCAAAAGCATCAATTCTTCTATGCTCAGCCTTCTTCACAGTTCAACTCTCACATGCATACATGACCACAGGGAAAACCATAGCCTTGATTAGATGGACCTTAGTCAGCAAAGTAATGTCTCTGCTTTTGAATATCCTATCTAGGTTGGTCATAACTTTTCTTCCAAGGAGTAAGCGCCTTTTAATTTCATGGCTGCTGTCCTACTTACTCTTAAAATGGCAGGCAAGTACACAATTCAATGTTTTGTCTCATGCTAGCCCATGTTTCATATTTTCATGTGTATACATAAAATGTGGCATGCTATCTCTATGTAGAGCAAGTTTAAGTAAGATAGCTACCACCCTGGATTTTAAAATCTTAAAGAGCACTTGAAAGCATAATAATAACTGTACCTAAAAATAATTTTGTTTTATGGCTATTATAAGCCACAGCAGTGGCTGTGACAGTGTAGGAATGGCTGAGAAGAGCTACCCTACGCCCAAGGTAAGGAGCAGTGTCTGTGCTTTGCTGGAGCAGCTGTGAAAAGATACCTCACATCCAAGGTAAGGGAAATCCAAGTAAGACATAGGCAGTGAGAGAAGGCATCAGAGGGCTGCTGTTGCTGCTAAGTCACTTCATCGTGTCCGACTCTGTGCGACCCTATAGATGGTAGCCCACCAGGCTCCCCCATCCCTGGGATTCTCCAGGCAAGAACACTGGAGTGGGTTGCCATTTCCTTCTCCAATACATGAAAGTGAGAAGTGAAAGTGAAGTCACTCATTCATGTCTGACTCTTAGCGATCCCATGGACTGCAGCCCACCAGGTTCCTCCGTCCATGGGATTTTCTAGGCAAGAATACTGGAGTGGGGTGCCATTGCATCAGAGGGCAGGTACACTGAAGCCACAATCACAGACAAGTAGCCAATCTGAGCACACGGAACACAACCTTGATAAGTCAATGAACCTAAGCCATGCCATTTGGGGCCTTCCAAGACAGATCGGTCATGGTGGAGAGGTCTGACAGAATGAGGTCCACTGGAGAAAGGAATAGAAAACCATTTCAGTATTCTTGCTTTGAGAACCCCATGAACAGTATAAAAAGACAAAAAGATAGGACACTGAAAGATGAACTCCTGAAGTTGGTAGGTGCCCAACATGCTACTGGATATCAGTGGAGAAACAACTCCAGAAAGAATGAAGGGATGGAGCCAAAGCAAAAACAACACCCAGTTGTAAATGGGACTGGTGATGGAAGCAGGGTTCGATGCTGTAAAGAGTAATATTGCATAGGAACTAGGAATGTTAGGTCCATGAATCAAGGCAAATTGGAAGTGGGCAAACAGGAGATGAAAAGAGTGAACATCAACATTCTAGGAATCATAGAACTAAAATGGACTGGGATGGGTGAATTTAACTCAGATGACGAATTTATCTACTACTGTGGGAAGGAATCTGTAAGAAGAAATGAAGTAGCCATCATAGTCCACTCTCTGAAATGCAGTTCTTAGATGCAATCTCAAAAACGACAGAATGATCTCTGTTAATTTCCAAGGCAAACCATTCAATATCATGGTAATCCAAGTCTATGCCTCAACCAGCAGTGCTGAAGAAGCTGAAGTTGAATGGTTCTATGAAGACCTATACGACTTTATAGAACTACACCCAAAAAAAAGATGCCATTTTCATTATAATGGACTGAAATGCAAAAATAGGAAGTCAAGAAACACCTGGAATAACAAGCGAATTTGGCCTTGGAGTACGGAATGAAGCAGGGAAAAGGATAACAGAGTTTTGCCTAGAGAACACACTGGTCATAGCAAACACTCTTCCAACAACACAAGAGAAGATTCTACACATGGACATGACCAGATGGTCAACATCAAAATCAGACTGATTATATTATTTGCAGCCAAAGATGGAGAAGCTCTATACAGTCAGAAAAACACAAGACCAGGAGCTGACTGTGGTTCAGATCATGAACATCTTATGGCCAAATTCAGGCTTAAATTGAAGAAAGTAGGGAAAACCACTAGACCATTCAAGTATGATCTAAATCAAATCCTTTATGACTAAAGAGTGGACGTGAGAAATAGATTTAAGGGACTAGATTTGATAGACAGAGTGTCTGATGAACTATGGATGGAGGTTTGTGACATTGAACAGGAATCAAGACCATCCTCAAGAAAAAGAAATGCAAAAAAGCAAAATGGCTGTCTGGGGAGGCCTTACAAATAGCTGTGAAAAGAAGCGAGGTGAAAAGCAAAGGAGAAAAAGAAAGATAAACCCATTTGAATGCAGAGTTCCAAAGAATAGCAAGGAGAGATAAGAAAGCCTTCTTCAGCAATCAATGCAAAGAAATAGAGGAAAACAATACAATGGGAAAGACTAGTGATGTCTTCAAGAAAAGAACATTTCATGCAAAGATGGGCTCAATAAAGGAAAGAAATGGTACGGACCTAACAGAATCAGAAGATATTAAAAAGAGGTGGAAAGAATATACAGAATAACTGTGCAAAAAAGATCTTCAGGACCAAGATAATCACGATGGTATGATCACTCACAATCACCTAGAGCCAGACATCCTGAAATGTGAAGTCAATTGGCCCTTAGGAAGCATCGCTACGAACAAAGCTAGTGGAGGTGAAAGAATACTAGTTGAGGTATTTCAAATCCTAAAAGATATGCTGTGAAAGTCCTGCACTCAATATGTCAGCAAATTTGGAAAACTAAGCAGTGGCCACAGGACTGGAAAAGGTTAGTTTTCATTTCAATCCCAAAGAAAGTCAATGCCAAAGAATGCTCAAACTACCACACAATTGCACTCATCTTACACACTACTAAAATAATGCTCAAAATTCTCCAAGCCTCAGCAGTGAGTGAACTGTGAACATCCAGATGTACAAGCTGGTTTTAGAAAAGGCATAAGAACCAGAGATCTAGTTGCCAACATCCACTGGATCATAAAAAAAGCAAGAGAATTCCAGAAAAAACATCTATTTCTGCTTTATTGAGTTTGCCAAAGCCTTTGACTGTGTGGATCACAATAAACTGTGGAAAATTCTGAAAGATATGGGAATACTATATCACCTGACCTGCCTCTTGAGAAATCTGTATGCAGGTAAGGATGCAACAGTTAAAACTGGACATGGAACAACAAATTGGTTCCAAATAGGAAAAGGAGTACGTCAAGGCTGTATATTGTCACCCTGCTTATTTAACTTATATGTAGGGTACAACATGAGGAACGCTGGGCTGGAGGAACACAAGCTGGAATCAAGATTGCCAGGAGAAATATCAATAACCCCAGATATGCAGATGAAACCACCCTTATGGAAGAAAGTGAAGAAGAACTAAAGAGCCTCTTGATGAAAGTGAAAGAGGAGAGTGAAAAAGTTGGCTTACAGCTCCACGTTCAGAAAACTAAGATCATGGGATCCAGTCCCATCACTTCATGGAAAATAGATAGGAAAACAGTGGAAACAGTGGCTGACTTTATTATTATTATTATTATTATTATTATTATTATTTTGCACTCCAAAATCACTGCAGATGGTGATTGCAGCCATGAAATTAAAAGACACTCCTTGGAAGAAAAGTTATGAGCAACCTCGACAGCACATTAAAAAGCAGAGACATTGCTTTGTCAATAAAAGTCCAACTAGTCAAGGTTATGGTTTTTCCACTGGTCATGTATGGATGTGAGTTTGGACTGTGAAGAAAGCTGAGCACTGAAGAATTGATGCTTTTGAACTGTGGTGTTGGAGACGACTCTTGAGAGTCCCTTGGACTGCAGTAGATCCAACCAGTCCATCCTAAAGAGACCAGTCCTGCGTGTTCATTGGAAGGACTGATTTTGAAGCTGAAATTCCAATACTTTGGCCACCTGATGTGAAGAGCTGACTCATTTGAAAATATCCTGATGCTGGGAAAGATTGAGGGCAGGAGGAGAAGGGGACAGAGGATGAGATGGTTGGATGACATCACTGACTCAATGGACATGGGTTTGGGTGAACTCCAGGAGCTGGTGATGGACAGCGAGGCCTGATGTGCTGTGGTTCATGGGGTCGCAAAGAGTTAGGCTCGACTGAGCAACTGAACTGAACTGAACTGAACTGATTGTCATTATTGTCTAACTGGACCTTACCTAGACTTCTTTAACTTCTATTTGCTTGATATGCATGTTTTTGATTTTATTTTAGTAACCAATATCCTGATATTTATACTATATGTCACTTTAAACAACATCTGACTAAATAATTTTGTTTTATGAAGTTTGAGACTTTATAATTTTGTACTAGAGCATTGTCTGTCTGCCTTTATTGTGATTTTTTTCCCTGTACTTGGATTATTTTCTACCCTCTTATTTTGTACTTTGTAGATTCATTCAAAACTACTGAAAAACCATAGTATTCTAAGCCCATGTATAATTCAGTAAAGAAGCTTCATTAGAGGAGAAATTCCATGCTTCCTCCAATGTAATGTTCGTGAGAGAAAACAGAATAGTAATTAAGCATACACACTCAGGAAACTGGGGTCTGACTTACTAAAGGTTTATCTCTAGACAATTTCTTAATGTATTGCATTTTCTAGTCCTCGTTATAGAACATATCACATAGAGTAATCACCTGTTTAGTTAAACATTTTCTTATTTTGTTTAATGCTGCTGCTGCTAAGTCACTTCAGTAATGTCCGACTCTGTGTGAACCCATAGACAGCAGCCCACCAGCTCCCCAGTCCTTGGGATTCTCCAGGCAAGTACACTGGAGTGGGTTGCCATTTCCTTCTCCAATGCATGAAAGTGAAAAGTGAAAGAAAGTAAAGTCACTCAGTTGTGTCCAACTCTTAGCGACCCCATGGATTGCAGCCCACCAGGCTCCTCTGTCCATGGGATTTCCCAGGCAAGAGTGCTGGAGTGAGGTGCCATTGCCTTCTCCATTAATGCTGCTAGTAAGGGTTTATTGTATTTTCCTATATTTAATCCTGTATCAAGTAATTCTTTTATGTTAACTCATTGTTATACTTATCAGTAACATTTTTGGAGAATCTTATACATAAACTTAATATGTGTAAATAATGTGGTTTTTTAGTTAATCTTTGTAGAACTGGCTGAGTAAAGACCTTCAAGATTTGCAATTATTTTAACCCAGGGCAAAATTTGCAAATACAGCACTGAAAAATCAAAAGAACAAATAAAAAAATCAACCATGAATATTCATTAGAAGGACTAATGCTGAAGCTGAAGCTCCAATATTTTGGTCACTTGTTGCAAAGAGTTGACTCAATGGATGGACTCTGATTCTGGGAATTATTCAAGTATAGAGAAGAAGGGGAAAGCAGAGGATGAGATGGTTAAATAGCATCACTGACTCAATGGATATGAATCCGTGCAAACTCTGGAATATAGTGAAGAATAGAGGAGTCTGATTTGCTGCAATCCATGGGATATCACAGAGTCTGACATGACAATACTGAACAACAACAAAATATCTAATACATTACACTGGATTCTGCATTATCAGAATAAATTGTACATAAATGCTGCTCTGCAGGTGCCAACTTCATAACAGCTTTGGGGTCTTTTGGAGTTATTTTGTAAAGTGAAAATGATTATAATTGTCCTAATTTCTTGATTAATTTTCTCTCTTAATATTCAATAACCGTCTTCCTCTATAGTATTTTCTTCTCAAAGAGTATTTTCTTCTTAAAGTCTATTTTCTGTGATTTTACTATAGCCATCTCAGTACTCCTCAGTACACTTTTCCTATATTTTTATTTTCAACTATTTTTATATTTTTTTGTAAAAGCCCTCTCTTTGAGAGTATTATAGGTGGATCAGGTTTTGTTGTTTAAATCAATTCCACTAATCTGTTTCACCTTGAATGCTTAATCTATTTACAGTTAAAGTCCAAGATGTAAATCCATTTTATATTTACTTATATAGTAAGATTTTTCTGCCTTTTTGTTATTTCTGAATGTCTTACCTCTTGCTTTTCATTTCATCATTTCTCCATCAGTGCCTTCTTCTGAGTTAAACAGAATTTCATATGCATCACTGTAATTCCCTTCTTGGTGATTTTACTCTGTTTTTTGGTTACAGCAGATTTGCTAGCAGTATATTTTCTCAGTTTTTTTTTTTAAGTCAAGGAATGTTTGTTTTATAATTTTTTCTGGATACAGAATTTTGGTTGACAGCATATATTTCAGCACTGTCAAAATGTCATCCCATCCATTGTCTCTTGACTCCATTGTTTCCGATGAGAAGTCAGCTGTTGGTCTTACTGAAGAACACTTTTAAATGGTAAGTCATGTTTCTCTTGCCAGTTTCAAGGTTTTTTTTTTTTTTTTTCATGGACCTGTTTTTAGAATGACTAGGGTACTTCTTAGGATGAATCTCTTTGATTTTAAGAGATTTTATTTTTCTGGGCTCCAAAATCACTGCAGATGGTGACTGCAGCCATGAAATTAAAAGACGCTTACTTCTTTCTTTTTTTTTTCAGCTCAAATCTATTGCTGTCACTTGCTTAGTGGACTTGTCATTTTAATTATTGTGCTTTTCAACTTTAGAATTTCTATTTGACCTCACAAATAGAAAAGTTATGACCAACCTAAATAATATATTCAAAACCAGAGATATTACTTTGCTGACTAAGGTCCGTCTAGTCAAGGCTATAGTTTTTCCAGCAGTCATGTATGGATGTGAGAGTTGTCCTGTGAAGAAAGCTGAGCTCCAAAGAATTGATGCTTTTGAACTGTGGTGTTGGAGAAGACTTTGAGAGTCCCTTGGACTGCAAAGAGATCCAACCAGTCCATTCTGAAGGAGATAAACCCTGGGATTTCTTTGGAAGGAATGATGCTGAAGCTGAAGCTCCAGTACTCTGGCCACCTCATGGTAAGAGATGACTCATTGGAGAAGACTCTGATGCTGGGAGGGATTGGGGGCAAGAGGAGAAGGGGACGACAGAGGGTGAGATGGCTGGATGGCATCACTGACTCCATGGGCGTGAGTTTGAGTGAACTCCGGGAATTGGTGATGGACAGGGAGGCCTGGCGTGCTGTGATTCATGGGGTCGCAAAGAGTCGGACACGACTGAGCGACTGAACTGAACTGAACTGAGCTACTTTGAAGTATACTGAGCTACTTTGATGTGTTGGTGAATGTTTTTCATCAAATATGTGAAGTTTGTGGTTATTATTCCTTCATATATTTTTTCAGTCCTATCTTTTTACTCTTCTTCTGGGATTTCCATGAGGTATATTTTGGCATGCTTGATGATGTCTGTTAATTTCTCTCTCTCTTTTTTTTTTTTTTATTATTGTCCTTGGAATGTATGAGCAGTACTGGTGCAATTTCAAGTTCACAATTTCTCTCTCTCTCTCTTTTTTTTTTTCAGCTCAAATCTATTGCTGTCCCTTGCTTAGTGGACTTGTCATTTTAGTTATTGTGCTTTTCAACTTTAGAATTTCTATTTGACCTCACAATTTATATCTCATTTGTTTTCCCTACTTAGGACATTATTGTTCCATGTCTTTCATTATTTATACATTGTTTATTTATTTAAATGAAGTTTTATAAGTTGCACCTAATAAGACAAAGTGTGCTCCTTCAGTGAAATTTTATGTTGGTTAATTTTTGTCTTCTCTTAGATGGCATACTTTGTTAATTTAATAATTTCTGGCCAAAAAAAAAAGTTTATTTTAGAAAATTTATTGTAGCACATTTACTATGCATCCTACATTATGTTTGTTTGTTTGTTTGTTTTCACTATTATTGATTTTCGTGTATTGATTTTTGTTAGTGAGTTTCCTGGAGTAATTCTTCAGATTCTGTATTCTCTACAGTGTTCCCACACCTATTTCTCTTCCAGGGTTGTTTTTTTGTTTGTTTGTTTGTTTTTTAAGAATTTCTGTTTGCTTGCATACATTAAAACCTAAATTCCTAGAGACCATTCCTGTCTCAATATACTTTTGTGGTCTGACAATGATTGCTTAGATTTTTCTCTTAATTGCATTACTTATAGTTCTCTCTCTTTGCCAAGGAAATCTTTCTGAGAAGAGAGACCTTCAAACTTCAGTCCATTTACTAGACAGCCTTATCTTTCATTTTTTGCTTCTGTAGCTCTCAAAATTACTCACAGATGAACTGCTGAGTCAAAGATATGGTTTTTCCAGTAGCCATGTACAGATATGAGAGTTGGACCATAAAGAAAGCTGAGAACTGAAGAATTGATGCTTTTGAACTGTGGTATTGGAGAAGACTCTTGAGAGTCCATTGGACTGCAAGGAGATCCAACCAGTCAATCATAAAGAAAATCAGTCCTGAATAGTCATTAGAAGACTGAGACTGCAGCTGAAGCTCCCATACTTTGGCTACCTGATGCAAAGAAATGATACATTGGAAAAGACCCTGATGCTGGGAAAGATCGAAGGCAGGATGAGAAAGGACAACAGAGGATGCGATGGTTGGATGGCATCACCGACTCAATGGACATGAATTTGAGCAACCTCTGGGAGATGGTGAAGGACAGGGAAGCCTGGTATGCTGCAGTCCATAGGATCACAGTCAGACACGATTGAACGACTGAACTGAGCTTCTGGGATCTTTTCCTTATTCCAGTATTTGCAGGAAATATATTCAATTGTTCCCAAGACTGCAGTTTTGTAGATTCCCCAAGAATATATAAAAGCTTTTCAAAATTCTTTATAATTGGCTAGTTGTCTAGTATCACTTTTAAAATATTTGTACCAGATCTTATTTATCCCAATTAAAGTTAAGATCTTGGAGAGCTGAATTGTTCCATCTGATTTCTACTGTTTTGGTGATACTCTATAGGTAGGTTTTTCCTTTTGTTTTTCTTGAGCTGAATATTGAATCAAATCAAATTGCCAATGGATTATGGAAATAGAGTTTTTCCTAGAAGCTTCAAGTATAGGAAAAAAATAATAACGTGCTTTGGAGTGGTGCTAGCGATGTTTTTACAAGGGCTCAAAGAAGGGCAGTCTTTTCTGTCTATTGTACAGCCAAATTCTTTTCAGGGTTGCCAAGTCAGAGAGCCCAGGAGGGAGGAAAAATGAGAATAACTCCAATTCAAAATATCACAGACTCCTCTGTCTTACTCTTGTATCACTTGGACAGATGATGTTCAGTTTTTTGTTTTGTTTCATTTTTTTTTCTGTGAATTTGATCATTTTCCAGAGTTCTGAAATGATTATATTTAGTTGCTTTCCCAACATTTCCATTAGTTTTGAAGTTAACAGTACATTCACCAAAGTCCTTTGTCACCTAAGAAATCAACTTCTTCCCTTCATTGTTAAAAATATGCTTGTTATTTTTTCTCCTTCTATGGATTTTACCATATGTAACAGTTGCTTATTAGATGACATTCAAATAAGATGATCTGTTAAAGATATAATAAAAAATGACAAGAACAGACTTCAGATTGTGCCTGTGAGTACTTCACTATCTCCTTTTATTTATCTATCAATCATTTTTGTACCAAAATTTGCAAAAAAGTGACCATATAACAGGCATATTCATTGGATAGACAAAGGGGGAAAATATTAAATGCAATCTTGAGCAACAAATGGATGATTATCTAGCTTTTTCCCATTTAAAAACATAAAACAACTTATAGGCATAAATATCTACTAATTATAGACTGTCACAAATTCTTAGGTTTTAACTACATGTGTGTGGGCAAGTGTTTTGGTGTCATCTAGAGTATTATAGTATCTTTAGCTGCCCTAGTTATTTTAATCAGTCACTGTATCCAACTTGAAACAAAAACAGATGGCTTCAGTTACATAAAACAGGTGTTAATTTTGTATAACTGAAAATTTATACTAAAAACCATCCTTGTCAGTAAAGTCTCTGTATCACGAGTGCTGGGTTTCAAACACCTTATTTTCAAAAACATATATACTATTTTAAAAATGTCCTCGTGTAAGTTCCATAATGCCATTTTTTTGCTCTTATCTCTTCCAAAGTACTTACTAGAAAAATTTGTGGGCATTTCAGCTATGTGATTTTTTTTCTATTACAAAACACATGCAATTGAATCAAATTAAACTAAACAAATCATCCACATTGAATTAGAGTAACCTATCATAGAGTTATATAACTTAAGATTTCTCTTACCTATAGAATGATACAGATATGCCAAATCAAATCAGCCTTGATAACCAAATCATAGTTTTTAAAGAAATTTCCATACCTTCATGAATAAGTTCTAAGAATCTTTGGCTAAAAAAAGTGATGTAACTTCCACCATATTACATTTTAAAGATATACTCTAAGATAGTAGGATAATTTGAAGATAATTATATCCACTGATTTCAACTTAACAATAATGTTTACAGTTGAAAAGTGACATTTATTCAGTGTAGAAGGTGAAAGTGAAGTCGCTTAATTATGTCCAACTCTTTGCGACCCCACCAGGCTCCTCCATCCAGGGGATTCTCCAGGCAAGAATACTGGAGTGGGTTGCCATTCCTTTTTCCAGTGTATATTGTCCCAATTATCAATAAGTTGACTCAGTTCCAAATCTGGTCTTTTATTTGCTCTTTGATTATGTTGCTGGAGGCTTCCCAGGTGGCCAGTGGTAAAGAATCTGTCTGCCAATGCAGGAGACACAAGAGAGGTGGGTTTGATTCCTGGATCAGGAAGATCTCCTGGAGGAGGACTTGGAAACTCACTCCAGTAGTCTTGCCTGAAGAATTCCTTGAACAGAGGAGCCTGGTGGGCTACAGTCTATAGGGTCTCAAAGAGTCAGACATGACTGAAATGACTTAGCACACACAGCACAGCACAATGTAGCTGTAGTGTATAATATTTCTTTTTAGTATCCAGAAAAATGTTATTTTGTTGGTAGAGGGTAGCATAGGGGCATTAGAGATTATAGTTCTATTTTTTCTCCCTTTCATCTTCCAATATGCTATCTAGTTTTGTCCATACTGAATGGATGTCATTTTTTTCAGCAGTCATTCTCCAGCCAGGAGCAAGTGGCAAAATCTCTTAAATAATTTCCCCCAAACATACATTCCTCTTTCACATAGCTTTTAGTGGTAAATTGCACCTTGTGTGAACAGTTTAAAATTGTGAATAAAGTGAAACTTCCAAAGGCAGCTAGTGAGTTCTACTGGCACCACAATTCTGTATCCAGATCTATTCGAGTGATGGTTTCCTGACCACCCCTCTCATACCCTTGAGAGAAAGATGTCCTTCTCACAACTTTTCCATAAGAAAACCCATTTTATTATTGACTTCTTAAGTTAACAGGAATTCTCACAACACACTTACTTGCCAATTTGCCAGCATCCTAGAAGGCTTTCTCTGTTTATCTCCTCACTCTAATAGACTATGAACCAACTCTTACATAGCCCAACTCTGCTAGTTTCTTAGCTATCTAGTGAGTGTTAACCATATTCTACCCAGTGAAATCTGAATTCCAGCCTGTGGAACATTTTTTTTTTTTTCTTTCCAAGAGTGTTACTTTCTTGAATATATTCCTTCAGCCTTAGGGAATTATTTAGGGTTATGTTTTTGGTGTTTTTTTTTTTTTTTTTTCTGTTAGACAAGTAATATATTTTTCTCTTACCTGTTATTTTACTCCCTGAATAATAATTATTTTTATTAAAATTTCTGTTCTGTTTATGGAACTCTGGCTAAAACATAATTGATACTAAAAGTGGTTCCTAGAGACTGACCCAAAGGATGAAGTTTTGGGACTGTTTTGGTCATGGCGCTCAGTTTGTGTTCAGTGCTGATCTTGCCAATAGGAAATAGAATGCTTGTAATCCATTTTATCACAGTCAATCAAGCTACCATGTCTAGTTGTTTGTGAAGAACTGCCAACTGAAGTATATGTCTTGGAAATAAAAATGCTATTGCATTTGACTTTTGTGGAAATAACATTAAGACTATGTTATAGAATATAGTCTTTTTAAAGCACTTGATAAAGCACTTTGATAAAGCAAAAATGTAAACTGAAGTTCATTAATTTTCAGATAAGTCATGATATAATAATGTCCAAATATCCTCCATGACAGTCCTGAAGTGATCCAGTATTTTTTGCAAACACTAAGCTCATATTTTGAAAACAAAACATAAAGCTTAATTTTGAAGGTTAATTTTGAAAAATAAAGTTCCAGTAGCCAATAAATCTGGCTTGAGTCACCACAGTAGAGAGTTGTAGCTTTGTAACCAATGCCAAAATTTGAGTCAATTCATAGACACAAGGAATCTTGAATGAAGGGGAGATTGAGTCCTCTTGAAACAGGATCCTAAAACTTTGCCACAAGTTCACGCTAGAAATTTTATTCCAAACTTTCCCCAAGAGAAAAGGAGAGTGACAGGACATTGGAGAAAGAGACTATTGTCAGAACTTATTAAGATTACTAGACACTAATTTTGAATTAAAACTGAAACCTGGGAACAGAAGACACCACTGTGGTTGAACGGCCAAGCCCTACATAAGTCAGGACTTATGAAGACTGAGCTACGTGAAAGTTGTGAGATAAATTTCCTGAAAAGATAAGATCTGTTCACAGAGACCTTTATATGGTGCTGTCTTTCCCACAGACACAATATATGAGTCTGGAAATCAATGATAGAAAATGGAAGTGGCTTCTCTTAGTGTTACTTCAAATAACCAATTTGCAAAATTTTCTGTCTGTTCTAATGACATTTGAGTTTTGCTTTACTTCTTGAATGTTCAGTTATTCCAAGGAGAGAACCCTGGTATCAGGGAACACAATAAGAATTCTCTTGAATTGTAAGTGAAACCTAGCCATTTCCAGCTCCTTATACTAAAAACCAACAGATAGAAAAATGGCTTTCTCTCATTAAAGAAATAGAGGGATTGATTTGATTACTAAGGAGAAAGTGGAATAAAGAGGACTATGATGGAAGCCAGGGCATTCTCTGGGTGCCTCTTAACTCTTTCATGCTCAGTAATAAAGGTAATTGGAAAATTATAGTAACCTTCCTTCAAAGATAGGATATTTGAGTACTTGGGCCATTCTTTAACTCATATTTGGGTTATTCCATTGAGTTTGGTTTAGCCTATTCCATCAATAAGTTGATGTTTTTGAGGACTGTGGAGAGAATATAGAATGGACGGTGAAGAAGGAACCATAGACATTATTTTCAATTATAGAAATAAAGATTAGAGTAGCTTTTCATATTGTTTTCCATATGTATGTTTTACTTATATATGTGAAAAATTTTTATTCTCTCTTATTAAAAAGCATATGTAAAATTTACTGCAGGTTACCTGACAATTTAGTGTTAGCTAACAATATCCACCCTGTATATTGTCACTCTGCTTATTTGAATTATATGCAGAGTACATCATTGACATTATTTTCAATTATAGAAATAAAGATTAGAGTAGCTTTTCATATTGTTTTCCATATGTATGTTTTACTTATATATGTGAAAAATTTTTATTCTCTCTTATTAAAAAGCATATGTAAAATTTACTGCAGGTTACCTGACAATTTAGTGTTAGCTAACAATATCCACCCTGTATATTGTCACTCTGCTTATTTGAATTATATGCAGAGTACATCATGAGAAACCCTGGGCTGGAAGAAGCACAAGATGGAATCAAGATTTCTGGGAGAAATATCAATAACCTCAGATATGCAGATAACACCACCCTTATGGCAGAAAGTAAAGAACTAAAGAGCTTCTTGATGAAAGTGAAAAAAGAGAATGAAAAAGTTGGCTTAAAGCTCAACATTCAGAAAACGAAGATCATGGCATCTGGTCCCATCACTTCATGGAAAATAGATGAGGAAACAGTGGAAACAGTAGCTGAGCTTTATTTTTTCTGAGCTCCAAAATCACTGCAGATGGTCATTGCAGCCATGAAATTAAAAGACGCTTACTCCTTGGAAGGAAAGTTATAACCAATCTAGATAGCATATTCAAAAGCAGAGACATTACTTTGCCAACAAAGGTCCATATAGTCAAGGCTATGGTTTTTCCTGTGGTCATGTATGGATGTGAGAGTTGGACTGTGAAGAAGGCTGAGCGCCAAAGAATTGATGCTTTTGTACTGTGGTGTTGGAGAAGACTCTTGAGAGTCCCTTGGACTGCAAGGAGATCCAACCAGTCCATTTTGAAGGAGATCAACCCTGGGATTTCTTTGGAAGGAATGATGTTGAAGCTGAAACTCCAATACTTTGGCCACATGATGTGAAGAGCTGACTCACTGGAGAAGACCCTGATGCTGGGAGGGATTGGGGGCAGGAGGAGAAGGGGATGACAGAGGATGGGATTGTTAGATAGCAATACCGACTCAATGAACAGGGGTTTGGGTGAACTCTGGGAGTTGGTGATGGACAGGGAGGCCTGGCGTGCTGCGGTTCATGGGGTCACAAAAAGTTGGACATGACTGAGTGACTGAACTGAACAGAACAATATTTAGAGGGCTATGAGTGTGACAGAATTTGAGGAACAGTCAATAAAGCCACAATAATGGATGCAATGATGATTGGGACTGTGCATCTTTTCATTCTGAGAAAATGGTGAGAATGTCTGTATTTCTAAGAAATGTAGCTGTATGTTTTTTAGGTGAAAGTTTTGAGTTGTGTGTTTCAGTAGGGAAGTTTAAAAATATATAAAATGGTACATTGGAAAACTGGATAGCTAAATAGCCAAGAGTGTTCTGTTAGCTATTAACTCATTGCCTCTTTGTTATGTGACAACAGAATTGGACCTTGTAATTTTTTTTTTCCCCCACAGCCAGTACAATGTTAAATCCTATTAGTATGAGTGCTAAAAAGATTTTCTTTTCCTGGTTCCCATGGATGGGCTGTTTTGGTGTGCTCCTACTGTATGTTGTTATTTAGCCATATCTTTGTGACCAGCAGTAAGAGCTACCTCCTCATTTTCTTCAAGCACACTTTTCCCGATCTGAACTGTTCTCAAAGAAAGAGCCACTTAAGCATGAAGGGATTTGGCAAGAGATCAGTGGCATTGCTAAGGACATTGCTTGCCCACATTTTCCAAGTGACAGCTTCCACAAGCTCAATATTAAACTCCTTCCAGCCCTGAGGATTTCTGGTAGCTTTCTGGTGAATTTAGCAACTGCTTTTAGCTGGCTTTCCATCAAATTTAGAGCAACTGCACTGGCAGCAGCTAGGGAATCATAACATTATTCCATCAATTGTATCTCCTCTTGCCAGCTACCAGTTCTGGCCAGAAACAGTGAAAAATGTCTCCACCTTTCTGTGGGCTTCAACCATCCCCCACAAAGAGGTCTGATGTAATCCGAGGCCAACTGAGACCTTTTTCTTACACTGTATTACTTTCTTAGGTACGCTCACTCAGACCTAAAATGTTCTTTAGGGTTCTCTTTTTCTCTTCCACTTAAGCAATTCCCTCTCATTCTAATCCACTGTTAATAGCTATATTAAATTCCCTTTGTTCAAATTAAAGGGTAGATTCACTTTACTGGGGCCTAGTTAACAAATATAGTAAATAAATATTTTGCAGAATTTACTAGCAAAGAGCTGATTGTGTAGATAACAGATGACACTACATAAATGGTAGCATGAAACATGAAGTATGTTCACATTACAGCACATGACATATTGTAGAAGCATCGTATATAGTTCAACTGACTTGTTTCACTTCAAAAGTCCAAGGTAACTTTGCCTCACATTGCTGGAAGTATGAATTTAGGATTCTATTAAGTGCAGTGCTAAATGACTGAAAATAAGCACTAAATGATGCATAGGTGACATAAAGTCAGAACATATTTAGAAATAAAGGTGTAGCAAATATTTGATATAATTTTAACTGTTACAAAGCAAAAAGGGACAACTATAAATACATATCTTCTTGTTCATGGTGCTATGCCCGAGTCGCGAAATCTCCCAATGATCACCAGGGAGCCGATATCTGATGCAAAAGCAAGAGAGTTTTTATTACCAAGCTCGAGCTGGGGCTCCACCGTTACCAACGCAGCGGCTAAGGAGAGGAGCCTCGAACTCTGGGTTTTATTGCTTATATAGGGTATTCTCACGTGGAAAGTGTTACCTTCTGTGGAAGGGTTAGGTGTTGGGTTCTGATTGGTTTTCATTTCCCGGGCTGGCCATGGGTTCTGATTGATTCCCATTTCCTGGGCTTAATTCAAAATTCCCAGGCAGGTCATAATCCTGAATGTAAAGTCAGGAGATCCTGATCTGGAGTCTAATTGGCTTGCACGTAGTGGGGTGAGGTCAGGAGATTTCCAAAGACTCTTTCCTCAGAACTCTAAAATGGAGTATTTTCCAACAAAATGGGGTGGCTTAGGTTCTTCAATAGCATGGAATGCTTTACATGGAAAATGCTATGTTTGCATAAAATGAAATTCTGCTTGGCATCTGATGGGGAACCAGATTTCTAAATGAAATTTGCATATAATTTCCCTTTCTAAGCACCCCTTCCCCTTTCCTGAATGACTGATTTTGAGGGAGATAAGTTTGTGTTTGTAAATCTTTTGGTCACAAGGTTGATTTTTCACAATTAGTATAAATGACAACTTAGACTCATCATTAAGTCTAGTTTTTCAGAATACCAGTCACATCTTTCAGTCGCATATGTTTCTATCCACTATCAGAACATGTTTCACATTTTATAGAGAGTACACACAATAGAAAAAAATGTTAAAAAGTATACAAGTCTGAACAAAGCAAACATGTTAAGGACTTTAAAATGTTTATTCACAATCAACAGGCCTTTCTAACCTTTATCAATTAAATGTGAAATTTTGGCCTTACAGAAGAGGAAGTATGACCATGGGTAATGTGTTTCCTTGATCAAATTCAGTTTAGTTCAGTCCCTCAGTCATGTTCGACTCTCAGTGACCCCATGGGCTGCAGCATGCCAGGCCTCCCTGTCCATCACCAACTCCCAGAGTTTCTCAAATTCATGTCCACTGAGTTCGTGACACCATCCAACCACCTCATCCTCTGTCATCCCCCTCTTCTCCGCCTTCAATCTTTCCTAGCATCAGGATCTTTTCAAATAAGTCAGTTCTTCGCATCAGGTGGCCAAAGTATTAGAGTTTCAGCTTCAAAATCAGTCTTTCTGATGAATATACAGGACTGATTTCCTTTAGGATGGACTGGTTGGATCTCCTTGCAGTCCAAGGGACTCTCAAGAATCTTCTCCAACATCACAGTTCAAAAGCATCAGTTCTTCGGCATTCAGCTTTCTTTATAGAAAGAAAGAAATATATATTGCCAACTCTCACATCCATACATGACTACTGGAAAAAACAGCTTTGACAATACAGACCTCTGTTGGCAAACTAATGTCTTTGCTTTTTAATATGCTGTCTAGGTTGGTCATAACTTGTATCCCAAGGAGTAAGCATCTTTTAATTTCATGGCCACAGTCAATATCTGCAGTGATTTTGGAGCTCCCCAAAAATAAAACCTGTCACTGTTTCCCCATCTATTTGCCATGAAGTGATGGGACCAGATGTTATAATCTTAATTTTCTAACTGTTGAGCTTTAAGCCAACTTTTTCACTCTCCTCTTCAACATTCATTAAGAGGCTCTTTAGTTCTTCTTGATCAAGGAGGTACCCAAAAGAGAAAATCAAAGTAAGGCTGTCTGAAGACAGCACTTTCTGAAGATAGAATAGTGAGTCATTTGTTCCTGGAGGTACATCCATGCTATGCATCAAAGCATCCTCTTACCATGAATGAAGGCAGAAACATGCTTCTGGGGTGGATAATAGGGTGTCTTTGTTCCCAAGATGGGTAATCACTCATCCTCATGGATGGTTCTAGCCACACACATGGAAGCCAAGGCTTACAACAATCCTTTAGTTAACAACTTTTAACACTGACATCAAGCCCATCCTTCTATGACCTCTTCTTGACCCTATATTTATGTGAATGTCTGTTAACGTGCCATGTATATATTTTGGGGGTATTTTTTGACCTATGTAGAAGGGTTTGCTGTTATGATTAGCCAGACATTTGTTACTTCTATAGAAATTATAGATGTGGCTTAATGCAACTCTCTACATTAATAGAAACATTATTTAAGAATGTTAAATAAGCTGCATTTAGCTTTCAGTGTACTGTTAAACCTACTTTTCACCTTTTACCAACTCCAATATTTGATTCCTATTTTTCAAAGCTATTATCTATTTGATTTTTGTTTTTATCCTAACTTCATTACTTATTATTTTCTGTTACTTTTGTTACAAATAATGAAAGGGAGTGGCTGCTATATGTTCTCAATCTTCTTAAATTAGAGGGTGTAGAAGATGCTTTCATATGATTGTATTCATCCATTACTAATGAACTTAAATATATATATATTAATATTTTAAAAGTAATTTTATCATATATACAAGTATTTTAAAAGTAATTTTAGAAATTTTCAGCCTTGATTCTTTAAGGAAATTTCACATTCTGTTGTAATTCCTGAGTTTCAAATTCAATGATTTTAATTCATATGCATGCATTTTTAAAACTCAGCAAATCATTGCCCTAAAAAATTTTACTTCTCTAAAAAGTAAGTAATAATTTTCTTTGATACCTTTTTCTCTTTAACTTTCATAATTTAGCACCTCTATAAATAGCATTTAAATTGTTGCTATACTTTGAAAGCCAAATGCCTGCAATTTAGCTTTTATATACTATTTCAACAAATGCTGTATTTTAAAAGGAAATTTGTGATCCCTTAAGTGATTTGCTTTTGTGCCTTTTTATCACTTTATGATTGTATTTACTGTTCTCACTTTGGGAGCTAAGGGTTAAAATTATTCACTTTGAAATAATTTTCTATAACATCGTTTCTAAATTGTTCATAAATATTATAGTTAGTTATTTTTTATTATTTTTTTCTTAATTAATTTTTGTGTTTTAGTTTGTTTTGCTTTACAATACTGTATTCGTTTTGCTATACATTGACATGAATCAGCCACGAGTGTACATGAACTCACAATCCCGTCCCCCACCTCCCCCCTCCAGCCCTGATGCAGGATGTAGGATGCTTGGGACTGATGCACGGGGTAATCCAGAGAGAAGGAAGTTAGTTATTTTTAATATCTTCTTTTTATTCTGTGAACTTTGAAATAGAAGAAAAGATAACAAATATCTATAATAGTTTAAATAGAAATATGTTTATAAAACTGAAATGTTTAGGTAGTTTTATTTAATCAATGGTATCCTCATTAAATGTCAGTTGGAATATTGAATATTACATGGGGGAATTATGGCAGAGACTCAACAATAAGGAAAGCAAAAACGAATGTAAATGCTATAGTTGATAATTTTAAGCAAATATATCATTATCTTGTCTTTTTTTTTTTTTTTTTCAAAATAAAACGGGAGTTGGTGATGGACTGAGAAACCTGGCGTGCTGCAATCCATGTGGGGTGGGGGGGTGGGGCAAAGAGTCAGACACAACTAAGCAACTGAACTGATCTGAACTGTGTATAGGTATAGTGGAAATAGGCAAGAGGTATTAAGACCAAGCTCATGAAACAGTGCACAAAGCTAAAGGTCCAGAATTAATTATTATTTATTTATTTATTTATTTTTACTTTAAAATATTGTATTGGTTTTGCCACATATCAACATGAATCCACCACAGGTGTGCACGTGTTCTCAATCCCCGAACCCCACTTAGTTACACGGAATAGATAGTGCCATGGATGTTGGCAATAAAAACAATTTGCACAACCTAAATAAGTGGAATGTAAGAATTTGAGGTATGAAGAGGAAACAGTGAGGAGCGTGGTATCTACACAATTCTCTAACATCTTCTAAAGTGTGACTCCTATCATACCCTACTTATAATTAAAACTACAAAATTGGCTTATAAGAAAATAAACATTTTCATTAGCAAAAGCTTGCCTGCTTTCAAACAGTTTAGAGTGAGGAAGATATTATCATATTGGAACATAAAAGAAGTGCTTATTCCACAGCATCATATATGTAATACTGAATTGCACACAATGACCTAATTAAAGATTAATTTTATGTTTTATAAAATTTACCTCATTAAAAAATTAAAGAGTTGTGAAATACACAATCATGACCTCTTGCTTTGGTCCAAGAACTCAAATATCTATAGTTGAAAAGTTCCTCATTTCCTTTATTTTTTTCAAGGCTATGTGACTGACATCCTGGAGAGTGAAGTCAAGTAGGCCTCAAGCATTACTAAGCAGTTTTATTTCCAATTTTTTAAGGAATCTCCACACTGTTCTCCATAGTGGCTGATTGAAAGAGACATGTGTACCCCAATGTTCATTGCAGCACTGTTTATAATAGCCAGGACATGGAAGCAACCTAGATGTCCATCAGTAGATGAATGGATAAGAAAGCTGTGGTACATATACACAATGGAGTATTACACTCAGCCATTAGAAAGAATACATTTGAATCAGTTCTAATGAGGTGGATGAAACTGGAGCCTATTATACAGAGTGAAGTAAGCCAGAAAGAAAAACACCAATACAGTATACTAACACATGTATATGGAATTAAGAATGATGGTAACAATAACTCTGTATGTGAGACAGCGAAAGAGACACAGATGAATAGAACAGAATGTTGGACTCTGTGGGAGAGGGAGAGGGTGGGATGACTTGGGATAATGGCATTGAAACAGGTATGTTATCATATATGAAATGAATCGCCAGTCCAGGTTCGATGCATGGTACTGGATGCTTGGGGCTGGTACACTGAGAGGACCCAGAGGGATGGTATGGGGAGAGAGGAGGGAAGGGGGTTCAGGATGGGGAACATGTGTATACCTGTGGCAGATTCATGTTGATGTATGATGTATATATGGCAAAACCAATACAATATTGTAAAGTAATTAACCTCCAACTAAATAAATTTATATTAAAAAAAATAAAACCAGCTGGAACATCTTAAAAAAAAAAATAAAAGAAGCATTACTAGGAACAAAGCTAGTGGAGGTGATAGAATTCCTACTGAGCTATTTAAAATCCTAAATGATGGGCTGTTGAAGTGCAGCACTCAATATGCCAACAAATTTGAAAAATTCAGCAGTGGCCACAGGACTGGAAAAGGTCAGTTTTCACTCAATCCCAAAGAAGGGCAGTGTTACAGAATGTTCAAACTCCCAAAAAAATGTGCTCATGTTACATGCTCACAAGATAATGCTCAAAATCCTTCAACCTAGGCTTCAATAATACATGAACCAAGAACTACCAGATGTACAAGCTGGATTTAGAAAAGGCAGAGGAATCAAAGATCAAATTGCCAAAATCTGCTCCATTGTAGAAAATGCAAGAGATTCTAGAAAAATGTCCGCTCCATTGATTACCCTAAAGTATTTGACTGGGTATATCACAAGAAACTGGAAAAATTTTAAGGGGATAGGAATACCAGACCACCTGACTGCCTCCTGAGAAACCTGCATGCAGGTCAAGAAACAACAGTTAGAATCAGACTTGTTCCAAATTGGGAAAGGAGTACATTAAGGTTGTATATTATGAGCCTGCTTATTCAACTTATATGCAGAGTACATCATACAAAATGCTTGGCTGGATGAATCTGAAGCTGGAATGAAGATTTTTGGGAGAAATATAAAAAACCTCAGATATGCAGGTGATAAACACCCTAATGTCAGAAAGCAAATAGGAATTAAAGAGCATCTTGATGAAAGTAAAAGAAGACAGTGAAAAAGCTGGATTAAAGTTCAACATTCAAAAAATTAAGTTCATGGCACCTTTCCCCATCATTTCATGGCAAAGATATGGGGAAAACAGTGACAGACTGCTATCTCAGACATTACTGTATTCAAAGACTGCAGTCATGAAATTAAAAGACACTTGTTCCTTGGAAGAAAAGTTATGGGTATGACAAACTTAGACAACATATTAAAGAGCAGAGACATCACTTTGCTGACAGAGGTCCATATAGTCATGATACAGTTTTTCCAGTAATCATGTATGAATGTGAGAATTGGACCATAAAGAAGGCTGAACACCAAAGAATTGATGCTTTTGAACTGTGGTGTTGGAGAAGACTCTCATGAGTCCCTTGGACTGCAAGGAGATCAAACTAGTCAATCCTAAAGGGAATCAGTCCTGAATATTCACTGATGGGTTGATAGTAAGCTGATGCTCCACGACTTTGGCCACTTCATGCAAAGAGTCAACTCACAGGATGAGAAAGGAGATGAGATGGTTGGATGCCATCATCTACTTAATGGATATGAGTTTGAGAAACCTCCGGGATGTGGTGAGGACAGGGAAGTCTACCATGCTGCAGTCCATTAGAGTTGCAAAGAGTTTGACATGACTTAGAAATTCAACAATCACTATGTGACTGAAATTGTCCAAAAGTGATTCTCCTTTACCAGTGGACTTAATCATAAAATATCTAAAGAAATCTTTGAACGTAAATTCCTGATACTCCACGTGCCCATAAAATTTCTGAACTCATAGTTTAGACTAGACTAATATGAATTAGGCCATTTACGTTATGACCTCCATCCATAGTTCATCAGGGACTCTGTCTATCAGATATAGTCCCTTAAATCTATTTCTCACTTCCACTGTATAGTTATAAAGTATTTGATTTAGGTCATACCTGAATGATCTAGTGGTTTTCCCTACTTTCTTCAATTTCAGTCTGAATTTGGCAATAAGGAGCTCATAATCTAAGCCAAAGTCAGCTCCCATTCTTGTTTTTATTGACTGTACAGAGTTTCTCCATCTTTGGCTGCAAATAATATAATCAATCTGATTTCAGTGTCGACCATCTGGTCATGTCCATGGGTAGAGTCTTCTCTTGTGTTTTTGGAAGAGGGTGTTTGCTATGACCAGTGTGTTCCCTTGGCAGAACTCGATTAGCCATTGTCCTGCTTCATTCTGTACTCTAAAACCAAATTTGCTTGTTACTCCAGTTGTTTCTTGACTTCCTAATTTTGCATTCCACTCCCCTGTAATGAAAAAGACATATTTTTTGGGTGTTAGTTCTAGAGGGTCTTGTTGGTCTTCATAGAACTGTACAGCTTTTTCAGCATTACTGTTCAGGGTATAGACTTGGAATACTGTGATACTGAATGATTTGCCTTGGAAATGAACAGAGATCATTCTGTCATTTTTGAGATTGCATCCAGTACTGCATTTTGGACTCTTTTGTTGACTATGATGGCTACTCCATTTCTTCTAAGGGATTCCTGTATATATAATGGTCACCTGAGTTAAATTCACCCATTCCAGTCCATCTTAATTCACTGATTCCTAGAATGTCAATGTTCACTGTTGTCATCTCCTATTTGACCACTCCCAATTTGCCTTGATTCATGGACATAATTTTCCAGGTTCCTATGCAATATTGCTCTTTATAATATCAAACTCCACTTCCATCACCAATCCCATTCACAACTGGATGTTGTTTTTTGCTTTGGCTCCAGTGCTTCATACTTTCTGGAGTTATTTCTCCACTGATCTCCAGTAGCATATTGGGCACCTACAGACCTGGGGAGTTCATCTTTCAGTGTCTTATTTTTTTGCCTTTTCATACTGGTCATGGGGTTCTCAAGTAAAGAATACTGAAGTGGTTTGCCATTCCCTTTTCCAGTGGACCACATTCTGTCAGAACTCTCCACCATGACCTACATCTGATAGACAGAGTGCCTGATGAACTATGGATGGAGATTCGTGACATTGTACAGGAAACAGGAATCAAGATCATCCCCAAGAAAAAGAAATGCAAAAAACCAAAATGGCTATCTGAGGAGGCCTTAGAAATAGCTGTGAAAATAAGGGGATGGAAAAGCAAAGGAGAAAAGGAAAGATATACTCATTTGAATGCAGAGTTCCAAAGAATAGCAAGGAGAGATAACAAAGCTGTCCTCAGTGATCAAGGAAAGAAATAGAGGAAAACAATAGAATGGGAAAGACTAGAGATCTCTTCAAGAAAATTAGAGATACCAAGGAAATATTTCATGCAAATATGGGCACGAGGATAGAAATGGTATGGATCTAACAGAAGCAGAAGATATTAAGAAGAGGTGGCAAGAATACACAGAAGAACTCTACAGAAAAGATCTTCATGACCCAGGTAATCACAATGGTGTGAACACTCACCTGGAGCCAGACATCCTGGAATGTGAAGTCAATTGTAGCATCACTGCAACAAAACTAGTGAAGGAGATGGAATTCCAGTTGAGCTATTTCAAAACCTGAAAGATGATGCTGTGAAAGTGCTGCACTCAATATGCCAGAAAATTTGGAAATCTCAGCAGTGGTCACAGGACTAGAAAAGGTCAGTTTTCATTCCAATCAAAAAGAAACACAATGTCAAAGAATGCTCAAACTACTACACAATTGCACTCATCTCACAAGCTACTAAGGTAATGTTTAAAATTCTCCAAGTCAGGCTTTAAGCAATACATGAACCGTGAACTTGCAGATGTTCAAGCTGGTTTTAGAAAAGGCAGAGGAACCAGAGATCCAATTGATAGCATTCACTGAATCATCAAAAAAGCAAAAGGGTTCCAGAAAAAAAAAATCTATTTCTGCTTTATTGACTATGCCAAAGCCTTTGACTGTGTGGATTACAATAAACTGTGGAAAATTCTAAAAGAGATGGGAATACCAGACCACCTGACCTGCCTCTTGAGAAACCTGTGTGCAGATAAGAATGCAACAGTTAGAACAGGACATAGAACAACAAACTGCTTCCAAATAGGAAAAGAAATATATCAAGGCTGTATATTGTCACCCTGCTTACTTAACTTCTATGCAGAGTACATCATGAGAAACGCTGGGCTTGAGGAAGCACAAGCAGGAATCAAAATTGCAGGGAGATATATCAATAACCTCAGATATCCAGATGACACCACCCTTATAGCATAAAGTGAAGAGGAACTAAAATGTTTCTCCATGAAAGTGAAAGAGGAGAGTGAAAAAGTTGGCTTCAAGCTCAACATTCAGAAAACTAAGATCATGGCATCACATTCCATCACTTCATGGGAAATAGATGGGGAAACAGTAGAAGCAGTGTCAGAATTTTTTTTTTTTTTTTTTGCACTCCAGAGTCACTGCAGATGGTGATTGCAGCCATGAAATCAAAAGATGCTTACTCATTGGAAGGAAGGTTATGATCAACATAGACAGCATATTAAAAAGCAAAGACATTACTTTGCCAACAAAGTTCATCTAGTTAAGGTTGTGGTTTTCCAGCGGTCATGTATGGATGTGAGAGCTGGACTATAAAGAAAGTTGAGCACCAAAGAACTTTTGAACTGTGGTGTTGGAGAAGACTCTTGCAAGTCCCTTGGACTGCAAGGAGATCCAACCAGTCCATCTTAAACGAGACAAGTCCTAGGTGTTCATTGGAAGAATTGATGTTGAAGCTGAAACTCTGATAATTTGGTCACCTGATGTGAAGAACTGACTCATTGGAAAAGACCCTGATGCTGGGAAAGATTGAGGGCAGGTGGAGAAGGGGACGACAGAGGATGAGATGGTTGGATGGCATCACTGACTCGATGGACATGGATTTGGGTGAACTCCAGGAGTTGGTTTTGGACAGGGAAGCCTGGCATACTGTGGTTCATGGGGTCAAAAAGAGTTGGACACAACTGAATTGAACTTATTCTATGACCTAGAAGGGAAGAATATACATATGATAAGGTCGGGATTGGGAGTTCATGTACACTCGTGGCTCATTCATGTTGATGTATAGCAAAATGAATACAGTATTGTAAAGCAAAACAAACTAAAAAAATAAAAATTAATTAAAAAAGACAGTCTCTTCAATAAATGGTGTTGTGAAAACTGAACAACTACATACAAAATAATGAAACTAGACTACTTTCTGGTGTTATACACACACACACACACACACACACACACACACACACAAATAAAAAATGAATTAAAAACCTAAAAGTAAGATTTAAAAACATAAAACTCCTAGACGAAAACAAGTAGTATGCTCTTTGACATATATCTTAGCAATTTTTTTTTTCTTGGATCTGCATCTTCAGGAAAAGGCAACAAAAGAGGGGGAAAAGGAGGGGAGACTACATCATACTAAAAAGCTTTTGCACGGGAAAGTAAATCTCATCAAATTACAAAAGAGCCTACTGGCTGAGAAAATCGCTGGATATAATATGTCTGATTATGAGTTAATATCCAGTGAATATATATAAAGAACACATACAAGTCAATTCAAAAAGACAAACTATAGAATTTAAAAATGGGCAGAGATAATTTTCCAAGGGAGACATACAGATGGCCAACAGAAACATGAAGGATACTCAACATAGCTAATTAGCTAGAAGATGCAAGTAAAAAACCACAATGAATTACCATCTCACACATGTCAGAGTGGCTATTACCAAAAAGACTAGAAACAAAAGGTGTTGGTGGGAATGTCGAGAAAAAAGAATCCTTGTGCACTGTTGGTGGGAAAGCAACTGCTGCAACCACTATGAAAAAAAAAAAAAAAAAAAAAGGAGATTCTTTTAAAAATGAAACTAACATACTATCCATGATACTAGTTTTTTGAATGTTGAGTTTTAAACCAGCTTTTTCACTCTCCTCTTTCACTTTCATCAAGTGGCTCATTAGTTCCTCTTCACTTTCTGTCATAAGGGTGGTGTCCTCTGCGTGTCTGAGGTTTTTTTATATTTCTCCCAGCAATCATGATTTCAGGTTGTGCTTTATCCAGCCTGGCATTTAGTATGATGTACTCTCCATATAAGTTAAATAAACAGGGTGACAATCTATAGACTTTACGTACTCCTTTCCCAATTTGGAGCCCATCTGTTGTTTCATGTCCAGTTCTAACTGTTGCTTATTGATCTGCATACAGTTTTCTCAGGGAGTAAATAAGGTGCTCTGGTATTTCCATCTCTTTAAGAATTTTCCACAGTTTGCTGTGATCTAAACAATCAAAAGTTTTGGCATAGCCAATAAAGCAAAAGTAGATTTTTTTTTTTTTTTGTGAATTTTCTCATTTTTTCTATGATCCAAAGAATGTTGGCAATTTGAGCTCTGGTTTCTCTGTCATTTCTAATTCCAGCTTGAATATTTGGAAGTTCACAGTTCACATATTGTTGAAGCCTGGCTTGGAGAATTTTGAGCATTACTTTGCTCAAAGCAAAGCATTATTTTCTGTGTGAGATGAGCGCAATTGTGTGGCAGTTTGAATATATTTTGCATTGCCCTTCTTTGGGACTGGAATGAAACTGAACTTTTCCAGCCCTGTGGCCACTGTTGAGTCTCCCAAATTTTCTGGCGTATTCAGTGCAGCATTTTATTTTATTTTTAAGTTTATTTATTTTATTTGGAGGCTAATTACTTTACAATTCTGTATTGGTTTTCCCATATATTGACATGAATCCACCATGGGTTTACATGTGTTCCCCATCCTGAACCCCCCTCCCGCCTCCCTCCCCATCCCATCCCTCTGGGTCACTCCAGTGCACCAGCCCCGAGCACCCTGTATCATGCATCGAACCTTGACTGGCGATTCATTACACATATGATAACATACATGTTTCAATGCCTTTCTCCAAAATCATCCCACTCTCTCCCTCTCCCACAGAGTCCAAAAGACTGTTCTATACATCTGTGTCTCTTTTGCTGTCTTGCATACAGGATTATTGTTACCATCTTTCTAAATTCTATATATATGTGCATTAGTGTACTGTATTGGTGTTTTTCTTTCTGGCTTACTTCACTCTGTATAATAGGCTCCAGTTTCATCCACCTCATTAGAAATGAGTCAAATGTATTCTTTTCAATGGCTGAGTAATATTCCATTATGTATATATACCACTGCTTTCCCATCCATTCGTCTGCTGATGGGTATCTAGGTTGCTTCCATGTCCTGACTATTATAAACAGTGCTGCAATGAACATTGGAGTGCACGTATCTCTTTCATTTCTGGTTTCTTCAGTGTGTATGGACATCAGTGGGATTGCTGGGTCGATGGCAGTTCTATTTCCAGTTTTTTAAGGAATCTCCACACTGTTCTCCATAGTGGCTGTACTAGTTTGCATTCCCACTAAGAGTGTAAGATGGTTCCTTTTTCTCCACACCCTCTCCAGCATTTATTGCTTGTAGACTTTTGGATAGAAGCCATTCTAACTGGTGTGAAATGGTACTTCATTGTGGTTTTCATTTTCATTTCTTTGATAATGAGTGATGTTGAGCATCTTTTCATGTGTTTGTTAGCCATCTGTATGTCTTCTTTGGAGAAATGTCGTTTAGTTCTTTGGCCCATTTTTTGATTGGGTCGTTTATTTTTCTGGAATTGAGCTGCAGGTGTTACTTGTATATTTTTGAGATTAATTCTTTATCAGTTGCTTCATTTGCTATTATTTTCTCCCATTTGAAGGCTGTCTTTTCACCTTGATTATAGTTTCCTTTGTTGTGCAGAAGCTTTTAATTTTAATTAGGTCCCATTTTTTTATTTTTTGCTTTTATTTCCAATATTCTGGAAGGCGGGTCTTAGAGGATTTATGTTGGAGAGTATTTTGCTTCTGTTTTCCCCTACGAGTTTTATAGTTTCTGGTATAATGTTAGATCTTTAATCTATTTTGAGTTTATTTTTTGTGTATGGTGTTAGAAAGTGTTCTAGTTTCATTCTTTTACCAGTGGTTGACCAGTTTTCCCAGCACCACTTGTTAAAGAGATTGTCTTTCCTCCGTTGTATATTCTTGCCTCCTTTATGAAAGATAGTGTCCATAGGTGTGTGGATTTATCTCTGGGCTTTCTGTTTTGTTCCTTTGATCTATATTTCTTTGTGCCAGTACCATACTGTCTTGACGACTGTGGCTTTGTAGTAGAGACTGAAGTCAGGCAGATTGATTCCTCCAGTTCCATTCTTTCTCAAGATTGCTTTGGCTATTCAAGGTTTTTTGTATTTCTATACAAATTGTGAAATTATTCATTATAGTTCTCTGAAAAATACCATTGGTAGCTTGATAGGGATTTCATTGAATCTATAGATTGCTTTGAGTAGTGTATGCATTTTCACTATATTGATTCTTCCAATTCATAAACACGGTATATTTCTCCGTCTATTTGTATCCTCTTTGATTTCTTTCACCAGTGTTTTATAGTTTTCTATATATAGGTATTTCGTTTCTTTAGGTAGATATATTCCTAAGTATTTTATTCTTTTCATTGCAATGGTGAATGGAATTTTTTCCCTTAATTTCTCTTTCTATTTTCTCATTGTTAGTATATAGGAATGCAAGGGATTTCTGGTGTTGATTTTATATCTGCAACTTTACTATATTGATTTATTAGCTCTAGTAATTTTCTGGTATAGTCTTTAGGGTTTTCTATGTTGAGGATCATGTCATCTGCAAACAGTGAGAGTTTTATTTCTTCTTTTCCCATCAGGATTCCTTTTATTTCTTTTTCTGCTCTGATTCCTGTTGCCAAAACTTCCAAAAGTATGTTGAATAGTAGTGGTGAGAGTGGGCATCCTCGTCTTGTTCCTGACTTTAGGAGAAATGCTTTCAATTCTTCACCATTGAGAATATTGTTTACTGTTCATTTGTCATATACAGCTTTTATTATGTTGAGGTATGTTCCTTCTATTCCTGTTTTCTGGAGGGATTTTTTTTTGTCATAAATGGATGTTGAATTTTGTCCAAGGCTTTCTCTGTATCTATTGAGATAATCATATGGTTTTTATTTTTCAATTTGTTAATATGGTGTATTACTTTGATTGATTTATGGATATTGAAGAATCCTTGCATCCCTGGGATAAAGCCCACTACATCATGATGTATGATGGTCATGATGTTTTTAATGTGTTGTTGGATTCTATTTTTTAGAATTTTGTTAAGCACTTTTGCATCTATGTTCATTAGCAGCATTTTAAAGGCATCATCTTTTAGAATTTGAAACAGCTCAACTGGAATTCCATCACCTCCACTAGCTTTGTTCCTAAGGCCCACTTGAATTCACATTCCAGGAAGTCTGGTTCTAGGTGAGTGATTCAAAAAACTAACAACATGGTATCCATTGCATCACTTAATGGCAAATAGATGAGGAAACAGTGGAAACAGGGAGAGATGTTATTTTCTTGGGCTCCAAAATCACTGCAGATGGTGATTGAAGCCATGGAATTAAAAGACGCTTGCTCCTTGGAAGAAAATCTATGACTAACCCAGATAGTATATTAAAAAGCAGAGACATTATTTTGTGGACAAAGGTCCATCTAGTCAAAGCTATTGTTTTATCAGTAGTCAAATATGAATGTGAGAGTTGGACTATAAAGAAACTGAGTGCCAAGAATTGATGGTTTTGAAATGTAGTGTTGGATAAGACTCTTAAGAGTCCCTTGGACAGCAGGGAGATCCAACCAGTCCATCCTAAAGGAATCAGTCCTGAATATTCATTGGAAGGACTGATGCTGAAGATGAAACTCCAAAAAGGTGGCCACCTTATGTGAAGAATTGACTCATTGGAAAAGATTCTGATGCAGGGAAAGATTGAAGGCAAGAGCAGAAAAGGATGACAGAAGATGAGGTGGTTGGATGACATCACCAACACGATGGACATGAGTTTAAGAAAGCTCTGGAAGTTTGTGAAGGACAGGGAAGCCTGATGTGATGCAGTCCATGGGGTTGCAAATAGTCGGACATGACTTAGGGACTGAACTGAACTGAATAATACTAATCCAGTAATTCCACTTCTGGCTATTTACCTGAAGGAATTTTTTTTTTTAAAGGATGAATGCAGAAAGGTATATGTTCCCAATGTTCACTTATAGTATTATTTACAGTAGCTGAGATAGAAAGTGAAAGTCATTTAGTCATGTATGACTCTGTGCAAACATATGGACTATAAAGTCCATGGAATTCTCCCGGCCAGAATACTAGAGTGGGTAGCCTTTCTCTTCTCCAGAGGATCTCCCCAACCCAGAGGATCGAATCCAGGTCTCCTGCATTGCAGGCAGATTCTTTACCCACTGAGCTATCAGGGAATGGAAGTCACCTAAGTTTCCATAGGTAGATGAATGGATAAAGAAGCATGATATATATTTACAATTGGATATTACTCATCCTTATAAAGAATGAAATCATGCCATTTGCATCAATATGAATGGATGTAGTAGGTATTATGCTAAAGTAAAATAAGTCAGATAGAGAAAGACCAATACCATATTATTCCACTTTATATGGAATCTGAAAAACAAAACAAACAAAAATTGTATGGAAACAGACTTATAGTTCCAGAAAACAGACTAGTGGTTCCCAGAGAAGAAGGGAGTAGGGGGATGGGTAGAATATTTGAAGAGGAAGGTGATGGACCCCACTCCAGTACTCTTGCCTGGAAAATCCCACGAACCTTGGAGCCTGGTAGGCTGCGGTCCATGGGGTCGTGAAGAGTCAGACACGACTGAGCTACTTTTGTTACACTTTTCACTTTCCTGCATTGAAGAAGGAAATGGCAACCCACTCCAGTGTTCTGGCCTGAAGAATCCCAGGGACGGGGGAACCTGGTGGGCTGCCGTCTATGGGGTCACACAGAATCAGACATGACTGAAGTGACTTAGCAGAAGTGGTACAAAGTTCCAGTTATAATGTAAATATTTCATGAGGACAAGAGGCATAACATAGGAAATATAGTTAGTAATATTGTAACAACCTTATAAGGTGATCAATGGTAATGATACTTATAGTGGTAATCATCTTGTAATATACAAAAATAATGAACCACTAATTGTACATCTGAAAATAGTATCATATTATAAGTAATTTATACTTTTAAATTAAAAACATATAAAAATTAAATATATATGTGTATATGTACACACATATATATGCTAGCTTGTTTATTTATTTATTTATTGGTATTTATTCATCCAGATGAAGCCACAAGAGAAATTGGTTTTTTTTCCAGAGGAAATCAAAGGAAATGAGGAGTCAATATCCAGATTAGTCACACAGATTGTTCATTTCAGTTTCTAGAACAGTACTGCCCAAAATAAACATAATGTAAGCCACATAGACAATTTTAAATTTCTGACAAGCACATTTCTTTAAGATAACTTCACAAAATATATAAAATTTATTTCAATGTGAAACCAATATTAAATATAATTTAAGTATATTTATATTGTTTTCATTAATCATTCTTCAAATTATATAATTTTCACTTACAGTACATTGGAATGTAAACAATTGACATTTCAATTACTCAATAGCCACTGTGACTTGTTGCTATTCAGTCACTAAGTTGTATCTGAAACTCGTGTGACTGCATGGACTGTAGCCCACCAGGTTCATCTATCAGTGGAATTCTCCAGGCAAGAACACTGGAGTAGGTTGCATTATTTCTCCAGGAGATCTTTGCAACCCAGGGGTTGAACCAGAATCTCCTGCACTAGCAGGCAATTCTTTACTACTGAGCCATCTGGGAAGCCCAGCTACTGTGACCAGTGATTATTTTATTTGATAGTATAGCCCTACAAAACATGGGAAACAGTGATGGTCACATATTGTTGAAAATCGTTATTTTAAAAAATGACATATTTAAGCTTTCTAAAAGCCAGGCCTTTCTCTTCAAGAAAATTAGAGATACCATGGGAAAATTTCATGCAAAGATAGGCTCGATAAAGGACAGAAATGGCAGAGACATAACAGAAGCAGAAGATATTAAGAAGAGATGGCAAGAATACACAGAAGCACTGTACAAAAAAGATCTTCACAGCCAAGATAATCACGATGGTGGGATCACTCACCTAGAGCGAGACATCTTAGAATGTGAAGTCTAGTGGGCCTTAGAAAGTATCACTATGAAGAAAGCTAGTGGAGGTGATGGAATTCCAGTTGAGCTATTTGAAATCCTGGAATGTGACGCTGTGAAAGTGTTACACTCAATATGCCAGCAAATTTGGAAAGCTCAGCAGTGGCTACAGGATTGGAAAAGGTCAGCTTTCATTCCAATTCCAAAGAAAGGCAAAGCCAAAGAATGTTCAAATTACCACACAATTGCACTCATCTCACACGCTAGTAAAGTAATGCTCAAAATTCAAAATCCAGGCTTCAGCAACACGTGAACCATGAACTTCCAGATAGATGTTCAAGCTGGTTTTAGAAAAGGCAGAGGAACCAGAAATCAAATTGCCAACATCCGCTGGATCATCAAAAAAACGAGAGCTCCAGACAAACATCTATTTCTGCTTTATTGACTATGCCAAAGCCTTTGACTGTGTGGATCACAATAAACTGTAGAAAGTTCTGAAAGAGATGGGAATATCAGACCACCTGACCTGCCTCTTGAGAAACCTATATGTGGGTCAGGAAGCAACAATTAGAACTGGACATGGAACAACAGACTGGTTCCAAATGGAAAAAGAGTACATCAAGGCTATATATTTTCACCCTGCTTCTTTAACTTATATGCAGAGTACATCATGAGAAACCCTGGACTGGAAGAAACACAAGCTGGAATCAAGATTGCTGGGAGAAATATCAATAACCTCAGATATGCAGATGACACCACCCTTATGGCAGAAAGTGAAGAGGAACTAAAAAGCCTCTTGATGAAAGTGAAAGAGGAGAGTGAAAAAGTTAGCTTAAAGCTCAACATTCAGAAAACTAAGGTCATGGCATCTGGTCCCATCACTTCATGGCAAATAGAGGGGGAAACAGTGGAAACAGTGTCAGACTTTATTTCTTCTGGGTTCAAAATCACTGCAGATGGTGATTGCAGCCATGAAACTAAAAGATGCTTACTCCTTGGAGGAAAGTTATGACCAACCTAGATGGCATATTCAAAAGCAGAGAAATTACTTTGCCAACAAATGTCCAGCTAGTCAAGTCTATGGTTTTACCAGTGGTTATGTATGGATGTGAAAGTTGAACTGTGAAGAAGGCTGAGTGCCGAAGAATTGATGCTTTTGAACTGTGGTGTTGGAGAAGACTCTTGAGAGTCCCTTGGACTGCAAGGAAATTCACCCAGTCCATTCTAAAGGAGATAAGTCCTGGGTGTTATTTGGAAGGACTGATGCTAAAGCTGAAACTCCAGTACTTTGGCCACTTCATGTGAAGAGATGACTTATTGGAAAAGACTCGGATGCTGGGAGGGATTGAAGGCAGGAGGAGAAGTGACGACAGGATGAAATGGCTGGATGGCATCACCAATTCAATGAACATGAGTTTTGGTGAACTCAGGGAGTTGGTGATGGACAGGGAAGCCTGACGTGCCTCAATTCATGGGGTTGCAAAGGGTCAGACATGACTGAGTGACTGAACTGAACTGAACTGAAAATCCAGGCCTATTTTAATGTTCAGCATTATCATATACCATTGGTAGAAAGACCTCAATATATAATTAAAAATTAGCTTTCATTTTCTCAGGAAATTCTGCTTTTTTACTTCTGACTTGAGAGTGCAGGAAATTATATGAGTCAGAAGGGAAGCACACAGTAACAGACTGTGTTTTGGCTACATAACCTGAAGACTTAAATTCTGAGGCAGATGAGTGTTACGGTAATGAAAGTCTAAAAATAGTTTAGCGTCAGTGAGGGTGAACTTATGACAAAAGTGTAGATGCAACAAAGTAAAAGAGTTGTACTGCATGGGTTCAGTTCAGTTCAGTCGCTCAGTCATGTCCAACTCTTTGCCACCCCATGAATTGCAGCACCCCAGGCCTCCCTGTCCATCACCAACTCCCAGAGTTCACTCAGACTCACGTCCATTGAGTCCATGATGCTATCCAGCCATCTCATCCTCGGTCGTCCCATTCTCCTCCTGCCCCCAATCCCTCCCAGCATCAGGGTCTTTTCCAATGAGTCAACTCTTTGCATGGGGTGGCCAAAGTACTGGAGCTTCAGTTTTAGCATCATTCCTTCCAAAGAAATCCCAGGGTTGATCTCCCTCAGAATGGACTTGTTGGATCTCCTTGCAGTCCAAGGGACTCTCAAGAGTCTTCTCCAACACCACAGTTCAAAAGCATCAATTCTTCTGCGCTCAGCCTTCTTCACAGTCCAACTCTCACATCCATACATGACCACAGGAAAAACCATAGCCTTGACTAGACGGACCTTAGTCGGCAAAGTAATGTCTCTGCTTTTGAATATACTATCTAGGTTGGTCATAACTTTTCTTCCAAGGAGTAAGCGCCTTTTAATTTCATGGCTGCAGTCACCATCTGCAGTGATTTTGGAGCCCAAAAAAACAAAGTCTGACACTGTTTGACTAGACGGACCTTAGTCGGCAAAGTAATGTCTCTGCTTTTGAATATACTATCTAGGTTGGTCATAACTTTTCTTCCAAGGAGTAAGCATCTTTTAATTTCAAGGCTGCATGGGTAGAGAGAAAAATGAATGTCAGTAGATTAAATCTTATTAAAAGTTTTTCTAGTATTTACTTAATACAAAAATAACATACTTCTGTGAGTAATGAAGATGGTCACTCACTAAATTAAATGCCAATGTCCTACTGAGAGCTATCTGGAGAGGGACAATGGAAACAGATAACCAAGATTAATGAATGGCCAGTCTTAATTCAAAGACAAGATGAACATGTGTACTCAGGAAGTCTGTGGGTGAAGTATGTCCACAAGGGAGGATCAAACAACTTTCCTGAATCCAAGGACAGCAACAACTTAACTTTTTTTCTCTTTTGAAAACAAAAATGAAAATATCCTGTGGCCCTACCAGACTGTCCTGCAGTGCAGATACAGGTCTACACAGACGACAGTGCACAGACCAGAATTCAAATGACAGCATTTCTTCCCATTAACAGAAAAAATTACACAAGCCATTTATCGAATCAGTTCAGTTCAGCCACTCAGTCACATCAGACTCTTTGCAACCACATGAATCGCAGCATGCCAGGCCTCCCTGTCCTACACCAACTCCTGGGGTTCACCCAAACCCATGTCCATCAAGTCGGTGATGTCTTCCAGCCATCTCACCCTCTTTTGTCCCCTTCTCCTCCTGCCTTCAAACCCTCCCAGCATCAGAGTCTTTTCCAATGAGTCAACTCTTCGCATGAGGTGGCCAAAGTATTGGAGTTTCAGCCTCAGGATCAGCCTTCAAATGACCATCCTGGACTGGTCTCCTTTAGGATGAATTGGTTGGATCTCCTTGCAGTCCAAGGGACTCTCAAGAGTTTTCTCCAACACCACAGTTCAAAAGCATCAATTGTTCAGCGCTCAGCTTTCTTCACAGTGCAACTCTCACATCCATACATGACCACTGGATAAACCATAGCCTGGACTAGATGGACCCTTGTTGGCAAAGTAATATCTCTGTTTTTAAATATGCTATCTAAGTTGGTATAAATTTCCTTTCAAGAGTAAGAGTCTTTTAATTTCATAGCTGCAGTCACCATCTGCAGTAATTTTAGAGCCCTCAAAAATAAAGTCTGACACTGTTTCCACTGTTTCCCCATCTATTTCCCATGAAGTGATGGGACCAGATGCCTTATCTTAATTTTCTCAATGCTGAGAATTAAGCCAACTTTTTTGTTCTCCTCTTTCACTTTCATCAAGAGGCTTTTTAGCTCCTCTTCGCTTTCTGCCATAAGGGTGGTGTCATCTGCATATCTGAGGTTATTGATATTTCTCTCAACAATCTTGATTTCAGCTTGTGCTTCTTCCAGCAGATCATTTCTCATGATGTACTCTGCATATAAGTTAAATAAGCAAGGTGACAATATACAGCCTTGATATACTCCTTTTCCTATTTGGAACCAGTCTGTTGTTCCATGTTCAGTTGTAATTGTTGCTTTCTGACCCACATATAGGTTTCTCAAGAGGCAGGTCAAGTGGTCTGATATTCCCATCTCTCTCAGAATTTTCCACAGTTTATTGTGATCCACACTATCAAAGGCTTTGGCATAGTGAATAAAGCATAAATAGATGTTTTTCTGGAACTCTCTTGCTTTTTTGGTGATCCAGCGGATGTTGGCACTTTGATCTCTGGTTCTTTTGCCTTTTTTAAAACAAGCTTGAACATCTGGAAATTCATGGTTCCTATACTGCTGAAGCTTGCCTTGGAGAATTTTGAGCATTACTTTACTAGCGTGTGAGATGAGTGCAGTTGTGCAGTAGTTTGAGAATTTTTTGGCATTGCCTTTCTTTGGAATTGGAATGAAAACTGACCTTTTCCAGTTTTGTGGCCACTGCTGAGTTTTCCAATATATACCATTAAAAAATAAATAAATAAAACAGAAACAAAAACAAAATAGAAAGTTCTTCAAGAGACATGTTTATTGGCCAGAAAAAAAGGAAAAAAAAAAAAGTAGAGAGAGAGAGAGACTTTTAATACCCAAAGAGACTTGAATAATAAGTAAGTTAAATGTCCTCTACAAACTCTAGTACCCTGAGGTTTAAGAAACTTAAGAAGAAACAAAATTCTACAACATTTCTGCAATTTTGTGTGTATATTTGTCACCATACTATGCATTTATATGCTGTTGTTCTAGATTATTGTTAAGTATTGCTCAAATAGAAGGATTTTCAGTCTTCTATTTGTGCAAGATTCAAATAGATCCTTCAATTCATTCTTTATAAAAATTTGAAGAACGAGCAGAAACTCCATTGTCAGAAGAGAACCTATTCAAAGCATCATCTTAGCCTTTTTCTTCCATATGACATGGCTTCCCTTGTAACTCAGTCAGGAAAGAATCTGTGTGCAGTGTAGGAGACCCAGGTTTGATTCCTGGGTTGGGAAGATCTCCTGGAGAAGGAAATGGCAATCCACTCCAGTATTCTTGCCCTGATAATCCTATGGCCAGAGGAGGCTGGCAGGCTAGTCCATGGGGCAGTGACAGTCAGACACTACTTAAAGACTAAACCACCACCAGGCATTGACAACTGTCAATCTTGAAACTGCTGAACTCCTCTAGGAATTCATATCCTAGAGGCCCTCAGTCACACAGGTGACTTTTACTCTCAATGCATAACTGTTAATAATGATAAAATTCATTTTGTCTCAAAACTAATCATTGCCCAAAGTCTTTCAAATTTTAGCCTCACTAGTAAACAATCTATTAATATATTCTGTAGAAATTGGATCCAGAGCCCCTTATAGGTTGACTAATTTTGCACAGCACTTAATTACAGCGATACAGAGGTCTTTCTGAATCTGTGCTTAAACTCGGCCTGCACAACTTCTACCAATAAAGCTATCATTTTAAAATATATAATACCTAGAACATATCAAAGTCAACTTTAATTATGGAATTTACAATCACTTAATTTTCTTTATAATAATTATGAGTAATAGAAGTCAGCTCTAACATTTTATAAATGAATAAACTGAATCTTTGGAAGTTAATTAGGGACCAGCATTGAATTCTAGGTAGATGGACTCCCACACATGAACTTTGCTGTCCATACTGTACATGCACATGATACCCATCACAAATGGGATTTCTTCCTTCTCTTTCAGTTTAGATACACTCATGCTCTGAAATTATACTTATGCTCTCTTTCAAAATAGTTATAAGGTATTTCCTTGTTGCCTCTAATATTTACTGTGCTTTCTAAGTATAAAATAAAAGTGACTAATCAAGTAAAAGGAGAGATAATAAAGCAAATAATAGTAGGGACAATAAAGAGGATTCAGCTACAGTTAAGATAGAAATTATAAAACAAAAATTACATGAGATATAACTTTAAGTCAAATTTTCAAAACTAGAAAAGAGATTTTTATGTAAATTAGATTGCCAACTTTGTTTTGAGTAAAGTTTAACTATCCTGGAAAAATGAGAATGGCTAACTTTTTCTATACTTTGAAAGAATTTGCATAAGATTAGTGCTATTCCATCCTCAAGGGTTTGGAAAAATTCATCAGTGAGGTTATCACATCACTGGTCTTCCTTTTTTCAGAAAGTTTTATAAAATGGATTTGTAATCCTTAAAAATGATGAAACCAAATTGTTCATAGTTAGCATTTCTTTTTCATTCATACTTGGTAATGTAGTTATTTAGAGAAATAGATCTATTTTATCCAAGTTATAAAATGTAATGTTGTTTACAATATTCACTATTTTTTATATATATATATATATGATACAGTGTGATATTCCTCTTTTATTAATGATATTGGTAATTTTATTTACTCATTATTTTTACCATATTACTCTGTTTATTAATTAAATAAACTTTTTCAATGGACTGCTTTTAATTTTGTTGATTTGCCATACTGCATGTTTGCTTTCTCTCTCATTGATTCCAGCTCCAGATTTGATCATTTATCTTTTTTTCCTTTACATTTGACTTTCCTATTATTTCCCTAGCTTCCTTAAGTGAAATATTGTTAACTCTTGTCTTTGCATTATCTTTTCTCACGCATGTATGTGAGGCTATCGATCTCCTTCTAATCAGCACTATACCTGCTTCTGAGAGAGAGCATTTGTGATAGTGCATTATGTACATACCCTTTCCCCTTATCTATTTATTGCTAATTTTTAGATTAGATCCACTAAGGTCAGGAAAAACACAAATTATTTTAATATTTTGAAATTGTTGGTCATTTTCCTTATGGTTCACCATATAGTTAATTTACTAAATATCCCATGTACACTTGAAACTAATGTGGATACTACAGTTTTGCATAAAGTGTTTTACAAATGCCTATTAGGTCAAATTTGTTAAAAAAATTTTCAGACATTTTATATTTTTATTCATTTTTGGCTAATTTTAGCAGCTAGTCACACTAGTATTGGTGATACTAGTAGTAAAGAATCTGTCTGCCCATGCAAGAGAGGTAAGAGACACAAGTTTGATCCCTGGGTCTGGAAAATCCCCTGAAGGAGGGCATGGCAACCCACTCCAGTATACTTAGCAGTAGAATCTCAAGGACACTGAAGCCTGATGGGCTACAGTTCATAGGGTCACAAAGAGTCAAACATGAATGAAGCAACTTAGCATGCACACAAGTATCCATAATTTTTTATGTCATATACATTTAAATTTTATTTTTGGGCACATTGAGAATGATTGCACATATGATAATAAAGGTTAAAATAATAAAGATTTTAGATGGGGTAGGAAGATATCTTTATGATATGGAAGTAGGATAGGTTTCTTTTTCAAACATGTTGCAATAAGCACTGACTGTAACAGGAAAGATAAATGAATTGTAATAAAATCAACAATATCTATTCTTCAAAAGTCACAATTAAGAAAGTATAAAGACCACCTATGAAATTAGAAGATAATCAGTGTACTCAGTTTTTTTTTCAAACGCACAAGTGAATAAAGAAAGATGACCTGATAGAAAAAAAAAAAAAGCCCAGATACTTATAACAATACTTCATATAAGAAAATATTTAAATGAGCAATAAATATATTTAAAGATGTTCAACTTCATCAGTCATCAAAAAATACTACAAATTTACAAATGCAAGAATGACTAAATGAAAATAACTGCCAGTTCCAGGTGTTAGCAGCAATATGGAAATGCAATTTATTATCATGCATTGCTGGTGAGACTGTAAATTTGAAAATGACTCTGAAAATGACTTCTAAAACTGAGCTTATGCTTATTTTTTGGCTCCATAAGAGCATTCCAAAAGAATACCGATACATTTGTTGAGTGTTCATGGTGGCACTATTCAACAGTCCTTCTCCCCCTGCAACCCCACTCCTAAGAAGAAAACTGCTTATCAAAAGCTGAATGTATAAAAGTAATGCATAATATAAATGAGGGGAGAAGTGACATCAGCAAACTAGCAGCATAGGAATTTCTAGCATTTGTCCCATCAGCAACATCAGTTTGAACAACTGTGCAGGAAAATACCGTCACAAGAGCTAAATACTTCAATTGATGGAAGACAGCACCTGAGTGAAGCACAAATTTAAAAAAAAGATGCATTGAAGATGATAGGAGAGATAGATGCACACTCCACCCCTCCATCAGTTCAGTTCAGTCGCTCAGTCGTGTCCGACTCTTTGCAACCCCATGAATCATAGCACACCAGGCCTCCCTTTCCATTACCAACTCCTGGAGTTCACACAGATTCATGTCCATCGAGTCAGTGATGCCATCCAGCCATCTCATCCTCTGTCATCCCCTTCTCCTCCTGCCTCCAATCCCTCCCAGCATCAGAGTATTTTCCAATGAGTCAATTCTTTGCATGAGGTGGCCAAAGTACTGGAATTTCAGTTTCAGCATCATTCTCTCCAAAGATTTCCTAGGGATGATCTCCTTGAGAATGGACTGGTTGGATCTCCTTGCTGTCCAAGGAACTCTCAAGAGTCTTCTCCAACACCACAGTTCAAAAGCATCAATTCTTCTGCGCTCAGCCTTCTTCACAGTCCAACTCTCACATCCATACATGACCACAGGAAAAACCATAGCCTTGACTAGACAGACCTTAGTTGGCAAAGTAATGTCTCTGCTTTTGAATATGCTATCTAGTATAGAAGTTAAATAAGCAGAGTGACAATATACAGCCTTGATGTACTTCTTTTCCTATTTGGAATCAGTCTGTTGTTTCATGTCCAGTTCTAACTGTTGCTTCCTGACCTGCATATAGGTTTCTCAAGAGGCAGGTTAGGTGGTCTGATATTCCCATCTCTATCAAAAATTTCCACAGCTTATTGTGATCCACATGGTCAAAGGCTTTGGCATAGTCAATATAGCCGAAATAGATGTTTTTTGTGTGTTTTATTTTTTTTTCTGAACTCTCTTGCTTTTTCGATGATCCAAGCCAGGCTTCAGCAATAGGTGAATGGTGAACCTTCAGATGTTCAAGCTGGTTTTGGAAAAGGCAGAGGAACCAGAGATCAAATTGCCAACCCCTCCATCACGCCTTCCTCAAATCAGAGAGACCTGCTCCTGGGCAGCCCCTGCTCGCAGGCTACGCGGCTCCTGACAAGGCCTCCAAAGCCAGCGCTGCACCCCAGTGCCCTCTTCTTCAGTATTCCTCTGCGGGAGCCCCAGCAGCCTCTGTGAACCCAGCTCCCAGCGGGCAGCGCGCGCAGCCCCCGACTCACCGCAGTGCCTCAGGACACCGCCCTCCGGGCACACACCCGCTGTCCCCGGCCACCGGCCCACAGTGCGCCAGGGTTCCCGTGGCCCTGGCTCTTCTGGTGCGGGGCTGACCACAGTACCTGCTGGCTTCCACCGCCAGCCCGATGCCCCTTCAACACGGGGCTCCCCAGGACCTCCCAGTTCTGAAACTGCAGGGCTCCCACAGCCCTGGGTGGCGCCTGTGGCCTCAGCTTCAGTCCCGAAACTCTGGCTCCTGAGCTAGCCCCACACGTCAGTCAGGCCACTACTGCGGACTCCGGCTTTCAGCTCACCTCAGCACTGGGCCGCTTGCAGGGCTCCAGGACCCAGATGCACCCTGGGGCCTGGCTGGCCCCCAAGAAATTTGTACACGGTTCCCACCAAGTAGACCCCAGGCCTCTCCGAGACAGGCCTGTCCTGACCTCCCACAGGCCTTGCAGCTGAGGCTCCCAGGCCGCTTCAGTGCCGACTGCCCACAGTCTAACATCTGGGCCCCACGTTCCAGATTTGCAACTGCGGGGCCAGTCCTGGTGGCCCCAGTGGCCCCAAACATGTTGCAGGAGCAGAAAAACCAGGCCGTGGCCTGGCCTTGTATCCAATCAGCTGGGTCCAGATGGCAGGCCACCCAGAGCCCCAGCACCTGGTGGGTCCCTGGGCACCCAGGAGGCATGACCACCTGCAGCACACCGCTCAAGGTCAGTTACAGTTAAATTCAGACCATACTAATATTGTAATACAGAGATGGGTTACTCAGGTGGAGTTTAAAAGTTTTCAACACAAAAGTACTGATAATAATTATAACCACACTAATTTGTTAATAGATACACAATACAAAAAGATATCATGCATATAAAAAATACATAACAGAAGAATAAACATGTAGAGTGTTTGCCTGTGATGAAAGTTCAATTGTATTAGATTAAAATACACTTATATCCTTTGAGATGATAAAGATAAGCCTCATGATAACTGTAAAAAATGACAAAACCCAACAGTAGATACACAAAAGGACACTGAGAAAGGATTCAAAGCATACCACTATGGACATTTTGTAGCTACTTTGCAAAGTTAAAAAATGATATAAATGTTTATAGCATTATTGTTTATAAGAATGAATCCCAGAAAACAGGAAAATAGGTACATTGTATCTAAAATACAATCTCACAATTAAAATTAATAATCTTGATTACAAATCTATATTGGTATATGAGAAACATAATTTTTGAGTGGTAAAAGCAAGATGGAGAACCTCTATACAGTCAGCAAAAACAACACTTGGAGCTGACTGTGGCTCAGATCATGAACTCTATATTGAAAAATTCAGACTTAAAATTGAAGAAAGTGGGGAAAACTACTAGACCATTCAGGTATGACCTAAATCAAATCCCTTATGATTATACAGTGGAAGTGAGAAATAGATTTAAGGGCCTAGATTTGATAGATAGAGTGCCTGATGAACTATGGACAGAGGTTTGTGACACTGTACAGGAGACAGGGATCAAGACCATTCCCATGGAAAAGAAATTCATAAAGCAAAATGTTTGTCTGGGGAGGCCTTACAAATAGCTGTGAAAAGAAAAGAAGTGAAAAGTCAAGGAGAAAAGGAAAGATATATGCATCTGAATGCAGATTTCCAAAGAATAGAAAGAAGAGATTACAAAGCCTTCCTCAGTGATCTATGCAAAGAAATAGAGGAAAACAACAGAATGGGAAAGACTAGAGGTCTCTTCAAGAAAATCAGAGATACCAAGGGAACATTTCATGCAAAGATGGGCTCGATAAAGGACAGAAATGGTCTGGACCTAACAGAAGCAGAAGATATTAAGAAGAGATGGTAAGAATACATGGAAGAACTGTACAAAAAAGATCTTCATGACCCAGATAATCATGATGATGTGATCACTAATCTAGAGCCAGACATCCTGGAATGTGAAGTCAAGTGGACCTTAGAAAGCATCACTATGAACAAAGCTAGTGGAGGTGATGGAATTCCAGTTGAGCTATTTCAAATCCTGAAAGATGATGCTGTGAAAGTGCTACACTCAATATGCCAGCAAATTTGGAAAAAGCAGTGGCCACAGGACCGGAAAATGTCAGTTATCAGTCTAATTCCAAAGAAAGGCAATGCCAAAGAATGCTCAGATAATCGCACAATTGCACTCATCTCACACGCTAGTAAATTAATGCTCAAAATTCTCTAAGCCAGGCTTCAGCAATACAGGAACCATGAACTTCCAGATGTTCAAGCTGGTTTTAGAAAAGGCAGAGGAACCAGAGATCAAATTGACAACATCTGCTGGATCATCGACAAAGCAAGAGAGTTCAAGAAAAACATCTATTTCTGCTTTATTGACTATGCCAAAGCCTTTGACTGTGTGGATCACAATAAACTGTGGAAAATTCTGAAAGAGATGGAAATACCAGACCACCTAAGCTGCCTCTTGAGAAATCTGTATGCAGGCCAGGAAGCAACAGTTAGAACTGGACATGGAACAACAGACTGGTTCCAAATAGGAAAAGGAGTACGTCAAGGCTGTATATTGTCACTCTGCTTTTTAGTTTATATGCAGAGTACATGATGAGAAATGCTGGGCTGGAAGAAACACAAGCTGGAATCAAGATTGCTGGGAGAAATATCAATAACCTCAGATATGCAGATGACACCACCCTTATGACAGAAAGTGAAGAGGAGCTAAAAAGCCTCTTGATGAAAGTAAAAGAGGAGAGTGAAAAAGTTGGCTTCAAGCTCAACATTCAGAAAACTAAGATCATAGCATCTGGTCCCATCACTTCATGGCAAATAGATGGGGAAACAGTGGGAATAATGTCAGACTTTATTTTTCCGGGCTCAAAATCACTGCAGATGGTGACTGCAGCCATGAAATTAAAACATGCTTACTCCTTGGAAGGAAAGTTATGACCAACCTAGATAGCACATTAAAAAGCAGAGACATTACTTTGTCAACAAAGTCCATCTAGTCAAGGCTATGGTTTTTCCAGTGGTCATGTATGGATGTCAGAATTAGACTGTGAAGAAAGCTGAGCACTGAAGAATTGATGCTTTTAAACTGTGGTGTTGGAGAAGACTCTTGAGAGTCCCTTGGACTGTAAGGAGATCCATTCAGTCCATGCTAAAGGAGATCAGTCCTGGGTGTTCTTTGGAAGGAATGATGCTAAAGATGAAACTCCAGTACTTTAGCCATCCCATTCGAAGAATTGACTCATTGGAAAAGACTCTGATGCTGGGAGGGATTGGAAGCAAGAGGAAAAGGTGACGACAGAGGATGAGATATCTGGGTGGCATCACAGACTCAATGAACGTGAGTTTGAATGAACTTCAGGAGTTGGTGATGGACAAGGAGTCTTAGAGTACTTCAATTCATGGGGTCGCAAAGAGTCGGACACGACTGAGTGACTGAACCAAACTGAACTGAAAATCACACTACATATTATATTTATATATTGAAATATAAAAAATAAAAATTATTTTGGAATTGTATATAAGTATATTATATACAAAGGTAAGATATTCATTTGAAATAGTAAAATTGCATCTATCATAGTTAATCACATTAAAAAAAAGAGAAGGAACGTAATTGGGATATTGTAAAACTGGATTTAATTTCTGTAAGTTTTTCATTGTCTGTATAGAAATATAAATCAAATAAGGAAAACCTTTAAAGATTATGACTCTCATATGTGAGTACCTATGTGATTGTCATTTATTTCTGCTGACAAAGATTAGTATGAGTAGATTTACATACTAGTTTTTGCTCTGTCAATGAAAAGTTTATGGAGAGAGAATGTACTTATAGTCTGTGGTAAATTTCTTCCTGTGTAAAATGGAGGATTTATACTATAAATGATACCTTTTTATGCTATACCTATACCTCTTTACCATTCTACTGCAAACACAAGTCCAAAATAGGTTATGAAATCCACCAACTGATTGTGTGTAATACCGTTAAACCTCATGTTTATTACATAGCTCTAATTTTTGTTGTTGTTGTTATTCACAGTAGCCAGCAACTATGCATTTAAACCTGTATTTTAAATTAGGTTGTAGCACTGAGTGAAGAAAATCTATGAATATTATTTTGGTACAAAAACACATACACATACATATTTGAACATACAATGTATAATCAATTATATGATTTTCTCATATCTGAAAAAAATTATCTCATGGTGCCGCTAGTCATGACTTTCTTTGCATCATTTTAGAGCAAACAAAATATGAAATGTTATTTTAAATTTATATGCTAAATAAATGCATTATAGTTTCAGTTTTATATTTTTCTATGCATGGATTCTCTACTGAATGTGAGAAAACAGAAAGATTGTAAATTAATTTTATTAATTTTATTTTTTGTGATGTTTAAATTTACCTGACAACTTGCTGGGCCACAGAGCCCAAATGCTGATCAAAACAATCTAAATGTTTCTGTGAGAGGGTTTTTGAATGAGACAAAAATGAATTGGTGGACTATGAGTAAAGTAGATTGTTTATCATAATGTGGATAGGCTTCATCCAATAAGTTGCAGGCTTCTACTGAACTAAAGACTGACCTCCCCTTTAGCAAGAGCGAATTTGGCAGAGACAGACTTAAGACTTCAACTAAAGCATTTTATAAGTTTCCAGTCTGCGAGCCTGCCCCACAGATTTTGAGTGTGCCAATATCTATAAGTGCACAAGCCAATTCCTTAAAATAATTCATTTCTATATATGCAAATCCTTTGGGTCCTGTTTCTCTTGGAAACACTTGACTTATATACATCTTTAAGAACTAAATCTGGAGGTTTGTTTTTTTTTAACATTGTTACATAATGATGCAAACTGCAACACATTGATTCATAACGAAATGTCTTCAAAAACATTACAATTTTTATATTATTGGAAATAAAATTTTGCTACTTCGACCTTCTCCATCAGTAATGTACAGTAGTCTTTTCCCCCTTAGTTCCTGTGGTGGATTCCAAAATATGACAAGGGAACCGACCTTTACTGCATCAGATTGCATAGCATAACTGAAAAGTTGAAAACATAAGCATGCTAGCTCCTTGCACAGACTGGTGTCGATGTTAGGATAATTTGATCCTCATCTTGGAACCCTTGCTTTGGCCAGAAAAGGGAAGATAGCATCAGTTCAGTTCAGTTCGGTCTCTCAGTCATGTCTGACTCTTTGAGACCTCATGGACTACAGTACATTGGCCTCCCTGTCTATCACCAACTCCCAGAGTTTACTCAAACTCATATCCATTGAGTCGGTGATGCCATCCAACCATCTCATTCTCTGTCATGCCTTTCTCCTCCCACCTTCAATCTTTCCCAGCATCATAGTCTTTTCCAATGAGTCAGTTCTTTGCATCAGGTGGCCAAAGTATTGGAGTTTCAGCTTCAGCGTCAGTCCTTCCAAAGAATATTCAGGATTGATTTCCTTTAGGATGGCCTGGTTGGATCTCCTTGCAGCCCAAGGGACTCTCAAGAGTTTTCTCCAACACCACAATTCAAGAGCATCAATTCTTCAGCATTCAGCTTTATAGTCCAAAACTCACATCCACATATGACCAATGGAAAAACCATAGCCTTTACTAAACATACCTTTGTTGGCAAGTAATGCTCTGCTCTTTAATATGCTGTCTAGGTTGGTCATAACTTTTCTCCAAAGGAGTAATGTCTTTTAATTTTGTGGCTGCAATAACCATATTCAGTGATTTTGGTGCCCCCCAAAATAAAGTCAGCCACTGTTTCCACTGTTTTCCCATCTATTGTCATGAAGTAATGGGACCAGATGCTGTGACCTTTGTTTTCTGAATGTTGAGCTTTAAGCCAACTTTTTCATTCTCCATCTTTCACTTTCATCAAATTTGGCTCCTCTTCACTTTTTGCCACATTAGTGGTGTCATCTGCATATCTGATGTTTTTGATATTTCTCCCGGCAGCCTTGATTCTAGCTTGTTTTTCTTCAAGCCCAGCGTTTCTCATGATGTACTATGCATATAAGTTAAATAAGCAGGGTGACAATATACAGCCTTGACATACTGCTTTTTGTATTTGGAACCAGTTTGTTGTTCCATGTCCAGTTCTACTTGTTGCTTCCTGAACTGCATACAGATTTCTCAAGAGACAGGTCAGGTGGTCTGATATTCCCATCACTTTCAGAATTTTCCACAGTTTATTGTGATCTACACAGTCAAAGGCTTTGGCATTTGGCATAAAGGAGAAGTAGATGATTTTCTGGAACTCTCTTGCTTTTTCCATGATCCAATGAATGTTGGCAATTTGAGCTCTGGTTCCTCTGCCTTTCTTTAAACCAGCTTAAACATCTGGAAGTTCATGGTTCACGTATTGTTGAAGCCTGGCTTGGAGAATTTTGAGCTTTACTTTAGTAGCCTGTGAGATGAGTGCAATTGTACTGTCGCTAGACCACTCTTTGGCATTGCCTTTCTTTGGGATTGGAATGAAAACTGAACTTTTCCCGTTCCATGGCCACTGCTGAGTTTTCCAAATTTGCAGATAGCATAGTGTCTAATATTATATAACCAAAGTGCTTCCACACACAGTTTTCTCATATTTGGCAAACCTTGAAGAACAGCGTAGCCTTTTAACTGTGGACATTAGTGTATTAAGAAATGGGCATTTTTCCCACTGCTGGGCATACACACCAAGGAAACCAGAATTGAACGAGACACATGTACCCCAATGTTCATTGCGGCACTGTTTATAATAGCCAGGACATGGAAGCAACCTAGATGTCCATCAGCAGATGAATGGATAAGAAAGCTGTGGTACATATACACAATGGAGTATTACTCAGCTATTAAAAAGAATACATTTGAATCAGTTCTAATGAGGTGGATGACGCTGGAGCCGATTATACAGAGTGAAGTAAGCCAGAAGGAAAAACACCAATACAGTATACTTACACATATATATGGAATTTAGAATGATGGTAATGATAAACCTGTACGCAAGACAGCAAAAGAGACACAG
>SJXQ01010876.1:212475-232740 GCA_006408695.1 Aepyceros melampus | reverse complement strand
GGTGTGGGGTGGGAGGGTGGAGGTGGGGGTCGGGATTGGGAGTTCATGTATACTCGTGGCTGATTCATGTCAATGTGTAGCAAAATGAATACAGTATTGTAAAGCAAAAAAAAAAAAAACTAAAAAAGTAAAAATTAATTAAAAAAAAGAAAATAAAAAAAAAAGAAAAAAAAGAAAAGGCAACTAAATTAAACTGGAAAAGTCAGTAGTTTTAGCACTGTACTATTTGTTGTTCTTTTTGACAAATCACATATTTTGCTTTCAATTGTCAATTTTCTCTGTATCTCTAATTTTATATTTATTTGGCTAAAGTGCATCATTAAAATATGAAATATCTCCTATCCTCATGGAGCTCACACTGTAATAAAAAAAGACATATTCTGAATATGTGGTATGTCAAAGAGGGACAAGAATTAGGAGGAAAGATACAGAAGAAGCAGAGTTAGGTTTGATACTAAGTAGGGGATGCAAGGGTGTAGTGCTGTTTTATAAATAGTCCTCATTGAAGGCCTCCATGATAAGATAAAATTTTAAGAAAAACTTGAAGGAAGTGAATGTGATGCAGATGCAAAATCATATAACCATCATGTAGAAGTGGTTGCAGTTTGAATTTAGAGCACATACAGAGCTCCTGGAGTAAGAAATTACTTGAAACATTTGAGCAACAGAAAAATAAAGAAAGATAAATCAGAGTTACTATGAAGAAAATAGAGGAGAGTATTATATGATAGAAAGATTTTTTTTTCTGTTTTTTTAAAGTAAACAAGAGTCCATTACTGTTTACTAATAGAATCAGTTTAGGGAATTTATGGCAGAAAGGGCCACTTTTCTGGGGCACTCCTTGAATGGGTGAAAAGAGATGGGGCTGAATGCAAAAAATGGACAAATTTGCCTTAGTATAGAGCAGTGATAGTCCCTTTGTATAAGCAGGAGAACACCTTGAATCTGACCACAGTATATGAACAGATGAAATAGTTCAAGTAGCCATTTTCTTTTGATGTAGTCTATAGTATCAGTTAAAAGAGAAGCAAAGGTACCAGCTAATATAAGGAGGAGAGAGTGTTGGAGATTTACAGTCAGATGTAGTGAAAGAAAAGATTATATAGGACAGTGAGTAAACTGGTAGACAAACAGAATATAACAAATTGGCACAGAGGGCCAGTGGGTTAGTGGGCAGTAATTTAGAATATTTTATTGTTTGATTATATGTTTTGCTTTAGTCAGGGTCCAAGATCTAGGGAAGGAGAGAGTTAGATTATTGAAAGCCATTTGCTTAAATATTTCAAGGCTAAACCTTTTTTTTCAAAAAAATGTGAGCATCTGAGGAGACACACAACTTAAGCATTATCTTTCTCTATTCTTTCTAAATCCTTCCCGATCACACTATATTTTCTATGAAATTTCTAAGGATTTCCTTCCAAGGGAAGCCTCTTCCCTGTTCCCTATAATTTGCCAAATCTGTGGTTTCTCTGAAATTTTTACCTCTAAATGGCAGTTCTTCAAAGGAGCCTTTGTTATTATCTCAAAATCAATTGGCTCTAAAACTGGAGGCTGTGAAAATCTTGTGGCACATAGATATAAAATCAGAAATTGTTCACAGTCTTGGACACATTCCCACATATAATGAGTCTAAATTTGGTTCTCAAGGGCGAACAATACACATTACTTCAAAATTTTAAATCAGATGAAACTGTTCTGCCCTCCCACTACTTGAATGACTGAGAAATCCGGTTGTACACAGACAAGGTTATCCATCTGCTGTCTCAAAATTGCTGGAGGTTGGTGTCAGGGAAAATGGAGTGGATTATTCTTCCTTGGATTCATTGTGATGCAAATCATTTGCTCTCTCTCTGCTGAAGATACCAATCCCAAGCAATGATTGTGCAGCATTTTTCAGGGCAAACTCGGAGATGACTCTCACAGTGAGCGTTCAACTTCTTCAGTGATCCCCCTACTGCTTTAACCTGTGCTTTTCCTTTGAAAACTCCACTTGCACTTCACAAGTTGAGATTTAATGAGATTTAAGTACAGATAGGGAGGGATTGAGGGCAGGAGGAGAAGGGAACGACGAGGATGAGATGGCTGGATGGCATCATGGACTCAATGAACGTGAGTCTGAGTGAACTCCGGGAAATGGTGATGGACAGGGAGGCCTGAGGTGAAGCGATTCATGGGGTCGCAAAGAGTTGGACACGACTGAGCGACTGAACTGAACTAAACTGAACTGAGGATGTAGATTTTTTGTTTCTTGAAGTTTATTCATTTAGAGGGGTCTTCCAGAATAAATAAGAAAATAAATCTAATGTTATACATTCTTAAAAACTGCAAATACAATTATGAATTGGGAATACTGGCATGATATTTATATTAATAAACTATCCAGTATTCTTATTCGGGAATAATGCTTGTTAGTATACTTTTTGATAGCCTCTTTGTGTGGAAACAAAATTTTATTCATTTTCTATAGTAAGCATAGAATATCACTTGAGTTGTGCTACCTACTAGAAGAATCAATTACTTTATTATTTTCATTATTGCTAGTTAAGCAAACATTTTTTTCAGGTTTTATTTCATTATTGGTGATTTACTAAGATGATATTCTATAGCTTGGAATATACAGAACATGCTACTTCACAGATATTGCTATCAACATTTTATAGTAATGATACAGTTTTATGCCCTGCAAACACAGAAATTATTTTTATTCAAGCAATTCACATTGTGAAATATCTGTATCTATTCCTATGTACATATGTATCTCAAGCTATGAAGTACATTTTTGTTGAGATAAATATTCTATTTTGACTAGACAAGAAATGAAAATCAAACCTTCCTTTAAATTTTGCACATCTAATACATTTCACAGAGACTAAATTCAATTTTGAACAATAAATATCTTTTTCTTTCTTTTATTATCTACATAAGTCCAAGAATTAATACCATAGAATGTATATCATGACATGATCTTGAATGAGACTGTGTCCCTGCATGACCTTAGTTGGGTTTTGACAATGGCTATTAGAATTGTACCAGACTGTTACTTCCACAGACAGATAAGAAAAGTGTAACTATGGACAGAGATGATTCTGACCCCATAAATATGTTCCACCTAACCTATAATAAATGCTACTCCAACTTCATTTCCACTTTATCAGTTACCAGAATTGTGTTCTGCTACCAAACATAGATGGGAAGCATGATGGAGGGGAGTCACAGATGGAAGAGGTAAAGGTTCTAACAAATACAGTTAATATGCCATTGTGTTTTGATAAACAATAACAATAAAAATAAAATTAAAAAAGAAACACTAGTATTGTAGATTCTTCAGTATCAAATTAAAATCACCTTGCTAAGCTTTTTGTCTGTGCAAAATTTGTTCTAGCTGCATTGATCTAATTTCATCTTTTTAAAATTTCATTCTTTTGTGTTGGACTTCCTTGGTGACTTGGTAAAGAATCTGCTTGCAATGCAGGAGATCCAGGTTCAATCTCTGGGCTGGGAAGACCCACTGGAGGAGGCAATGGCTACCCACTCCATAATTCTTGCCTGGAGAATTTCATGGACAGAGGAGCTTGGCAGGCTGCAGTTTATGGGGTCACAGAGTCAGACAGGACTGAGCAACTAATGCTTTCACTTTCAAGATTGTTTTGAGAACAAAAGGGATGCTCATTTTCCATGTTCCAACACAACTTCTTAGTAAATGTTATTTCCCACTTTTCTTTAAGCCTTCTGTGAAAATTATGTCATTGTCATTTATACAAGATTGTCAGAGATCAGATAATATCCCCTCTGGAGATATAAAAGGTTTACAGAAATGTTCATACTAGGACTGCTGAAGGTTGTTAAAGTGCATACACATAAGATCCACCACGTGCAATTCATGAATGCTGTATATCCCATTCACAGATGGTAAAAAAATAAAAAAAAAAAAAAGAAAAATTGTCTACTCTGGAAACCTTTAAGAAACAAGTTTATGAAGCAGTAAGTTTCTATGAAAATGATTGGCCAAATAGTCATCTCTCAGAATAATTTGTATCAGTCTCCTTATTTGGGATTTTAAATTGGTAAAAAAAAAAAAAAAACCACAAATCTCAAATAAGCCTAATTAAGCACTAACTAAATATATATAGGGGAAGAGAAGCCCCATCCTTATGCCAAGATAAGTGATAAAAGTGAAAATTCTATATCTGGTATAGATAGTTTGAAACTGTATAACTCTGGAAATAAAGCCTGGGGCTTAATCCCTGTATAGCTTAGCTATTGTGGGTTTGGTTCCAGACCACCACAATAGAGTTTCTATGACAATAAAAAAATACCAAAAATATATTTTTTGTTTCCCAGTAATGGAAAAGGTACGTGCACATTATACCATAGTTAAGTATGCAATGGCATTATGTCTAAAAAAAATGTACATGCCTTAATTAAAAATTGACTCATGAGGGTAGTTTTGCTAAAGGTCGGGATGGCTGTGGCAATTTCTTAGTATAAGATAACAGTGAGGTTTTGCCATATTAGTAGCATGCCTTTTAATGCTACTATTTAATAGCATTCTAACCACACTAGAACTTCTTTCAAAATTGGAATCAATCCTGTCAAACCCTGCTGTTGCTTTATGAACTAAGTTTATATAATATTCTAAATTTTCTTTGTTATTTCAATAACCTTCACAGCATCTTTACCAGGAATAGATTCTGTTTGCAAAAATCAATTGCTTGCTTATCCATAAGAAACAACTCCTTATCCATAAAGTTGTCTCATGAGATTGTAGCAATTTACTACTGTCTTGATGTTCCACTTCTAATTCTAGTTCTCTTGCTATTTCCATCACATCTGTAGTTATTTCTTCTACTGAAATCTTAAACCCCTCAAAGTCATTCATGAAGGTTGGGATCAACTTATTCCAAAGTCCTGTTGATATTGTGACCTCTTCCCAGGAATCACAAATGTTCTTAATGCATCTAGAATGCTGAGGCCTTTCTAGGAGATTTTCAACTTACTGTGCCTGGATCCCTCAGAAAAAATCACTATCTATGGTATCTATAGCCTTAAGAAAAGTATTTATTAAATATTAAGACTAGAAAGTCAACATTACTCCTTGATCCATGGACTACAGAAAGGATGTTATGTGTTAGCAGGATGAAAAAAACCTGAATCTAATTATGTATCTGCATCAGAGTTCTTGGTTGACCAGGTGAATGTCATTGAGCAGTAACATTTTGATTTTTTTTTTTCCCCTGAGCAGTAGGTCTCAACAGTGGTTTTAAAATATTCAGTAGAGCATGTTGCAAACAGATATACCATCATCCAGGTTTTGTTATTCCATTTATAGAGCAGAATCAGGATAGATTTCGTGTAATTCTTAAGGATCCTAGAATCTTCAGGATGGTGAATGAGCATTGACTTCTACTTAACGAGCTATATTAACCCCTAACAAAAGTCAGCCTATACTTTGGAGCTTTGAAGGCAGGAATTGACTCTTCTCTAGCTAGTGCTAAATGGCATCTTCTTCCAACTGAAAATATTTTATTTAGTGTAGCAGTCCACTTTGTTTAATTATTTTAGCTGGATCTTCTGGATAACTTGCCTTAGTTTCTACGTTAACACTTCCTCCTTCATCTTGTACTTTATAGACATGACTTCTTTCTTTTAATATCATCCAACCTCTGCTTGCTTTAATTTTTTTTTCTTCAGATCTGTCACCTCTCCCAACCCTCATAAAATTGAAGATAATTATGACTTTGGCTCTAGATTAGACTTTGCCTAAAGGCAGAGGATGAAATTGTTAGATAGCATCATTGACTCAAGGGACATGAATTTGAGCAAACTCTGGGAGACAGTGGAGGACAGGTGAGCCTGATATTCTGTAGTCTACGAGTTTTCAGACTTGGGCATGACTTAGTAAGTGAACGACAACAGAGACTATTGTGCCCGATTTGATCTTCTATCCAGACCATTAAAGCATTCTCAGTATCAACAGTAGGCTATTTTACTTTCTTATCATCCATGTGTTCACTGGAGTAGCATTTTTAATTTCCTTAAAGAACTTTTCCTTTGCATTCATAACTAGGCTGTTTGGCACAAGAGGGCTAATTTTCAGCCTATCTTAGATTTCAGCATACCTTCCTCACAGAGTTTAATCTTATTTAGCCTTTGAGTAAAATGAGAGATATGAAACTCTTCCTTTCACCTGAACACTTAGAGTCCATTGTAGGGTTATTAGCCAACCTAATTTCAATGCCATTGTGTCTCAGGGAATAGGAAAGCATGAGAAGAGAAAGAGATAGCAAAACTGCCAGTTAGTGGAGTAGTCAAAATACACATGTGTATTAATTAAGCTCACCATTTTATAGGAATGTGGTTTGTGGCACTCCCAGAACAATTAAGATAGTACTCTTGAAGATCACTGACCACAGATCATCATAACAAATATGAGATAATAATGAAAATGTTTCAGTGTTGTAAGAATTAACAAAATGTGAGACTTGAAGTCAGCAAATATTGTTGGAAAAATAGCACTGAAAACTTGCTTGACACAGTTCAACTTCTATGTATTTTGTGATAGGAGTTCTGACCATGCCAGATTATAGGCTTCTCATTTGCCTGTGAAATTCTTTTACATATTATTATTTTATATTTATCCAAGCTATTTATGTTTATTTAAATGTAATCATTTTCATCTCCATTTCTTTTATTTCCTATAAGTTTTTGCTTCCCAACAAAATTGAGAGTATTTTCTGTTGTATTTTACATCTGTTAAATTCTCCAGAATTTCTTCTCCAGAATTCAGGAGACTGCCATGTACATTTAAACACTTTATAATTGTTGTTCAGTGAGTTATCCAAGTGGTGAATGAGGGCACTGCTGCAATAATAGGACCTTGGTGATGATAATATATTTATTTATTTTAGCTGTCATAATAGCAAATCAACCAGTTTTTGCTGAATCTGACAAATTCTGTTACAATTGATGACTCTCAATACAAATTGGGATTAGTAATTTAGAAGAGATCAATGTTATTCAGGCCTATAATTTTGGGGAGAAGTTATTATTATTATTATTTTACTTCCATCTTTTATCATTTTCACCTATACTTTTTGCTGTATACAATTGCAAATTTTATGTCTTCATACCTGTGTTTCTTTAAAATTTTACTATAAATTTCAATAAAACTAAAGTATTATTCTCTTCAATATATCAAATATGTTTTTCCCCTCATCTTGGGGTGAATACATTTCATTATCGATGATATCACATTCAGTTCATAGTTACATTTATCCTTATTTTTCTTTTATACAAAGAACAGATTGCAAAAATATTTATGATCTCATTGTTCATGCTCAAGGCTTTTCTTCACAATTGTGTTCACACACATCAAGGAATATTGAAATTCATTTTCCTGATGACCCTTGTCTTTTGCAATAAGCCATATCACTTTTAGCTTACAGTGCAGAGATGAAAATGATTGGCAGAAAAGACAACCATTTACCATTTAGATGAAGGACAAACTCATAGTTTCAAAAATGTTAGCTACCACTGGAGAATAGTATTTGCTTGTAGAAATAAAGCATTGAAAAATCAAAGGGTAATGTAGTTTAACTTACTATTTTTATAGACAGTTCTCAAAACTACAATCAGAGAAAATAGTTATGTATAAGAAATTTGCAGAGTTCATTTTAAATATGCCCATTGTTTGTAAAAATACAAACTAAGTAGGTTAAATCTTTACTGCTTGTTCACCTCAGAATATTTGAGAAGAGTCAGAAACATCTAACTTCATATTTTATTATTAGCTATCTGATCTTGATGGTTACCTGTACATTTTATCAATGTCCCCATCTAGAAAATAGAGGTGATAATAATAACAATCTTATAAAAAGGATGTATAAATCCAATTAATTTATTTCTAAATATAATTTGCACTTTGATTAACAGATATATCCTCAATAAATGTCAACCTTAATGATAACAAATTAAAGTTTTAAGAAGAACAAAAAGCTTACAGTGAATCTATTTCTATCCTGCATTGTTACTGAAAGTACATGCTAGTGAACTTCTAAAATCCTAATTATGACCACAGACATTTAAAATCACCAAACTAAGTCATTCAGCTTTGATTCTCCCAGGAATATTGGGGCTTTCCTTGTGGCTCAGATGGTAAAGAATCTGCCTACAATATGGTTCCTGGGTTGGGAGGATCCTTGAAGTAGGAAATGGCAAACCACTCCAGTATTCTTGCCTGAAGAATTCCATGGACCAAGGAATCTGCTGGGCTATAGTCTTCCCTGGTGGCTAAGAGGTTAAAGTGTCTGCCTTTAATGAGGGAGACCTGGGTTCCATCCCTGGGTCGGGAAGATCCCCTGGAGAAGGAAATGGCAACCCACTCCAGTATTCTTGCCTGGAGAATCCCATGGACGGAGGAGCCTGGTGGGCTACATACAGTCCATGGGGTCGCAAAGAGTCGGACACGACTGAGCGACTTAACTAACTAACTAACTATATATAGTCCATGGGGTTGCAAAGAGTCAGACATGGCTGAGACACAGATGCACACACAGTCATACTACACTCTTAAAATTCTTATTTAAAAGGTGAAACATCAAGAACATTTCTACTCAATCATAACATGACCTTGATATAATTATAAAATTGATATTATCAATGTAAAGAAAGAAAGAAAAATATAACAAAGACTAATTGTCTAAACCCTAGATCTTTGCTTTGCTCAGTTAAAACTAGAAACACCATTAAAACCATCCTCAAATAAGTAACCTTCACACTTTGCCTTGTTCATTGAAGACTGTACTCATCATAACTTTAGACTGCAGAAAAATACAATAATTTTTCAAAACAGTTCACATGCTGTAAAATGTGGAGTATTTTTAATAGTCTGACATAAGATAAACCATAATTCATACTTCTTCATTTTCAAAAAATGTTTAAACTGTCAACACATTTTAAAATACATTAATCAAACTTCATATAATCTGATCCTGTATAATTGTATTTTCTGAATGGTTTTTATTCAAAGTGTCAGAATCATGTGAATGGCTTATTAAAAATTTCCTTTCCTTATATCCCCTCATTAAATCTACTAACACAAAACTAAGGGTTGGGGCTCAAAACTCTGTGATTTAAACTATCTCCCTAGGCGATTCTTATGCACAAAATAGATTGAGCAAGAATGAGCATTATTGCTCCTAGAAAGATAAAATAACAAAAACAGTGATTACATTTATATTTGTTTATGTGTAATTTTTAATACTCCGAAATAATATCATGTATGCTGCTGCTGCTGCTGCTGCTAAGTCGCTTCAGTCGTGTCCGACTCTGTGCGACCCCATAGACAGTAGCCCACCAGGCTCCCCCGTCCCTGGGATTCTCCAGGCAAGAACAGTGGAGTGGGTTGCCATTTCCTTCTCCAATGCATGAAAGTGAGAAGTAAAAGTGAAGTCGCTCAGTCATGTCCGACTCTTAGCGACCCCATGGACTGCAGCCTAGCAGGCTCCTCCGCCCATGGGATTTTCCAGGCAAGAGTACTGGAGTGGGGTGCCATTGCCTTCTCCGTCATGTATGCTAGTTGGCAATATTTTGAGAAAAAGTAGTATATCTTTGTGTTTAAATAATGTTTGCATCAATATCAATGAAATGCTAAACAAAAATATCTTAAATGTCTTTTTCTAGAGTCACTTCAGTCATGTCCTGATTCTTTGCAACCCCTACCCCCGCCCCAACAACCAGGCTTCCCTGGTGGCTCAGAGGTTAAGGCGTCTGTCTGCAACGTGGGAGAACTGGGTTTGATCCCTGGGTCGGGAAGATCCCCTGAAGAAGGAAATGGCAACCCACTCCAGTATTCTTGCTTGGAGAATCCCATGGACGGAGGAGCCTGGTGGGCTACAGTCCACGGGGTTGCAAAGAGTCGGACACGACTGAGAGACTTCACTTTCACTTTTCCCCCCATGGACTGTAGACTGCCAGGCTCCTCTGTCCATGGGATTGGATACTTTTAATAATTAACTGAATTTGCTTTACTAAATATTCCCTTTCCAATGTCTTGGGAGATAAAGCATTTTCAAATGTTTGAAGCTTATATCTTAAATTTGTGTTTCTTCTGTCTCTCTCTCTTTTTTTTTTTTTTTCACATGTTTGTCTTGTTGGGAGAAGTTCTGTTTAGTGTTTAGTGAGCTGAAAACAGTCTCATTCAGAATGAAAACCATTTCTTTCTAACAGTCAAGAGTAAAAGATAATAATCAAAAGCAAAATATATAATATTATTCCAGACTTTCTATTTGGGATAGTAAATTCAAGAAACAAATTATCATTGATATAATGGGATCAATTCATCCATCTAAAATGGGAGAATAATTTAATTCACTTTTATCATTTGAATACATGTTTTAAAATTTAACATCATGAAAGATTTTATGAAATTAATGGAGATATAAATGCAACTGTAGGTACAGTTAATATATGAGAAAAATGATACCGTATGACATTTACTAGGGAATGATAGTTTGATGATGTCCAGACAAAGAATATGAATCACTTTAAAAATGGAAAAATGAACATTTAATAAAAGACAAAAGCCATCTTTAGTAGCTAACACTGTCAGGCATATAAAATGAGTTGCTAGAGATTAACTGGCAAGCAAACACGGGAGTGCAGTGATTTCAGAAAAAAATATACTTTTCAGAAGTGTAGTGTGACACAGGAGAAAAATAATATGGAGAATCATCTGTGTGAATTTGTGAATTAAAAACTGTTAGTCTCCTTATTTTAAAGGCAAAATGTCCTCAAGAAAATATTTCCAAGGGCAAAATCTAATTATTAACATATATGTAGTGATATATGTTCTCAGATAAATATAAATTAATTTTCATGAGTATGTATGTGAAAGTTGGTCAGTCATGTCTGACTCTTTTTGACCTCATGGACTATACAGTCCATTGAATTCTCCAGGCCAGAATACTGGAGTAGGTAGTCTTTTCCTTCTCCAGGGGATCTTCCCAACCCAGAAACTGAACCGAGGTCTCCTGTATTGCAGGTGGATTTTTTACCAACTGAGCTGTCATGTAAGCCTGTGAGTATGTATTAGTACAGAAGAAAAGAACATAAACCAATTGTTTAGAGTTACTTGTTTTATTTTGTTATTTTTGCAAAAAGCCCTCTAAAATATCTGTGTGATACACTGTTTTGCTTACCTAAAATTTAACTATGCAGAATGAAATCACATATTGTTATTGTGGTAGACTGAATAATGACCCTTCCTGTGTTCATCTTCTAATCTTCAGATTCTGTAACGTGGACCCTGGCAAAAAATGTTTTGTGGGTATCACTAAGTTAAGGATTTTTCATTTTTATCATTAAGTTAAGAAGATTTTTCTCTGGATTATTTGAGTTGATCTGATGTAATCCTAGGATCCTCACAAGAAAACAAAACAAACAAACAAAAAAAAGTAAAGCAGAAGCAAACAATAGAAAATTAAAAGCCTAGACAGAAAAGCTAGGGTATGAGTTTTGTTTCATTTGCTGTTTGTTACTTTGCAATTAGGATATTTGAACTTGCCTGTGTATATTGGGCAATTTAGGGCTTACATCTTACTTAGTGTCATCTTACCTAGTGACATAAATGTTCTGCAGGAGATATCTGTTCAGAAAAATAAAGGTCTAAAAACACTTTAAGATTTCTCCTTTGTCTGATCTCTAGGTTTAGTTCAAGCAGGAAATGAAGATTAAAGCATAATTAGAAATGACTTGAATATACATGGAAGGAGGCAATGTGTATTTCATCAGAGAACCAATCTGAAAAGAGTGAGTGAGAGTAGGTCTTATTTTTTTTTTTTTGTCTTGTTAGAGTTTTCTCATCTCTCTCTCTCCCTTGGCATTCAAGGAATTCAAGGAAATTTCTGTCAATAGACTAAAAATTGAATACAGATTTCAGATGACATTCATAGTAAAGAATACAGATTTAAAAAAAAGTTAAACAGCTACAGTTTAGAGCAAGCAACAAATAAAATCATTTAGAATGTGAAGAATGTAATATCTACAGTTGCCCATTAGTTTATTTGAAATGCCCACTTTATAAAAACAACCAAAGATGAAACATGCAAATAAGCAAGAGAGTATGTGAATTGTATTTAAAAGAGTAACAAACTGTATCAATGGTATTACAGACTTTAGATTTACTAGACAAAGACTTTAAACCAAGTGTTCAAATATACACAGAGATCTGAAGGAAAGCTTTGACAAATATCTAAAGGAAAAATTGGTGACCCAACCAATAGAATATTTAAAGAGAGATGTAAATTATGTAAAAAATGGAACCAGGAAGAATTTTTTTTAGCTGGAAAGTACAAGACTGAAATTAAAACTTACAGGAGAATTTCAAGACCTGATTCAAACAAACATAAGAATCAGGAAACTTAAGAGAAAGACCATTTGAAATTATGCAGTCTAAGAAGGAGAATGAAAAAAGAATGAAGAAAAGACAGACCTAAGAAATCTGTAGGAAATAACATATCAACAAATACATAATGAGTGACTCAGTAGGAAAGGAAAAAGAGAAAAGGACAGAAAAATATACTTAGATAAATAATGGCTTCATATCCTCAAATTATATAAAAGGCACAAATCTACATTTGCAAGAAATTCAAATAAATGATTCTGAAAGCAATTATTCACATGCAATTGTTCCTGAATAAAATTAATAGTTAATTTGTCTTCAGAAAACCATGAAAGCTGTAAGACATCAGTATAATATATTTAATGTGAGGAAAAACAAAAACTGTTTATTTTGAATTCTATACCATTAAAATATCCTTCAATATAGGAAAAATTAATTATAAGTGAAAATTTAGAAATTTTGTCAATGGTAGACCTGTCCTATAAGAAATGCTAAAGGGGTACTCACAGTACAATAAAAATGATGCTATGCAGTGTGTGTGTGTTTAAAGAAAGACTAGCATAAGTAACTACATAGGCAAATATTAAGGTAAGTAGTATGATTATTTTACATTTTAAGCTCTATGTTTTTTACTATATAGTTAAAATACAAATCCACACAAAATTTGTAAATCTGTGTAATGAACACATAGTTTATGAATATATAAATTGTAACAGTAACAACATAAAGATGTTAGGGTGTGTCTATATGAGTAGAGTTGTATGCTATGGAAGCTATATTATATCAATGTGAACAGGATTGTTCTAAATTTAGGATGTTAACTAACTCAATTCCCAGAATAACCACAAAGGAAATGTCTAGAAAATACATAAAAAGGGGAGTGGGAAGAGTATCAAACAGTCACCCTACAGAAAATGAAGCACAAAAGAAGACAGTAATTGAGAAAATGAGCAAGAAATAAAAGACAAACCAAAACCAAATAATTAATTATAGAAATACTCTTCTTATCAGTAATTACTTTAAATGTAAATGCATTAAACTCATAAATTGAAAGACAATCACTAGTAAAGTGGAAACAAAATATGATCCAAAAAAATAATATCTATGAGAGACTCACTTTGTTTATAATAGCCAGGACATGGAAACAACCTAGATATCCATCAGAAAATGAATGGATAAAAAAGCTGTGGTACATATACACAATGGAGTATTCAGTTCAGTTCAGTCACTCAGTCGTGTCCAACTCTTTGCGACCCCATGAATCACAGCACGCCAGGCCTCCCTGTCCATCACCAACTCCCGGAGTTCACTCAGACACACGTCCATTGAGTCAGTGATGCCATCCAGCCATCTCATCCTCAGTCATCCCCTTCTTCACCTGCCCCCCATACCTCCTAGCATCAGAGTCTTTTCCAATGAGTCAACTGTTTGCATGAGGTGGCCAAAGTACTGGAGTTTCAGTTTTAGCATCATTCCTTCTAAAGAAATCCCAGGGTTGATCTCCTTCAGAATGGACTGGCTGGATCTCCTTGCAGTCCAAGGGACTCTCAAGAGTCTTCTCCAACACCACAGTTCAAAAGCATCAATTCTTCTGCACTCAGCCTTCTTCACAGTCCAACTCACATCCATACATGACTACTGGAAAAACCATATCCTTGACTAGACGGACCTTAGTCAGCAAAGTAATGCCTCTGTTTTTGAATGTGCTATCTAGGTTGGTCATAACTTTTCTTCCAAGGAGTAAGCGTCTTTTAATTTCATGGCTGCAATCACCATCTGCAGTGATTTTGGAGCCCCCAAAAAACAAAATCTGACACTGTTTCCACTGTTTCTCCATCTATTTCCCATGAAGTGATGGGACCAGATGCCATGATCTTCGTTTTCTGAATGTTGAGCTTTAAGCCAACTTTTCCACTCCCCTCTCTCACTTTCACAAGAAGCTTTCTAGCTCCTCCTCACTTTCTGCCATAAGGGTGGTGTCATCTGCATATTTGAGGTTATTCCTCAGCCATTAAAAAGAATACATTTGAATCAGTTCTAATGAGGTGGATGAAACTGGAGCCGATTATATAGAGTGAAGTAAGCCACAAAGAAAAACACCAATACAGTATACTAATGCATATATATGGAATTTAGAAAGATGGTAACAGCAAGAGACACAGATGTATAAAACAGTCTTTTGGACTCTGTGGGGGAAGGAGAGGGTGGGATTATTTGGGAGAATGGCATTGAAACATGTATAACATTATATATGAAATGAATTGCCAGTCCAGGTTGGATGCATGATACTGGATGCTTGGGGCTGGTGCACTGAGACAACCCAGAGGGATGGTATGGGGAGGGAGGAGGGAGGGCGGTTCAGGATAGTGAACACATGTATACCTGTGGCAGATTCATGTTGATGTATGGCAAAACCAATACAATGTTGTAAAGTAATTAGCCTCCAATTAAAACAAATACACTTATATTTTAAAAAAAGAAAATAGGTGGAAATTGAAATGATGAATAAAGATACTCCATATAAGTTGAACAGAGGTGGTTATAAATTAGCATATAAGGCTTAACAGACAACGGTAGAATATATATTCTTCTCAAATGAACATGGAACATTATCCAAGAAACGTCATATATTAAGCCACAAAGCAAGTCCTAATAAGTATAAAAAATTGTAATTATGCAATGTATTTTCTTCTACAAATATGCAATTAATCTACAAATCAGTAATAGAAAGAAAACTAGAAAAATATGTTGATTAAAAAGAACACTCTTTAAGTAGTCAATAGGTCAAATAAGAAATCACAGGTAAACAGCAAAACATCTTGAGATACATAAAAATTAAGACACAGCATACCATATTTTATGGGATTCAGTAAAAACTGTGCTCAGAGAGCAGTTTAAAGCTGGAAGATGTTGAAAGATGTCAAATCAGCAACTAATGTTATGCCTTAGAGGAAGAAGGAAAAAAAAAAAAAAAGAACAAACCTAACAGTAAATAAGTTTGGCCACCTGATGCAAAGAGCCAACTCATTGAAAAAGACCCTGATGCTGGGAAAGATTGAAGGCAGAAGGAGAAGGGGGCAACAGAGGACGAGATGGTTGGATGGCATCAGCGACTCAACAGACATGAGTTTGAGCATACTCTGAGAAATAGTGAAAAACAGGCTATGGTCTATGGGAATGCAAAGAGCAGATACAATTGACTAACAACAGTAAATAGAGGGAAGGAAATAATAATGATTAGAGCAGAAATAAACTAACTAAAATATAGAAAAGTAGTACAAAAAATCACATTTTTTAAGATTAACATAATTTAAAACTTTTTAACTAGTTTTACTTAGGGAAAATAAACCTCAAATAGCTAAAATCTGAGATGAAAGTGGGGACATAAATATGCTCATTACAGAAACAGAATTGTAATTGAATACTCTGGATAGTTATATACCAACAAGTTAGATAACCTAGGTAAAGTGGACATATTTCTAGAAATAAACAAGTTACCAAAACAGACTCAAGAAGATACAGAAAATATAAACATATAAAACAAGTAAGGAGACTTAATTAATCATGTAACTTCTGAGGGAAAAAAAAAAAAAAAAGTCCAGGAAGAGGTGGCTACATTAGTGAATTCTCTGAAACATTTAAAAAAGAGTTGTCACCAATTCTTCTCAGACTCTTCCCAAAAATAAAGAGCAGGAAACACTATCCATCTCATTCTGCAAACCTCATATTAAACTGATACTGAAACCATCTGATCTATGGAATATTCTCAGCGAAATAGGGAGGAAATTTTGATACATGGTCAAGCTTGGATAACCCACAGAGGCATTGTACTGTATGAATGAAATAATTTAAAGGATCACATATTGTAAAATTGTATTTATATAACAAAATTATAGAGATGGAGAATAGATTTATGATTTCCAGGGATTAGGAATGGTGGAGGTGGGAGTGGGACAAGTGGTGGTGTGACTCTATAAGTTGGCACAAGGGAGATTTTGTGGTAATAGAATAGCTCTGTAACTGGACTGCAGTGATGGTTACTGAGACCTACTAGCTAAAAGGTGATAAACCTGGTATATCTATATTTCTCCTGAGAAATGAAACCAATAGGATCTGTGTGTGCATGTCTGTGTGTGTGTGTGTCTGTGTATGTATCACACATGCATGACAGAAAAGAAAGAAAAATTTATAATTGGTTCATGCAATTATGAAGACTGACAAACCCAAAATCTGTATAGAGTAGATTGGCAGACTAGAGATCCAAGGAAGAGGTCATGTTGAAGTTCAAGTCTGAAGGCCCTCTAAATGCCATCTTTTCCCTCTAAAAGTCTGTCTTTGGTTTTGTTGAGGATTTTAACTGATTGGAATCCCACACACATTGTGAAGGACAGTTTGCTTTATTCAGAGTAGGTTTAAATGTTAACCTCATCCAAAAATACTCTCAAAGAATCTTTCAGAATAATGTTTGATCAAATATCTAGGCACTGTTCTCTAGTCAATTTCACACATCAAAGTATTCATCACATGTTCATTCCTTGCTAACTTGGCACCCATATGCACAACCTTAAACCATAATTAATCTCCAAATAAACAAAAAGATCAAGTTCATACTTGCATCTACCATGATACAACTATATTCTATACAAATAAAGATACATTAATTTTTTCCCCTAGAAGAGGATGAAAAGTTCTTTGAGATGTATACTCTTCTCCTTGATATCCCATAAATTAAATACTGTGATGTAAAATTGACAACACTTAAAAAGTTCTATATAATGGAACTTCTGTGTCATTTGTGTCATAAACACTTCATTGTATTTTGGCATGTTAATATAGATGAGAGAAGATGAACAGGGAGGATAATTTTAAAAATTAGTTTTATTATCTCATTAAGACCTTTGTTTTCTCCACATCATACCATATAATACTGGTAAGCATAACATTCATATGTTAATCATGTTCCAATCACTATTTTAATCTGTGCTATTGCTCACTTCACACCAAACTTGAAATTTTCTCTAATCTACCTTCTTGTAAATACTAATCATCCCTCGGGATAAAGCTTAAACCCACTTTCAAGCTCAAGCCATAGTATTCCATTTTTGAAAACTCTCTTGTTCTTATTATTTACATATAACATTGATATTTGAGATATCCTGTCTTTGTTGATACAGTGTATATGTGCCTATTTTCATATATACATATACACATATGCAAACTCCAAGAGTTAGTGATGGACAGGGAGGCCTAGAGTGCTGTAATCCATGAGGTTGCAAAGAGTCGGACACAACTGAGTGACTGAACTGAACTGAACACATATATAATTTTCCCTCCATTGTTACATTGCATTTGAGGGTGGTTTAGTCGCTAAGTCGTGTCCAACTCTTGTGACCTCATGGATGTAGCCTTCCAGGCTCCTCTATCCACGGGAATCTCCAGGCAAGAATACTGAAGTGGGTTGTCATTTCCTTCTCCAACATCGCATTTAGGAACTATATAATATGTAGCCAGGTATTTCCTTGTTAGAGACATAATTGTGACAGTATTACATCCCATTAATTTCCTAGGGCTGTTACACAAAGTAAAGTAAACTTGCAGGCATAAAACAACAGAAACATATTCCCTCACTGTTCAGAGAATAGGGCATTTGAAATCAAGATATTTGCAGGGTTGGTTTCTTCCACAGGCTCAGAGGAAGAGTTTTTATAATTCTTTCTCCTAACTTCTGGTGTTTGCTGGCAAGGTTTGACATAATTCACTGCCTCAGTCTTCATATGGCTTTCTTCTTTGTATGTCTGTGTCTGTGTGTCCTTTGACTTTCCTACATAAAAACATAAGTTATTGGAGTAAAAGCCCACCTTAATTGCATGCCCTTACAGCAGCTTAAAAATATCTTCAAAGACCTCACTCTAAATAAAGTCTCATTCTGAGTTTCTATGTGACCTTGAATTTGAAGGGATGCTGTTCAATCTCCTGCAAAGTATCATTTAGTTAATGGTTAATTGATGTGGCTTCCCTGGGGCTCAGACAGTAAAGCTTCTGCCTGCGGTGCAGGAAACCTGGGTTCAATCCCTTGGTCGGGAAGATCCCTGGAGAAGGGAATGGCTACTCACTCCAGTATTCTTGCCTGGAGAATTCCATGAACAGAGGAGCCTGGCAGCCTACAGTTCATAGGGTTGCAGAGTTGAATATGACGGTGTGACTGGTACTAACTCTACCATAGAACACTACTAAGTCCATTTTTATCAATAGTATTTGACTGAATTTTAATCCATTTACAAAAACAAAAGACAAATGTGTCCTTCATCTAATTTTTAAAAACGACTTACATTCTTTATGTTTATGCAGTTCTTATTATATCATTAATTTGCACCAAGAATCAACATATTTTGTTGTCCCAAAGTCATTGTTATTTCTTAAATTACTGAAATGAATTTTTTGTTTAGCGTCTTAATCTTCGTGTAAGTGTTTGCATTAATTATCACTTCATATTTAGGTTGGCAAATGTCACCTTACTTTTAACATAAAATTAATACAGGGGATAAAGACATAAAGTTATGTACAAAGCATTTCAATATTAAAAGTATTTAAAAGACCGTTGGACTGCAAGGAGATCAAACTGGTCAATTCTAAAGGAAATCAATCCTGACTATTCATTGGAAAGGCTGAACTTGAACCTGAAACTCCAATATATGGCCACCTGATACAAAGAACTGACTCCTTGGGAAAGACCCTGATGCTGAGAAAAATTGAAGGCAGGAGAAGATGATGACAGAGGACAATATGGTTGGGTAGCATCACTGACTCAGTGGAAGTTTGAGCAAGCTCCAGGTGTTGTTGAAGGAGAGGGAAGCCTGGCATGTTGCAGTCTACGGGGTTGCAAATAGCTAGACATGACTGAGCGACTGAACAACAATAACTTCCATACTGTACATCTTTCAGTTTAGAGACTCTACTCTCTAGAAGCAAAGTTAAACCAAATCATACTGGTTAGAGAGAGTTAGGAGGCATCTAGTTCAACACTGGTACACACTACAGGCTTGAAAGAGGAAGAGTAGAAAGCACTATATCAACTACTCATAGAATGCACTGTAGTAGTCATTTGTGTGTCATTCAGGATTATTTCAACTAATTTTTGTTAATATTTTCTGAGGAGAATAGGGGATGGACAGAGAGAAAAATAGGAAAAAAGACAGACAGATGGAAAGAAAGATAGATATTGAGGGAGGAAAGATGGATATTGAGAGAAGAAGAGAGGAAAAGAAGGTGGTAAAACCACAATATAAGGCCATTTTTATACCAGTACATAGCCTTCCCACAGCCAATCAATATCAGAACTGTGGCTATCAATCTGATTTAACTGGTAGTTCAGCACATTTTGAATTATATGACTTTGCCAATTAATTAAAGCCTCTATCTTATTTACATATAACAATAAATATTTTACTAACTCTGTAATACTTAAAGACTATAGAAGGGAATGGCAAGCCACTTCAGTATTCTTGCCTTGAGAACCCCATGAACAGTATGAAAAGGCAAAATGATAGGATAGCAAAAGAGAAACTCCCCAGGTCAATAGGTGCCCAATATGCTACTGGAGATCAGTGGAGAAATAACTCCAGAAAGAATGAAGGGATAGAGCCAAAGCAAAAACAATCCCCAGTTATGGATGTGACTGGTGATAGAAGCAAGATCCGATGCTGTAAAGAGCAGTATTGCATAGGAACCTGGAATGTCAGGTCCATGAATCAAGGCAAATTGGAAGTGGTCAAACAAGAGATGGCAAGGGTGAACGTCGACATTCTAGGAATCAGCGAACTAAAATGGACTGGAATGGGTGAATTTAACTCAGATGACTATTATAT
>SJXQ01010876.1:65512-203238 GCA_006408695.1 Aepyceros melampus | reverse complement strand
AGTCATCACGGTCCTCCTCTCACCCTCTTGAGCCTATTCTCCTCACAAAAGCCAGAGTGAGTGATCCTTTGACGCGGCCTATGGCTGCTCTCCTCAGACCCGTGCCCGGGCTCACAGCAGAGCCATTCTGATGCCCCTAGGCTCTCTCCAACCCGCCACTCACTCTGACCATCTTACTGTTGTTGCAACTAAACAGTAGAAACGTGGGTGGACAAATTAACAGGCGAGGCGAATGAGGAGTACAGAGTAGGGGCCAGGAGGGCCAGAATGCTCTGGGTCAAGGGTCCCTCCTAACTCCTTTCCTGGGAAGGAGGCCTCGGTTCAGCAGACTCAAATTCAATTCATAACAAGGGGTAGGGCTTCATATGTGAGCCGAAGCTCAAAATTAGGTTCCTCGTCCGAAAAGGGTACATAACAGCCCCTTCCTTACAACTCTTTAACTACTGATGAAAAGGAAAGCAACTTCAACAGACTTCAACACAGTTTCTACAAAGTGCGGCTACCGTGAGCTGCCATTTTAAGGACAGGCAAACTGAGGCTCTCCGGGCGGCGATTTACCGAGCTTCCCCACCCGCTAGCCGGCGCGGGCCCCGTCGAGGACAAAGCCTCCAAAGCCTCGGACACTGCTGTCCCAGTAAGTCCCTAGGAGGCGGAACTCGCGACAAGTACCGCTTGGGGAATTTGCCAAGAAGGCGCTTCCGGTCCAACCGGAAGCGCGCCCCTGGAACTACCACTCCCAGTAGCCCGCGCGACGCGTCCCCGTCGACGCCGGGGGAGAGGCCGCCATTGTCCGCGGCTGGGGTGAAGCGGTCGCCAGGGCGGTGGGGTTATTACAGTTGCCGCTGCCGCTGGCCCGAAGAATTAGGGAGAACGGGCGGGGAGAGGCGGCGCCTACACTTGCGGCTGGCTCGCCGCCAGGGCAGGTCCCTTGGCCAGCCTCTGGCTTCGCGGAGGCGCTGGGTCGCCTGGGAGGGCCCGGGTGAGCCCCGCGCGTCGGGCCTTTGTCCCCCGGGCGGGAACCCCAAGTCACGGCCGAGCCGGGACGAATGTGAGCGCAACAAAAGCCGAATGCCCACGGCGAAGCGAGCGCGAGCTTGTCTAGCTGCTCGCGGAGAGCAGGGGTCACCGGCCAGCAGGGGTGGGAGGCCGGCGGCCGCGATCCAGGTGAGGTCCGCCGTTACCGGGACGGGCTGTGAGCATCGCACCCACAGCGGGAGTGCGGAGGAAGTCTGGGATGAGAGGCCAGAAGGCAGGTGGCGAGGACGCCTCCAAGACTGTCCCCAGGAGTCCACCTTGTCTTTCCCGACGGGCGTTTCTCGTGAGAACCCGTTCTCATCTGTCACAGAGGGAAGTCAAAAGTGACTTGGGAACAGCCTGGGGCTCCTTTAAAGGTGCAGTGACCGGATGACTTTGTCAAGTTGCAGACAAGCGTGCAGAATATTTAGTGTGCCAACTTGGGAGTTTGGGCGCAGATCCCGGTGCTCCCGGTGCCCATTGGCCGTTCCAGTGCTTTATACACGCTCCCAGGAATTCGCAGAGCTCTGCCAGTTGGCGTTGGTGCCCTCCGAGAGGTCGCGGAACTTGCGTAAAAGTCTAGAATCTAGGAGGTTGGGTTGGGTTGTTCTGGCCTCCAAATCTGGTTTTCTGTTTGGTCCTTGCACCGAGAGACAGTTTTTTTTTTTTTTCCTACATAAGATTTACATAATTTAAAATTAACTATTTTACCATACAAGTCCGTAGTTTTGCGTTCAGAGCGTTTTGCAGTTATCACCACTATATAATTCCAGAACATTTTCATCACCCCTCCCCCCCGCAAAAAAAAAAAAACACCCCACCCTGAACCTTTAAGCTGCCACTCGGCCGTTCTTCCCTCCCCTCAGCTCTAGGCAACTACTTACCTATGAAGGTTGTAGGTAGATTTTACAATTTTTGTTAAATCAATAGAAAAGCTACCTCGTCGTCGTCAGTATCCGTCTCATGAGAACTGTTAACAAATTTCTCCCCCCTCATCCTGGACCATGCCCTTTTTTCAGCTAACCCGAGTCATTTTCATTTTTCTTCAGGAATTTGTAAATTGTTTTCTTTCACTGCTCTGTAGAAGTCTTTTATTTTTTTTTTGTGGCTGTGTCCTCATTATTCCCACTGTCTTTGAGAAAAACCGTTTTTTGTCTTTTCCTACTTTTGTTATTAGGTGGATTTTGCAGTTGGTTTTCAGTAATCACCCAGATCCACTGCTCCTGGGCAAGCTTCTGGTGGATTGATCCTGCAAGATGGCTGCCATCAACCCGTGGGATTCATGGGGTGAGTACAAATCCTGTTTCTTCTGGGCTTCCCTAGTGTTGACCTGCTGTAGCTAGGGTTCAGAGCTGTAGAGGGGCTAAGGGTTTTGGGGATTGGAAGGGGTCTCTTTGTCTTGGTACAGAATTAGAACTGAGTGAGGTGGTTTTATTTTTTAATTGGTTGGTTGTATAAAAGATAATGTAATTTTCATGTATTTTATAGTTCTCTCCTGAGAAAGCTCATTAGTTCTAAGAGATTTTTCTGGTGATTTGTGGAATTTCTTGGAAGACAGTCATCTACAACCAAAATTTCTCTACCATCCCCATGTTTTTACTTGTATTATTGTTTTTCACTGTATAGCATTCATTTATAATTTAAGAACAACATTAAATGGTGTCAGTAGCATGTTTTATTTTTAAGTGATGTTTCATGTATCTGTCATTAAAGACATCAAAAGACCAGTAATGTTTCTTAAAAATTAAATGATGTTCAATTTTATCAGACACTTCTCCAGCTACTTACGGAGTTCTGTTCTTAATTGTTCAGTAGCTGTATCATATCAATAAATTTCCTGAAAGTGACCCATTGTGCATTTTTGCTATAAATCTAGCTTATGTTTTTTTTTCCCCCACATGTCTTGGGCTCTATTTATGGAATTTGTTGTGCACATTAGTGAGACAGGTCTCCTTTTCCGTCTTGTTGCCTTTAGTCACTAGGATCAGTGTCACAGGCCTTTCTTTTCCTTGTCCTAACCTGACCCTCTGGTGTAGGTATCCTTATGGACCAGTCCGGGGAATGACGACTGTTAACCCGTGGGCCTCCTGGGGTGAGTCAAGACCCTGTTTCCTCATCAGACACATTGGTTACCATGTGATGGTCTCTCCCATCAGTGACCTGCCATTGCTGGAAATCAGAGCTGGTGGGGAGAGAGGAGTGGGTCTGGTCCAGATCCATCTCTTGGCAGAGCTGGAACAGGGAAGGATCTGAACACATCGCTGGGGGATCTAGCAATGAAATCTTCAGAACAGGATACATGAGAATGCATGTGTGGCCTTTTGGGGCTCAGACCCAGAAAGGCTGTGAACAGGCACTTTCTCTACGACAGTGCCTCAGGACCACAGGGGATGGATCATGTGTTTAGATTTATTGTTTAACTTCTCTGGATCCCACTGCCTTCATCTGTAATGTGAGGAGGTGGATCTTTTCCCTTGCCCAAAAGGGAGGGACAGGGTCTGGAAGTAGTACTCAGGTGGGCCACTTCTGGCAGAGAGAGCTGCCTCTGTGACTTCACTTTCCTCCCCCAGCTCTGTGCCCTCAGGACTCTACCTGGCAAGTGGAGGAGACCGCGGAGGAGAGGAGGAGGGCCCCAGGGCTCCCAACAGCCCAGGCCCAGGTGAGATGGGGCTTCTGTTTTTATCTGACAGGGTGCCTTCTTCCTGAGGTGTTGAGGGTGTCCCTGACCATCCCAGCTGATATGGCTCCTCAGTTTACCACAGCGAAGGCTTGGATAGAGAAGGAATCAGCCAGAAGTTTATTGATCTCTGAGCATAGGTAGGGAGAATTCAGTTTTCCATGACTTGGAGCCTCACTGTCAATCAGCCTGTTCAGAGTCCATGAGCCCCAGCTGTGCTGTGGGCTCTTTGGTAGATAAAGGTCAGTCCCTTTTGGCAAGCAGTCCCCTCCCCCTTTTCCTCTCACCTTCCCCACATATTCAGTGCCTGACTCACATTGGTCCTATTTGCTGAGCTCTGTGCTTAGGGAGGGGAACAAGGTCAATTATGAGCCCCCACCCTTAGGAGCTTCCAGGCCCCTTCCAGGGTGGTTTAGTCAGCTCCTGAGGCCTCACCATCTGCCTGGTGCTGTACATGTGATTCAGGACACAGGCCTGAGGTGCTTAGAAAGGCCCTGAGCCCTGGAGGAGCTGAGCACAACAGATGCCTTGGAGGTGAGACTGAGTCTGTGTAGAGGCCATGTGCCGCAGCTGGGGTCCTTTTGCTGTGGAGAGGGAGGCTGCCTGGGAGATAGGATGCACCTGAGCCAAGAGGTGAAGGGGGCACATCAGCCGGATGGGCATAGCCTGGTGAGAGGAATCTGCCTTCTCTAGCACCATGGGGACACACTACATGACCAGCATCTGGGTGAAGGCTGACCATAATTTGATTTTAGGCCAAGAAGGCCAGGAAAAACCTTGCTGTGTCCCGAATGCCTGCCACAGAGTTGGGGCTCCATCCTGGTTGTAGTAAGGAGCCGCAGAAGTGTTGGGAGCAAGAAGCACCAGGGTCTCAAATGTAGCTGGAAGGATGTTCCAGGCAGGGGAGTGAAAAGAAGGGGACCGGAAAGCAGGCTGGCGAATCAGGCTTCAGTCTGGTCAGCACCTGGAAGCAAGATCTGATACGTATAAGGGAGGTGAAGCAGGAGGACTTTGTGATTATTTGGGCACCAGATTGGCTCCCTAGAGAAACAGAGCAGCAGAGTTGATGTTGGAGAGGTGTCATCCCCTTCCTCCCCTCTTGCCAAGCCTCCTTACTGGAGGCAGCCACTTAAGAATTTTCTTATAACTGTTTTATGAAAATATTCACATACCATAAAGTTCAACCTCTTAAAGTATGTAGTTCTGTGGACTTTTTAGTATATTCACAGAACTGCAGCCATCATGAGTATCTCGAATTTTCGTCACTCCAAAAAGAAACCTTATAACACATTAGTAGTTACTCCCTGTTGCCTCAACTCCCAGCTCCTGGTAACCACTAAATTTACTTCTCTCTGTGTTTGCCCATCATGGACATTTCATATAAAGGGAACCATATAATATATGGCCTTTTGTGTCTGCTTCTTCACTTAGCATGTTTTGACAGGTTATCAATGTGATTATCATTTATCAATTTTTTTCTTTCTCATGACACAGAAATAGCCATTTTTAACTTAATGTTTCAGTTTTTTAGAAGTGTGTTAGTCGCGCAGTTGTGTCCAACTCTTTGCAACCCCATGGACTGTAGCCTGCCAGGCTCCTCTGTCCCTGGAATTCTCCAGGAAATAATACTGGAGTGGTTAGCCATTCCCTACTCCATAGGATTTTCCCAATCCAGGGATCAAACCCAGGTCTCTGGCATTGCAGAGACAAATTCTTTACTGTCTCAGCCACCAGAGAAGGGTTACTTCTAAATGAGAGATTTTTATTCTAATTCTTTGAATTTAGGTGTATCCTAATAATTTTCTACTATGAAAGACAAAAATAGTTCCATTACTATATTTAGGTTTTTCACTTCTAAGTCACAATAATGAATCAAGCAAATGGGAGATACTGTGATATAAAAATGTTAATAACATCTTTGCCTAACTTTGTGTCTCCCACCAAGTTAAAAAAAAAATCAACAAAACCTCCCACAGTTTAAAAGCTGACTGGTGAAATTTGTCATAAGTGTGCTGTCCCTACATGGCAGCACTGCTGTCTCTGGGAGGCAAGGCCTGAATCACGTGATGCAGGGTGGTGGTTGTCTGGCATCAAAAGCTGCGTGACTGATGTTTGCTGCTGTTACAGTGTGCAGTCATTTTTAGATTCTGTAACAATCACTAGTGAAGCTAGACTAGGTTAAAAGATGGGCCCTGGATCAGTTGTTTGGGAATAGAAGTTAGCTGCAGTGAAATGCTATGAAGTTCTAATAACCACTGTGCTGCACTTAGCTGGCAATATTTGTGAGGGTTTCTATTAGAGTTAATGCCAAGAAAATAAAATGAAGAATTCAAATAACACCACCCTCCAGTGTCTGAAGAGTTGTAATTTATGAGCACATACTCCTGGCCCTCTCTCCACACTCACTTTGGATCTTTCCCTCTGGGAAACTCAAGCCTTGAATATTGAGTTTTGTATCAAGTGAGGTTTTCAGAAACACAGACAAGAGCCCCTTCCGCCTCTGTTCCCTCCAAATTAAATATTTATTGAAATAAAGTATTCACCTGGTAAAAACATCAAATGGCTGTCATCCGTTGTTATCAGTATAGTCTGATTTTAGAAACATGTTGGTTAGTATGTTTCAGCTAGTGGGAGTCCAGATCCCATTATTCTGATGAATAGGGAAAATAATAATATTCCAGCCCATTAAAAAACCCCAGCCAGCCACTCCAAATGTGGAAATTCTTAAGCCCCTCCTTAACAATCCACCAAAGTTTTCTGCACAATAAACTTTCATATAAGACATCAGTTAATGGAATACTCTGACCCCATCATTGATTGTCTCAAGGATGAACACACTCTAGTTACATTTTCCTTCTCTGCAAAGAGCTTGCCCTAAAATAGTAATAAATCATGAAGTTTTAAAGATGCCGAAGAGTCCATCTGAATTTCGCTAGGTTAAATGAAAGGGCCAGTGGTCAGAGAATTCAAGTAATTCAGGAGCAATCAGATGAGATACTGCCAGGCAAACAGCTGAGACCCAGCCCGTCACCCCCTGCGTCCTCACATGGTTTAGATGTGTGGCTGGTGTATCAGATTTCATAAAGGCCTTAGAATGTCTAGAAAAACGCTTATACATGTATGCAAAGCCATCTGTCCAAAAATGTTTACAAAAATTTGGGTGAAATATCTTTGCAATTCATCATGGCGGATAATAATTTGGAAGATGGGAATTCAGGTAAGGGTTACCTGAGAACTGGAAGGGCTCACTCCTACCTAGAGGTGGGCCCTTCTCTGCCCTGTCACCTTGCTCCTGAGCATTGGGTAACAGTGACACTCCTCTCCCAGCCCCACCTCTTCTCTCCACAGCTGGTGAGGCTAGGTGCCTGTCTCCTGCCATCTCTTCTTATGTTTCATCACCAGCCTCAGTTTTGCATTTTCCTTTGTGTCCCTAAGGCCTCCATGAATTGTGGGCCCTAATGTTGGAGATGTTCTGCTGGGCGTCCTTTTTTCTTTCTATCCTTCAATTTTGATGACATCTCTCAACTCTGGAAATATGTTTTATTTAGAATTTTTGGAGAAATTCTATAACTATAGAAAAACATAAAAACTGATAAGCTAGACAGGGTCCCTCCCATCACTCCAAATGAATAATTGTTAATGTTTTGCTGTATTTGCTTTGCTTTCTTTTTTAGTCCCCAATTACATTCTTCTCCCACCCTTCCTGAGAACAGCCACTTAAAATATGTATACAGCGAGTCCATTTTCATACTAGGTAGATAGTATGATACATGTAGATAATAAACTGTAGATATAAGGTAATAAATAATCATATAATTTTTAACAGTGCTTTATACATGTTTTCTTTACACCTTTCAAGGTTAGTTTTGAGGTCCCTCCATGTGAGTGTAAAGATCGGATGCATTTCTTTTTGCCCCATCAAAGACATGCACTCTATATTCATCTCTTCTGTGGATAAGCTTATAAGTCTCCCTCCCTCTATCATTTTTCCTATTTCAACCAAAGCTGTGTGGACATTACAGCTTTACTTGTGTGCACATGTAAGTTTATCTAGGCATACTCCTGGAAGCAGAACTTTGCTAAGTTTTAGGGCATATGTGTTGTCAGTATGACCAGTGCTGCCACGTGGTTCTGAAAGAGCAAAGCCCCTTCTCAGTGTCCCCACTCTAAGGGAAGGTGTCTGTTTCTATCTTTGCTGCCACTTGACAGTATTAATATTGGGTCTTTTAATTTTTGCTTACCTTGAAACCAAGAAGGTGTATTACTTTAATTTGCATGTCCTTGATTACTTGTGGGGTTGAATATCTTTGCATGTAGTTATTGGTCGTCTGTATTGCCTTCTCTCTCTGTCTCACTCCCATCTCTAGATTTCTGTAGACTCTGTTGATATATAAGCATTTCATGCTTTCTGGATCCTGAATCTTTGCTGTATACGGATTATCTTCTCCCAGTCTGTAGCTTGTCTTCACTTTCAGTTCAGTTCAGTTGCCAGTCGTGTCCAACTCTTTGCGACCCCATGGACTGCAGCACGCCAGGCCTCCCTCTCCATCACCAACTCCTGGAGTTTACCCAAACTCATGTCCGTCGAGTCGGTGATGCCATCTAACCATTTCATCCTCTGTTGCCCCGTTCTCCTGCCTTCAATCTTTGTATCAGGGTCTTTTCAAATGAGTCAGCTCTTCGCATCAGATGGCCAAAGTATTGGAGATTCAGCTTCAACATCAGTCCTTCCAATGAACATCCAGGACTGGTTGGATTCCCTTGTAGTCCAAGGGACTCTCAAGAGTCTTCTCTAACACTACAGTTCAAAAGCATCAATTCTTCAGCGCTCAGCTTTCTTTATAGTCCAACTTTCACATCCATACATGACCACTGGAAAAACCATAGCCTTGACTAGACGGACCTTTGTTGACAAAGTAATGTCTTTGCTTTTTAATATGCTATCTAGGTTGCTCATAACTTTCCTTCCAAGGAGTAAGCGTCTTAATTTCATGGCTGCAGTCACCATCTGCAGTGATTTTGGAGCCCCTCAAAATAAAGTCAGCCACTGTTTCCACTGTTTGCCCATCTTTTTGCCATGAAGTGATGGGATTGGATGCCATGATCTTAGTTTTCTGAATGTTGAGCTTTAAGGCAACTTTTTCACTCTCCTCTTTAACTTTATGGTGTCTTTTATCAGGGAAATGTTTTTTGGTGTATTTTGGTCAAATGTATCTGTTTTTGCTTATGGCTAGCATTTTATGTAAAGAAGTCCTTTATTTTAAAACAAAATCCCTTCCTGTCCTTCCCCTTTATATTGTTTTCCTGAGGTTATTTATATGACCTCCTGACCCGGTTGCTGTGTTTTCTGTCTCTGTATTCTGTGGATTCTTGTACTCCAAGCCTCTTGTATCATCCTGTCTTGTTTTATACTGAAACTTTCCAATCTGGGGATTAGAATTTCAGATCATTGAAAGTTCTATGTGACTGCACTCTGGATTCTCTGTCCCCTTGGCTGCTAAGTTCAGTCTCACCTGTGCAGATGTTTGGCCCTCTGATCTGTCTTTGTTTACCAGAGAACTGTGTGGCTCTGTGCAGCTGAGCAGCTTTGGTTCCTGACTTCACTGCCTCCTTGTCTCTCTTCTGTCTCTCCAGACAAGTCTCACTCTAAACTGCATGGGCCTGGGTGGGCCACTATCACCAGGTCAGTTCTACTTGCAGTTTCCTGGGTATACAGCTGACTGTCAGGTCGTCCACAGATCCCCTCTCTCCCTGTTTTGGGCTGAAGGGGGTCTCAACTCCAGGGCAGTCACTCACCTGGGCAACCTGAGAACCTCTTACGCACCCATCAGATAGAATCGTGACAGGGAGGAAGGGCAATTGGCAAAGGTGTCCTGAGTACAGACCTTTAGGCCTAATTTTCACTCCTGACTTCAGTGGCATTTAAACCCAGAGCCTGGAGCCTCTCCTGGGGTGCTGCTTCCACTGCAGCCCCTTCTCAAGTGCAGGGTAGGGGTCTCTGGTGTTTCATTGGTTAGCCACACTTTCCTCTGCTCCCCATCTTACAGGAATGTGTGGACCACCACGTGCTGATGGCTTCTTTTCTTCACTGGCTTTTCTTTAAAACTAGGTGGTTTTGGGGACTTTGGCTAGTTGCTCCAGTGGCTGAGAGTGTGCTCCCAATGCTGGGGTCCCAGGTTCAATCCCTGGTCAGGGAACTAGATCCCACATGCTGCAACTAAGACCTGGCACAATCAAATAAATAAAAATAAATATTAAAAAAAAGCTAGGTGATTTTTAAACCTATTAGTTTCCTGTGGTGCTACAACAGATTACCAGAAACAATGACTTTCAGCAACATGAATTTATTCTCTTTTTCTGGAGCTCTAAGTCTAGAATGGGACTACAGGGCTCTTCCTGGAGGCTCAGGGGAGAATTGGCTCCCTTGGTTTTACTCATTTCTGGAGGCATCTGCATTTCTTGGCTCGTGGGCCGGCCTTCCAGTGTGCATCACTCCAAACTCTGCTTCCATTGTCTCATTTTCTCTGATGGAGCCCTCTTGCCTCCTTCACTTGTAAGCACCATTGTGATTACATTGAGCCCACCTGGATAATCCAAGATAATCTCCCCATCTCAGCATCCTTAATGTAATCATATCGCTGTAACTGTGACATCCTTTGTCATGTTGAGGTAACGGTCATTAGGATGTGGACGTCTTTGGCAGGACCATTATTCAGCTGACCACAGACATCCACGTTCATCAGCCTTAGCAAATGTCACCTTTCAGCTTTATGCCTTTGCGTCTATTTGGATACCTTAAGAAAAAAAGCTAGATCCTATGATAGGCCCTAATGGAAAAGAGTGTTTTTTTTAAATGTATACATATGTATAACTGAACCAGTTTGCTGTACAACAGTTACAAACAACATTGGAAATCAACTATATGTCAATAAAAATAAATTTAAAATAAGTTTTTTTTAAGAGTCGAGTATTAGGAAAAAATGTATTTTGTAGCAAAGCCTAGATATTACATTGTTTCACCCATGTTTATATCTGAGACATACCCACCTTTTAGGAAATGAACACAATATCATTATCACACCCAACAAAATTAACAGTAATTCTTTAGTATTACTTAGTACCAAGCCTGCATTCAGTTTCCCCCACTTGTCCCCAAGATATCTTTTGCAGTTGGTTTACTCAGATCAGGATCCAAGCAGGGATGGCACATTGCATGTATTCTATATGCTGATGAAACCAGGTTGCCTGTCTTGATGGTTTGCCTAATTTTGCCCTTGTGATGTCCTTGGATGAGTTCCTTCATCCTGCTGTCTCCTGTAGATGGATAATTGAGTTAGAGGCTAGAGCAGTTACAGGCTTTGTATTTTGGGCAAGAGTCCTTGATAGGTGGTGCTGAGTCCCCCCTGTGTTGCATCAGTGGGCACAAGTTGTCTGTTGTCCCATTTCTAGATGATGTGATGGATTAGTGGGTGCAGGAAGGTCAGCCTGATCCCTCCATCGTAAATTTCCCTGCTTTTCACCTCTAGTTTAGCAGTCATCATGATCATTGCCAGAGGCCAGGGTCCACTGGTTTATTAGGGGTTGTGAATTCTTTCTAGTGATTTTGTTCCTTCTGTCTCTGTTAAAGGTGGTGGTTCTTTTTAAAGTATTTGTGTGGGGATCTGTTGGGGTCTTTATAGGAGTGGGAGATAAACTTGTGGCTCATTCCACCTGCTTGGCTGCTGCCAGGGTGTGGGCTTGGATATTGTTAACTGTTGAACTTTGAAGCCATGTAAGTAGGTGCCACCTTCCAGGGAGATAGCATCCTGAGACACCCTGGGCAGGAAGGGTTTTGTGGAAAGCTTTCACTTTCGTGTCAGGTTCAAAGGATTTGTTAACAAAATAAGCCACTTGCTATATACAAATAAATAGTACAAATATTTGTCAGAGAATTATCTACCTTACTTTCAATATACAACATTAAAAGAGAAATAGAGCAGAGGATACATCACTAATTTGGGTTTTGACCAACATCCAAACTTAAGCAGTGCTGGGAAGTCACAAGTCACAGCACATCTGGAGTCCCAACTGGGAAAGGGTCCCAGGCAGCATGTCCACCCTGTGGGTGAGACTTCAGAGATTGCAGTTCAGGTTCCTGCTTATAATCCCAGGACAGAGGCAAACTGATATCATCATCAATATGTGACCAAACTGCAAGCCTGGTTTCATGTAAATGCTGTTTTGTCTTGTAAAACTTGGAATGTTGTTGGGGCTTGGGGTTTGGTTGAGGCTTGGTTGGCCAGGCCCCCTCAGGGGCTCAAGGACCTCAAGATTCCTCCCTCATTTTATCTAAGGTGCTGCAAGTCTTGCACTCAGCACTCAGTTACTCCCAGTCAGAGCACTGTCCACACAGGTTAGAAGCAAGGTCAGAGACTGTTCTGCTTTGTCTCTGAAGCCTAAACAAGACTATTTTTTAAAAATTTCCTTAACACCCTTGAGTGTATCACTCTGGAAGTACAGTGAGTTTATGCTTTGTACACACTTAGGTTTTGTGCACTTCTCTACCTGAATGTCACATTTAAGTAAAAATGTTTACGTACCCAAAAATGTAGAGGCAGCTGCCATTAAGAAAACAGACTTAGGCAGGTCTTCAAGAGGAAAACCCATTGTCATTGAGGAGTCCGAGTTTTGGGAGGGTTTCACCATAGGAGGTTGGGATCAGCAGTTGTAAATGTTTTTTGAAGTAAGAGAATCACTGGACCAGAAGCAATTCTGTGTTTCAAGCCAGTTGTTTGAAGAGGGTGAGGGGAGCAGTTCAGACCAGTAGAGAAATCTACGCTGAAGACCCAGCATGAGAGCTGGCCCTCATAGAGATGACAGGCTTGATTTATGAGCCATGAGACACAGGGATGGAAGGAAGGCGGCCGTATGTGGTTGGAAGAGAAGTGTTTAACAGGCTTTGCAGAGGTTCACCAGATGCTGTGAGGGGAAGCACACTGCACATGTGTCCATTCAGTGGGTGTTTGTCTTGAGGGAATTCTGTGCTGACCTGGAGGAGAGGACCTTAGTGGATAGACAGGCCAAGAGAGAGGCATCAAAAGGAGCAGGGGCTGTGGGGTTTGTAGCAAACCTCCCACAACACACAGTTCACTCCCCACTGCCCTCATGAGGGAAGACATGCCCCTGCCCCACCCTGGAAGTGCCCAGATACCTGAGACTCACTTTGATGGCTTCAAAGGACTGTACAGGATGCATTTGTTGCAAAAATCAGACATCCTTTAATTTTTCTAGTGGGTATTCCTGGTTCTTTTTCTTAAAAATATCAGTTTGAATTTTTTAGAACTCAAAGTGCTTTGATAGCAACTGTTAGTGGTTCTCCTTGGCTTGGACAGCTCTGCTCAGTCCTGACCCACCCCACCTCCAGTCCTTGGGAGGTTGTCCTCAGAAATAGTCTGGGAGTGGCAACTTCTCTCTGTGCCCAGGAAGGCAGCCTCTGAATGTTTAGAGAACCCTGCCAGGTCCTGGATCCACTTGTGGAGCAGATGTCAGCGCCAGGTTCTCTACTCTGTGATCAGGGTTCATGTTCTGTGTCCGTCCTGGTCCTGGTCTTAGTCTTGGTCCACTTAAGTGTCTGCAGCTTTGGAGAAGCAGGAAGAACTGTCCAGATACTACCCAGTGTTCCTAGAATTGAGCAAGACTTGGGAAGAGAGCTGCTCATTTTTATTGTGGTTACTGTGAGCACAGGTATCCACCTTCCTAAGAGTACATCTCAAATGCAGGGCCCTGGCTGGCTCCCAGTGAGACCTTATCCACATCAGTCAGAATATTGAATACATTGAGGGCAATTCCTCTATGTCTTGTTTCCTCCCCAATGCTGTCAGCCCTACTCCCTCCCCAGAAAACACTAGATGGAGTGAGGGGCAGGGAGAGGTGTCTCCAGGTTGAAGAGGAACATGTCTGGTCTTTTAGGAACCAGTGACCTTCAATGATGTGGCTGTGGACTTCACGCAAGAGGAGTGGGGGCAGCTGGACCTTGTTCAGAGGACCCTGTACCGTGACGTGATGCTGGAGACCTATGGGCACCTGCTGTCTGTAGGTAAGCTGCTGGCTGACCAAATAAATGAAGCTGTCCTTGCAATACCCTCTGCTCTCCCTGTTTACCATCTTATATGAACCTCAGGAGGGCCAAGGTGATCATGAGCCCTGAGGTTCAAGGATGGAGTCCCTACTGATCATAAAGTATGAAGTGAAGTCACTCATGGAAAGAGGAGGGGAAGGAGGGTTACATGACTACACAAGTCTGTGTTTTTCCTCTTCATGTAGGGAATCAGATCACCAAGCCTGAGGTCATCTCCCTGTTGGAGCAAGGAGAAGAGCCATGGTCCATGGAACCAGCCTATCCTCTTCAAGGCGCTTGTCCAGGTGAGAGCAGGCCCCAGATGGGAGTGAGGAACCTTCCTCCAAGGCCTACTTTTTGAGAAAAGGGCTGAGGCCATGAGTTCACTTCCTCAGATAGCATCACAGTTCCTTCCAAGGAGCTTCATCCCTTGTACTATTTTCTGAGCAAAGATGCCCACCTTCTTAACAAGGTAGCAGTTTTTGTATGCTGCAGTTTCCCTCCTTACCTCTCATATTATCTGCTTCCCTTTTGTCTAAAAAGACTTCTCATTCATTTACCTACTTTATAATTTTTTTATTGTAAAACTTGTATCCTTGTAATCACAGACTCTTCTTTCAAAAAAAAAAAAAAACCCAGCAAAAAGTGATTGTTTAATACAGATAATGTAACTACATGATTTAAAAACTCAAAGCTATATAAAATGGGTAAATGAAAGAAAGTTTCACTTATACTTATTCACACTGTTCTTATCCTCCAGAGAGACACACAGAAACACACACAGGTAACTCTTTTCCTTTTACTTAAATTTGTGGTTATTTTATTAGTGATTTTCTTGGGAATTATAATTAACATCTTAATTTAGTTTGGATTTTATGTAATTATCTTTTAAATCAGATAGGAAACAGATGAAAATGCAGTTATACAATCTTGTATTTACCTATGTAGTTACCTTTATTGGTGGTCTGTATTTTGAGTTATTGTCTTGTCATTTCAGTCTGAAGAACTCGTTTTAGCGTTTCTCATAGGGCAGCTTTACTAGAAACTCTTACCTTTTGTTTTATCAGGGAAGGTCTTGATTTCTCTATTTTTTAATGATAGTTTTGCCAGGTATAGAATTCATGGTTAACACATTTCTTCTTTCTGTCCTCCCTGGTTTCTGATGAGAAATAAGCTGTTAATCTTGTTGAGGTTCCCTTGTATGTGATGACTTGCTTCTCTCTTGTTTCTTTCTGGATTCTCTCTTTGAATTTTGAAAATTTAACCTACAGTGTGTATGCACATGGCCTTCTAGATTCCCAGGAATATGGTAGAACTTTTCAAAGCTCCTATGCATATATCACTCCTCAGCTTTTCCTTTCGTTTTTTGGTTTGTGTATCATTTGCCCCAACCATTTTGCATCATCTCGGACAGTAAATTAAAAAAAAAAAAAGACTTCTTAAAACTTTGCCTGGAAATGTTTGACAGATCCCTACTTCCTGGAAGCATTTAGCATTGTCCAAGTTCCCACAAGCCTTTCAAGTGGGATCTTTCTGGGAACCACCAACAGCTCAGATAATGACTATTCTCTAGGAGTGAGGCTTTGAAAAAGCTGTAGCTTTGTTCTGTTTCCTCCAGCACCAGAAATATGGGATGTTATTTTCCAAGGCTACTGCTGAGTTGAGGAGTCAGAGATGGGATTAGGGTAAGTTAAAATGCTACAAATCTGTTACTATTGAAATTAACTATTCTCCTTGAATAAACTCTCTCTGGGTCACTGCACAGCTTTGGTTAAGCATATAGGCACACATAGTTACTTTTCACCTTTCCAAAGGTGAAATAGAGTACACATTGTTCTGTATTTTGTTGTTTTTAATTTAACAATATACTGTGCTCTCTCTTGAGTCCTAAAGGTGGACATCTTCCTGTCCACTAACGAAGTGGGCTTTTGTGGAGTCTTACCTGTTGCCCCCATCTGGATCTGAAACCCTGTACCAAGGCATCATAATTTCCAGTAGCTTTTATGTGCTGACCTTTCTGAGTAATCATCCTGAGCCCTGTGGTTCCACCAGCTCCAGCCTTACACTTCTGCCTTCTTGCAGATCATCTCAGCTGTCTCCTTGATACTGATAGAACCAGGAATCTCAGCTTTCCCTTCTGGCTGGTGTCCCCATCTTCCTGATGAGTATTCCTTGTTCAGCCTTCTGTGAGTCCCTGGAGCTGGAAATGGGGAAGTCATCCTGACTCCCTGTTCTTTCCTCTCTACGAAGTAATCTCTCTTCTCATCCAGCTCAAGTGGCTGAGTAAATTTTTATTTGTTATGAGCCTCTCTGGTGGCATTTCTAGATTTACATCCCTGAAGTTTTCCATATGAGGTCTCGGCCAGTAAATCTACAGTGACTTGCATTACCTTTTAAATACCTGACTCGATTTCAAGACCTTTCTATTTTCTCTCTTTTCTTTTCCTCTCATTATTTCCTGCCTAATTCCTGGAGTTAACTCAGCTGGCATCCTTAAGGATGTGTGATGCCTTTGCTCATCACAGCTTGCCTCTGCTTGTGCCATTCTGGCAGTCTGTACTTGAGCCATCTCGAAGGCTGAGCTCATGTCGTTTCTTGCGGGTGAAACCTTCCTGGATGGCTTCTGTCATGCTGATCTCCTTTTCTGGCCTCCCACCTTAGCATCTACAGCCCCACAGTCACAGTGATAAATAGTATTTCGATTGTCCTCTCATCACAGAGATTATAATTTACAGGTGGAAGATATGCTTAGGCCACAAATACTGATTGTAAAGCTAGTCAGAAATTGTTTGGTCAGTGACTTGGTCAGCTACCATTTAAAAAAGTTTTTTAACTGGGAAAATTCAAAAGCTATTTTAAGATCATTCCCAGACTTCTGGGGCTTCCCTGATGGCTCAGAAGGTAAAGAACCTGCCAGCTAATGCAGGACATGCATGTTTGATCCCTGGGTCAGGAAGATCCCCTGGAGGCAGAAATACAACCCACTCCAGTGTACTTGCCTGGGAAATCCCATGTACAGAGGAACCTGGTAGATTACAGTCCATGGGGTTACAAAAAATTGGACACAACTGAGCACAAAGAGGGACTCTCTAACTTCTGGGAGCTAAGCTTAAAATTGATAATAAATGCCAGTTCTTCAGCAGAGTAGAATCTCTCTCTGTTGTGATGGACTTGGGTAGTAAAAGGGGAAAATAGTATATAGTGAAGAAAGCAGAAAAACCTGAAGAAAACCAGGGTCTAGGTCCATATTGGGTTCCTTTTAAACACTATGGTATGTTGAATAATGATACCCTCCCTCCCTTCACAAAATGTCCACATCCAAAGCTGAATATGGTGCTTTATGTGGCAAATGTGACTTTTCAGATGTGAGTTAAACTAGGAATCTTTTGAGATGCAAAGATTATCTTGGATTGTCTGGATGGGCCCATTGTAATCATGAGATCCTTATAAGAATATCAGAGACCCCGATATGATTGACAGAAGCAGAGATAGGAATGATATACTTTGAAGACAGAGGAGCTACAAATCAAAGAATGCAGGCAGCTTTTAAAGCTGGAAAAAGCAAGGATATGGATTCTCCCCTAGAGCTTCGAGGGAAAGCTATTTTGATTTTAGCCCAGTGAAAGCCGTTTATAACCTCTGACTTTCAGACTTTGAGATGGGTGACTTGTTATAGCAGCAATAGGAAACTAGTAAAGACCGTTCCGTTGTTGGAGGACTGATACCTCAGCAGTGATGATAGATGGCTTCCACATATTGAATTTGCCAGACATTTTGTTGGTTTTACAATCTCATTTAATCTTCAGAAAACTCACCTAAGGAGAGTGGCAGAGCCAGTAATTAAATACAGATTATCAGACTATAACTCCTATACCTTTTTCATTGCAGTATGCTGTCTTTCAAGTCTGTCTCTTGTGCCATCACTCTACAAATTATTCTGCAGTGTTAAAAGAACTTTAGGAATATCCTTAAACTTTGTGATTTTTGCCCTTTGGGCAGGTGGTTTTGTGTTACTGAGTGAACTCTGTGGAATAGGAAATAAGGCTTGATGCCTTGTTGGTGATACTTTCACTTAACACCCCTTAACACTTAACACTTTTTTGGTAGATGTCAAAATAGAGCAATAGGACATTATAACATAGAAATGAATTGACACGCTTTAATAATTTAAATATTAGTTGCGACGGGCTGGTTGTTCATCTGTCTTTTGCTTAACCAGTTACTATTTTTTCACCTTAGTAGTATTAAATGTGTCAGGATCCTCCAGACAACCCCCCTAAGTTCAGTAATTCACTGGAAGTACACACTGGACTCAGAAAGCATTAAACTCAGGGTAATGAATTGTTACAGTGAAATAATAACAGAGCAGCATCAGCAGAGGGTAAGGTGTGTGGTGCTAAGTCCAGAGGAAACCAAGTGCAGGCTTTCAATACTCCCTTGTTCTAGTCCTCCTTTACATGGGGAAATGTTCCTAAATGGGTTTTATTCGTATTCAGTACACATTTTGTATTCTAGTTAACTACTTACATTCACTCTTTACTATTTCTCTTTCCTGTTATGATCTTTCTCTGGGTTACCAGTGTATTTGGAAAGAAGTTCACACTTGCCTTTTCATAACATGGACAATAAATCTTATCTTGTCCACCCTACTCTTAGAATTTGTTTCTCTGTACTCTCATGGACTTCTTTTTGTTTATTTCAGAATGGATGAAAAATCTTGAAAGCAAAGCGTTGATCCCAACACAGAACATACTGGAGGAGGAACAGTCCCATAGCATGAAGTTGGAGAGATACATATGGGATGATCCTTGGTTCTCCAGGTTAGAAGTTTTGGGATGTAAAGACCAATTAGAAATGTATCACGTGAACCAGAGTACAGCTATGAGGCAGATGGTCTTCATGCAAAAGCAGATACTATCTCAAAGAGGCTCTGAGTTGTGTGAACTTGGAGCAGGGTGTAGCCAGAGCTTAAGCATTGTTCCATCTCAGAAGGTTTCTCAAGTAGAACATTTCTATAAGCCTGATGTAAATGCTGAAAGTTGGAGATGTAACTCAGCCATAATGTATACTGATAAGATTACCTGTGAAAATAATGAGTATGACAAAGCTTTCTACCAGTCCATGCAGCCTGTTCACCCTGCAAGGGTACAAACTGGAGATAATCTTTTAAAATGTACTGATTCTGTTAAATCTTTCAATCATATACTGCATTTTGGTGATCATATGGGAATGCATACAGGAGAAAAACTCTATGAATACAAGGAATGCCATCAAATCTTTAACAAGAACCCATCATTTAGTGAACATCCGGGAATTCATATTGGAGGAAACCAGTATGATTACAAAGAATATGAAAACATCTTTTACTTTTCATCCTTTATGGAACATCAAAAAATTGGTACTGTAGAGAAAGCATATAAATACAATGAATGGGAGAAAGTCTTTGGGTATGACTCCTTCCTTACACAACATACAAGCACTTATGCTACAGAGAAACCTTATGAGTATAATGAATGTGGAACATCTTTCATTTGGAGTTCTTACCTTATCCAGCATAAGAAAACTCATACTGGAGAGAAACCCTATGAATGTGATAAATGTGGAAAGGTTTTTAGGAATCGTTCAGCCCTTACTAACATGAACGGACTCACACTGGAATAAAACCTTATGAATGTAATAAATGTGGAAAAGCCTTCAGCTGGAATTCTCATCTTATTGTACATAAGAGAATTCATACAGGAGAGAAACCTTATGTATGTAATGAATGTGGGAAGTCTTTCAACTGGAACTCCCATCTTATTGGGCATCAGAGAACTCATACTGGAGAGAAACCTTTTGTATGTACTGAATGTGGGAAATCTTTCAGCTGGAGCTCCCATCTCATTGCCCATATGAGAATGCATACTGGAGAGAAGCCCTTTAAATGTGATGAATGTGAAAAAGCTTTTAGGGATTACTCAGCCCTTAGTAAACATGAAAGAACTCACTCTGGAGCAAAACCATATAAATGTACTGAATGTGGAAAATCCTTCAGCTGGAGCTCCCATCTTATTGCCCATCAGAGAACTCACACAGGAGAGAAACCCTATAACTGTCAGGAATGTGGCAAAGCATTCAGAGAACGTTCAGCCCTCACTAAACATGAAATAATTCATTCTGGCATTAAGCCCTATGAATGCAATAAATGTGGAAAATGCTGTAGCCAAATGGCTCACCTTGTTAGACATCAAAGAACTCATACTGGAGAAAAGCCCTATGAATGCAATAAATGTGGAAAATCCTTCAGCCAGAGCTGTCACCTTGTTGCTCATCGGAGAATCCACACTGGTGAGAAACCTTACAAATGTAATCAATGTGAAAGATCCTTTAACTGTAGCTCTCATCTTATTGCTCACCGGAGAACTCATACTGGAGAGAAACCATATAGATGTAACGAGTGTGGAAAAGCATTTAATGAGAGTTCTTCCCTTATTGTACATCTGAGAAACCATACTGGAGAAAAACCCTACAAATGTAATCATTGTGAGAAAGCTTTCTGTAAGAATTCTTCTCTTATTATTCATCAGCGAATGCATAGTGGAGAGAAACGCTTTATATGCAACAACTGCGGAAAAGCCTTTAGTGGTCACTCAGCCCTCCTCCAACACCAGAGAATTCTAGTGAAGAGAAACTCTGTGAATTGAATTGATGAGGTTTTTATTTTATTGTACACTTGATAACACACTGAAAAAACCCTATAAGTATAATCAAGCGGGGAAATTTAATAAGAGTTTAGTAAGACTTCTCCGAAATTATCTTTGTAGAAGAAACCTATGAATGAAAAGAATAAGTAAAAGCCTTCCACAGTTATGTAGCCCTTGTTTAAAATCAAATAAGTACAATGTAGAGAACTCCAGACTCCCCTCATGGTTTACCAGGAATCCTACTTGAGCAACATGAACATAGGGAATGAAATGTCTATTAGTAAGAGATCTCTACTGTTTGTGGCTCAGAGTGCATTGTTATGGGAAAAACTTTATCCTAGAAAAGTATTTTCAACTGGAAATACACTCCAGCATCAAGCTGGAGTATTGAATGGAAGCTTTACAATAACATTTGTGCATCATTATGGAAACAGATTGTGCTATTGTAAGAGGAGGGTATGGGTGCCCTTTAAGAATAGAATATGGAATACTAAACCTGAATTTAAGAAAAAAATAGTATTGAATGGGATATTTACTATTGATCAAGATTAGCCTTAGAAAAGAGTAGTAAATGAGATTACTAATGATGGAAAGGTTATTGTGCAGAAGTATGAGACTGATGTTCTTAGAACAAAAGGTGATACTTCATAACCCAGTGTGTCAGTGTCCATGGTTTACTCATTACTGCAGTTGGACAATTAGTTTGTAATCTATTTTAGGCAATCACATAAGTTATAATTATGGACATTGAGTCAGAACGCATAACATAAAGGAATAAAAAGGACACAGAACTGTATATACATACCCACTAGAACATCTGAAAAATGTATTTGCATAAGGACTGGAAATACTCATGGGTAAATTAACCTAATAAGATTTTAAGTTTTACAAACACATATAGCAGTTACCGTGTACTAGACTTTTTAAAAAATACTTTTCAGATATTAACTTATTCAGTCCCCTTAATTCTATAAGATAGGAACTATTATTATCTCATCTTACAAGTGGGGAAACTGAGGCAGAGATCATAAGAAACCTACCTAAGGACACACAACTAGTTAGGAGTAGAGAGATTGACTCCAGATTTCATGTTTATAACCACTGTGTTACGCTGCCTCTGCAGTGATTATTTTTTTTCCCTTAATGTGTTTTTAAAAATTTTCTTCACTGTTTTTATAGTAGATATTTGATAATAAAAATCAAATTCCTAAACAATGAGAAAGTTACCTGGCTCTTTGCCTGTAGAATTTCTGGTAATATGAGAGCAAAGCTCCCTTTGAAATATGAAGTCTAGTTTGGACATTGAGAATCATTGCATTCTCTGGGCTCTGGTTTCCCCAAAATTTCACCACCTCCATCCCTGAAGATTATAGTTGGCCAGGGGCTGGAGGACTTGCAGGAGGTTTGGGCAAGTCAGAGGAATACCCCTTGATGGGTTTAGAATTACCCTTCATGAGGCAGAGGGCAAGAAGCACCTCTGCACAGGAAATCCCTGTTTCTCAAGCTCTCCCTGTTATGCAGTGATGCCTTATCTTTTCTAGATGAAAAGATTGCTTGATAGTAGGGAGGACTCAGAAGGGAAGAGAGATCATCAGTCATTTCATAAAGTGAGGACGTTTCTCTGCTCAGAGTGGAAAGGGGGGTAAGATGAATAGGAGGACTTGAGTGGTGGCTCTTTGGTTCACAAATATTTCCTGTGTTTCCCTAAAGTTGGGCTATAATTTGGGACTAACAATCCTTCCTGGATAGATTTCAACGGTATTGGTTAGAAATCCAGGGTACAAAAGGTTCATCTAGTTCTCTAGGGGTCCATGACGCTACAGGGGGTGAGAAGCAGTTGCCTGCTGGTATTGTGGGATGCTTTGTTCACTATCTGATGCCTATAGCTGGTGCTTATATAGGTGGTAACATCTGATCCCTACCTTAATGTATAGTTAACCCAATAAATTTTGCAGGGGTAAATTAATTGGATTTCTCATGTGATTTGTGCAAAGATCATTGAAGAGTTTAGAGTTATCGCATTATCTCTGTAAGAGAAAGCAATCTAATGTATCAAGAGTTGTACTGCCAATATATGGGAATTGTATTCTAATACCCAAAGAAATACACTTTGAGTGAACCCAGATTCTCTTGATTTAGTGACTCCAGAGGGTTTTGGAAGTCATATACAATATTCCACATGCATCCTGGTAAGTTCTTCTGTAACTATATTACCAAGCCTAGTATTTTTTTAAAAGTATTTCTCTTTAAAATTTTTATTTATTCATTTGGCTGTGACAGGTCTTGGTTCCAGCATGCAGGATCTTGTTTAGTTGTGACATGTGAGAGCTAGTTCCCTGACCAGGGATCGAACCCAGGCCTCCTGCATTGGGAGCATGGAATCTTAGCCACTGGGCAACTGGACTACTTTAGGAAGTCCCCAGAAAATATTTCTAAAAGGGCCTTGTAAAAGGATCCCAGTCTTGTGTTTCCTCCTAGGAGGATTCCCTATCTCCCTACCACCTATCATACAACCTCGTGTGTCCAGGACTCCCAGGTCCCCTCTTACGTCCCTTATTCTCGCCAAAACATGGCTCAGTTAGTTGCCCTTTTGATACCCCTGCTTCACTCTTCCCTAGCTCTGAAACCTTCTGGGCCCGGTTGGAAGTCTCCATTCATCCATCATCTGCTGAAACATGAGTCTCCTCTTTGCATAGCACCTCTTAAGATCCTTGCGGGGAGTGGCTGCTTTCTCACCTACTCTTCTTCACTCATTGTTCTCCCTCCCTTTTGTTGTTCTTTTTGTTCTCCCTCCCTTTTCTCTGAAACAGTTCTAACTCTTGGAACATCAGACTGTCATATCACTACTGCTGCTTTGTTGCAGTCACCTTATGAATGGTTCACTCGTCTGCAAAGATTTCTACTCTTGCAGTATTACATCTAAAACCAGCCCCATCATACTCCCAGTCCCACTATCCGTGTAGACGACCTTCCCATGTCCTGACCTCACAGCTTTTTACCTCTCTGCTAGTGGTTTTGCCTCCCACCCAGCTTGCAAAACCAGCCATTGTCATCCCTGGGACCATTCCATTACCAGTGACTAGGACCTGCCCACCATATCTTTTCCTATGCTAGTTGGTTGTTTAGTACCAAGATTCCAACAATCCCTTGACTGAAGCTTCCCTCAGGGTTGCTCCCAGCAGATGAGTTTGCTTCCTGTTTCCTGGGTGAATAGCAGCCACCAGCAGAGGCCTTCCATTGTAGGTCTCCACCTCCTCTACCCACTTTCGGTAACATCCGTGCCTTCCACTGGTGCCTTTATACAAACTGACTGTTGGCGCCAGAGCCTGTTCCATGTCCACTGCCTCAGGACATTGTTCCTGCAAGTTTCCTATATCTCTTGTATCATCAGGTTTTCTATATATACTGAGTTATCCCCATTGATGTGCAAACATACTTTAAAAAATTAGAAAAGAAAACCCTTTAGCTCCTGTATCATTCTCTGTTTTGTTACAGAAAGCGGAATTTCTCAAAGGTGGTCTCTTCTTGCTGTCTTCATTTCCCTTCCATTCTTCTGCTCAGCCATTCAGTTGTGTCTGTTTCTTTGTGAACACATGGACTGTTGCCCACCAGGCTCCTCTGTCTATGGAATTTCCCAGGCAAGAATACTGGAGTGGGTTGTCATTTCCTCCTCCAGGGGATCTTCCCAATCCAGGGATTGAACTGCTATCTCCTGGGTCTCTTGCATTGGCAGGCAGATTCTTTATGCTGAGGCACTGGGGAGGCCATTCTTTCTTGAACCCACTCCAAAACCTACCTTGCTACCAGATGTCCTCCACATTGCTAAATCCAGTGGTCAGTTCTGTTTTCTTCCTTGACTTTAGCAGCAGCATCTCAAGTTCTCAGGTGATGGGTCATTTCCTCCCTGAAACCCCTGCCCCTCTGGCCTGCATTTCAGGTCCCTTTGCTGTTTCCTCCCCACTTTCCATCTGCTCACACTACCTTGACCTCATCCAGTCTGGAGGCTTTATAAACACCACAGGTATGCTGTTGAATCTCCCTTTATGTCCACAGTTTGGTGAGTTTGAAAAAATGTCCATATCCTTGTAATCACCACTACAGCAAAACTAGAGAATTTTTTCCGTTCTCCAAAAAGTTCCCCATGTCTCTTCACAGTTTATCCCCACCACAGCCCTAAGAGCTGGGCAGCCACAGGTCTGTTTTGTGAATATGCATTAGAATTGTCTTTTAGAGTTTTATAAAGGTAGAATTGTACAGTGTTCTATTTGTACCCTACCTTTTGTATGCAGACACTTTGGCTCAGCGTGATTTTGAAGACTCCTCCACGTGTGCTGTGTGTCAGCAGCTTGCTTTCCGTTATGTGGATGAGCCACGGTACTCATTCTGTTCACCCGTAGATGGACGTTACCTGGAGCCCAGCTCTGGGCCAGTGTAAATACAGCTGCTCTGGATGTTCTTTTTCAGTGTTTTTTCTGTGTACAGGTTTTCATTTATCTTGGGTAAAAACCTAGCAGTGGAATAGCTGAGTTGTATGGTAAGTATATGTTTAACTTCATAAGCTACTTCTATGGGCCTTTCATCTGATGTCTTTATTCTGTTTTACATTCTGGGAAATTTATCTCTTCTTTTTTTAAGATTTCATCTATGTATTTAAATTTTTTCTCTTTTTAAGACTCCTATTATTAATACTTAGATGTTAGCATGTCTGTGTCTGTTGTCAGTACATCTTACCTTTGCTTTCGTGTTCTCCAATTCCCTTTTCTTTCTTTCCTCGACATTTCCTGTTTGCTATGCTAGTTTGCTAATTTGTTTCTCATCTGTCTACTTGCTACTTATTTCCTCTGATGTATCTTCGTTTCAACAACTGTTTTACATATCTAATATTTCTTCTTGGTTATCTTTTATATGTTATTAGTCTCATTCCCTATTAATGTCATGCCTTATCTCTCTAAATGTATATGACTACTTTAAAATTTTGGTCCATCTGTTCTAATATATGTGCCTCTGATAGAATCTGTAATCCAGTGTGCTGTTTTTCTTTTGGAAATAAGTATGCTTAGAAAATTGCTTATTTCCTTGGCCAGGAGCACATTTATTTCTCTTGTTTTCATCAGCTACGTGTTTTTATGCATACATGGGATGGGATCAGATCCTGGTCCCTATGAACCCCAGTGAGTTCAGGGTTGGGAGGATGGATCCTGGATGGGCACCAGAAAGCTAGTCAGTGACCTCTTGCCTCCCAAGGTAACTCTGAATCAGTGACTTCTTACCTCCCAAGGTAACTCTGAAGTGTGATCTGCCAGCCCAGGGGTTCGTAGAGTCAGGGTGGAAAAACATGTGCCTGGTGTCATGGAGTCTCTGCCTGTTTCTCAGCTACTCCCAAGCATGAGTTACTGCCCAACCTTGACTCCACCCCTCAGCGACCTGGACCAGGGGCCATTCATGGCCATGTTGATGCTGGACCATCCAGCCAGCACGCTTTCCTCACCACTTCACCGCCCTGTCTTCACTTGCTGCATTGCATGCGTCACTGCTTGACATCACCTCATACATTTTCTCCTTACTGTCCACTCTGTCTCCCGATGCCACACACCAGGCTCTGTGCTCTGTCGGGACCTCCTTGGTCCCAGTCTGCCATGTCTGAGGTGCCCAGCATGGCACTCTGGCTCTGGACGTGCTTGGGACACCAGCAGGTTGTCAGTTATGCTTCTTGACCTCCTCGTCTGGATCTCCTGACCGCGGAGATGTGGGGGGACTGGGGGGGTGTGGCACAGGGAGAAGGGCACTGAGGTCTCAGCAGATGGTCACGAAGCCCTGTATGTGGGAGAAGGCCTGGTCAGAAGGCTCAGCCATATGATGGGGTCCCGGGTGGATGTCGAGGGAGTTACGAGAATTGGTCAGAATTACCAATATCCTTTCAAATGTGCGGGAACTGAATGACACTTTTAAGACAATGACCGTTATCAAAATGTGTAATTTCTTAATTTGAATAAATGTTTAAATGCTAAAAAAAAAGGCAATTAACTCAGAAGCAACAAGGCAGCCTTGCCTCGTGGACAGAGAGAGAAGGGCCCGGTAATGTGTGCAGTGCTGGGCACTCCCAGCACGCAGTCTTCAGTCAGCAGAGCCAGGGCTCATGCCAGCCTCCCCCACAGAAGCTGTTCTTTCTGCCCGAACAGTGAGTGCCCTCCGTTGTGACATCACAAAGACGAAACTCCTCTGCAGGTAGAGCGAGTGTGGCAGTTAGGGGCAGCGCCCTGCTCAAGGTGGGTTCTCACAATGGAAGGAACTGGTGAAGGGTCTGGAGAAGTACTTGTGTCCCAAAGAAGGAGGGTCCCAGTGGAGAAACAGGGGCCCTGATGAGATTTTCCAGCCAGAAACCACTAAGTTTGGTCTTGTTCCTCAAGCTTCTTATCCTGACAGTTACTTGGGGGCATCTTAAAAATACAGGCCCCTCCCCCCGGCCCCAGAAATAAGGTATTTTCAACCAGGGCTCTGGAGGTTCTTGTCTTCCTGGGAGCAGACGTCTAGGGGGACATGACACGGTTTATACCTCACAAGGGAGGAAGCCAGCTTGGCTTGAGGTCACTGTGGGTCCACTTTGGGCAGGACCCAAGCAAAGTGCTGGGGACTTGTAACTTGGCCCCACATAGTGATGACAGCATAGAGGAGGGTGGTGGCCCCATCTTGCCTAGAGGGGCCACGCAAAGGGCTCTGGGATACCAATGGTGCGAAGCCTGGGGATACGGGGTGACGGTGTAGAACTTTAGGCTCCTGGAAAACACACAGTTAATTCCGTCCAACCTTTTGTGTTCCGGGAAACCTGGACTACGAGCCAGGTGTTCACAGACCTAGGGGGAAGGACTGGGCAAGGCAGCAGTGAGCACAGGGAGATCGATGCCCCAGGCCAGCTCCAAAGACAGCAGTGTCCCCCCAGGGACCTTGACAGTCCTAAGTCCAGTCTAAACAGTAGAAGCTCAAAAGAGATGGGTTTGATCGGAGGCAGTTGTGAGACTGGGATTTAGAGAGCATGGGAGCCACGTCCTTCCCAGGCTTGTCCCGGGGCCACAGCAGAATGGGGGGAAGACAGGTTGGGTGTTGAAAGAACAGAGCAAGGCCCTCTTGATATCCACAGCAGGAGGAGGTCTTGGGGGGCAGGGTCCTAGCCTTGTCATCCCCTAGACATTTAGGAGGGGCAGCTGCCCTCTGGGCTTCAGCACAGGTGGAGTCGGCTCCTGGTCCTCGGGGCTGTGTAAGCATCAAGACTTGTCCAGTCTGTTCTTACTACCATTGGTGGCAGGGATGAAAGCCTATTTCGTGTATCATGTGAACTACCGGATGGGCAGAGGACAAGTCCAGGGGACAGCCGTCTACACCATCTCATTGTTTAATCCCCTTTCTACATGCTGAGATGATTCAATTAATCTCTCCCTTAAAAAAAACTTTTGGAGACAGCCACTTGGGTCTAGGCTTCTGGATGGTACCCCAGAGGTTGGAGGCGTACCAAATTGCTTTTTTTTCAAAGATTACACTCTTAAATTTTACATCCAGAACTAACTCTCAGAGCCCACCCTGTCTTTAAACTTTGTGTGGATTGCATTATTGAACTATCGCTGTTACCCTGTGAAGTGGGTATTCTTTCCTCCTCCTATTTTACTGATGAGGAAACTGAAGCTCAGAGGGGTTAAGTAACTTGATGAAGCTCAAACATTTAGGAAGCTGGGGTAAGCATTAGAATGGGCCTACAGAGCCCTGCTGTCTCCTCTGTTTGGTTCTTGTGAGGTGTCACATTGAATTATAATTGATTCCGTTCTGTCTCCTCAAGAGTCAGGACACTCTGAGGGTCTTACTCCCAGCACACTCTCTCATTCTGTTAGTCTCCCCATTGGCTGACTTGGTTCCATCAAAGAATTCCATGTGGCGTCGTGAGCTGATCTCACACTGGTGGCTCCCAGTCAGAACTGAGACATTCTGTAGGGAGAAGAGCTCCTTAGTTTCTCAGAGAAATGCAGGGCAGATGGTGGGCAACAACTAAATACTTCCTTTCACCCATGCGATAACTAGCAGTTTTGGAATGATGGACAAGGTTCAAAGTTCTTTTGCTGTTTTATTTTTGTTTTTAATGGAGTGCCCACTTCATCTGTGTGTGCTTATGCAGGTGAGTTCAAACCACTTGGACAAACAACAGGCTGAATGGGTTGCTTCAACCATTGCTTTCACTCATTTCAGGGGAAGTAAAAAGGGGTAATTGCACATCACTGCTGTAGGTTTTCTTTTCCAGATTATTTTCCCTTAGAAAGACACCCAAATGTCACCAAACAACCCATACAGTTCGGTAAGCAATTTCATGTGGTCCATGGAGCTATCCCAAAACGCAGAGGTGAGTCATTGTTACTACTTGGTCAGTGAAGTGGGAACTGTACTCTGTGGTCCTCCCAGCTGCTATTCAGTGTGTCTTTTTTTCTGTGTTGTTAGTAGCATGATCCATAAAATAATAAGATCAGATGGACTTTGATTGGAAATGATCCTGTGTTCTCTCTCTGTGAGCTGGGTGATGGCAGAGCTGTCACTGTCGGGCCCTCCCAGCACCACCTGTCTGAGCTGATGACAGCACTGCAGCCTTCAGCTCCGCACCAAGTTTGTCTAGGTCCTCTGCTTGGGAGGAGGGTTCCAAGCTTGCACGACTGCAGAAGCAGATCAGGACCCAAATGCACTGTGTTGCTAACAGTCCATATGCATCAGAGGAAACACTGGCTGCGAGCAGAGCACCCTGATTTTGCAGACTAAGCCCCATGAATCTCATCGGCATTGGAGTAAACTTGCTAAGAACATTTACTATCTCAGCAATTAATATTTGGAGACTACATGTTATGCCCGTTCATCTAATACCAAGTTATATTGTAATTTCCCTAAATGTATCCTAAACCTCTCTCTTCTCTCTGATCCCCTTCAATGGCCATCTAGCTCTGCGTACCACACCCAGGCAGCCCCCAGCGAGCACTGGTAAGTCGGGATCTGGGAGTGCATGTGGGATCCATAAATATCTGCAGAGCTCTTGTGTCGTATGGCTCTTCCAGGAGGGCGTCCCATGACGCTCCTAACTAACCTGTACAGCTCCCCCCTGCCCCGTGCAAATTAGAAAAAGGCACCCCCTTGCCCCCCATGGCTGGGTAGTAACATGTTGCTAGGGACAGATTAGAAAATAGCACAAATGTCAGGAAATATAGAAAAAAAATAACAATCTGTCCATCCCAAAGACATTCTTTATTACTCTTCCTAAAGCTCAGCTATGGGCTTCCCAGGTGGCTCAGTGTAAACAACCTGCCAGTGCAGGAGACGTGAGAGACGCACATTTGACCCCTGGGTTGGGGAGATCCCCTGGAGGAGGGCATGGCAACCCATTCCAGTATTCTTGGCTAGAGAATCCCATGGACAGAGGAGCCTGGCTGGCTGCAGTCCATGCGGTCGCAAAGAGTTGGACACGACTGAGCAACTGGGCGCGCATTCACGTGTACAAAGCTCAGCTATAGTATTTTATTTCCCCATTCACTTCACCACCACCAAAGTCCAGAAAAGGAATCTGGATCAAAGTGTTAGAAGGCCCACATTCTAGTCTTATCTTGACACTAACTATCAACACTAACCTCTTGTGAGGTGGCCCTAGAGGTTCGCTGAGACTTCTGCCATCCCTGAGCTTTCAGTCCCAAGTGTAATTTCTGATAGAGACAAGACGAAATTGTTTGTCTAGTCAGATCACTGGAACACTCCAATTTTCTCTTGTAACTCTCAGCTCTCGGTTACAAGGAAAGATGCCTACCTCATAAAAAGGAAAATACACCTTGAAAATACACTCTAATTCCAGTTTTCAGGTATCATGTTGAAAGTGGGCAAAATATCTCATAATAAACTGTACCAGCAAAGGAGTAGGGAAATTTAATGTCCTGTCTTGTGTGTCAGCCAGGAATAAGTGCAGTTTCTACAGAGGGCAATTTGGGAGTTCTTATAAGAAGAATGCATTCACTTTTTGACCCACAGTTTTGAAATACACCCAGGATTTGTTTTAATCAGGTATGATAAGACCCACAGACTCAGAAATGATCATCATGAAGGAGGAAGGTTATACACACAGAATCCTAGAAACAGCAGGCAGGGCACACCATGCCAAGGCACGTGGGGAAGGACCAGCCTTGTTAGAGGCAGGGGGCAGAAAGGGGAGCATGAGCCAGAGCTTCTGTTGACCATCTTGGGCAAGGAACGTGTGAGGCAGGGTAGGTACATGGAGTAGGGTTAGTGTTGCACTTGTCATTCCGTCACTCAGTCGTGTGTGACTGTTTGCAACCCCATGTACTGCAGCACGGCAGGCCTCCCTGTCCTTCACTATCTCCCAGTACTTGCTCAAACTCATGTCCATCAAGTCAGTGATGCCATCCAACCATCTCATCCTCTATCACCCTCTTCTCCTTCCACCTTCAATCTTTCCCAGTATCAGGGTCTTTAACAGTGAGTCAGCTCTTCTCATCACGTGGCCAGAGTATTGGAACTTCAGCTTCAGCATCAGTCCTTCCAGTGAATATTCAGGATTGATCTCCTTTCGGATGGTCTAGTGTTGAATAGTTTGAATAATTTTGGCAGGCTCTGGGCTACAGGAGTGGCTATAAAAAATAATCAGTGTACCCAGCCATTCTGTTTCTAGGAAATTTTATTTAAAGTATGCTGGTCCATTTTCCTAGTCCACTTACCTTCCCCCTTTGCTTGGTGATTTTCTCCTCTGTTTTTCTCATTCCACAAACACCCCCACCATATCTACCCAGCCTTGCTGTTAGAGGATGACCTTGTTCCCACCATCACTGACAAAACACAAGCACTTGAGCGAGCATCTGCATCACCCTAACTAGCAGTTGAATAACACTTTCTCATCTTTCCTCCGGGCCAGGTCAAGGCTGACCTTTCACCTGTGCACCAACTTCCATCCCCTCAGACCAGCTCAGGACACTGGTCGATTTCTTTCTCCCTTTCCAGTAGCATCACAATTTAAAGTGTCGTCCCTGTGCTCATGAGATCATGATGTCAGTTTTCCTGTATTAAAAAGCAAAACCTGTCTCCCAATCCCTCAGCCCCTTCTGGGATATGCCTTCATTTCTCTTCCCACCATGATAGCAAAACTCTTCAGAAAATTTTCAAAACTTCTGCTTTCTGTAATCCCTTTCCTTCTGTTCCTCATGAACCTCTGTCAGTCATGCACATGGGCAATATCACTTTTGCCTAGGTCTCTAATGACCTTCCCATTACCAAGTCCAATGACCAGTTTTCAGTAGTCACAGTTTTGAAACCATCTGTAACCCATATCCCCCACATCAGTATTTCATTATGAAAACCTGAAAATGTACAGAAAAATCGAGAGAATCATTAAATGAACATCTACATATTCATTGGAAGGACTGATGCTGAAGCTGAACCTCCAATACTTTGGCCACCTGATGTGAAGAACTGACTCATTTAAAAAGACCCTGATGCTGGAAAAGATTGAAGATGGGAGGAGACAGGGACAACAGAGCATGAGATGGTTGGATGACACCACCGACTCAATGGGCATGAATTTGAGTAAGCTCCGGGGGTTGGTGATGGACAGAGAATCTTGGCATGCTGCGGTCCATGAGATTGCAAAGAGTCGGACACAACTGAGCATCTGAACTGAACTGAAAGCTTAAGCATTTAATCTGCGAGCATTTTCATTGTCCAGGTTCTTTTCTTCATGTCAGGCTGACTTCACATTGAGGTCCCAGTCGCAAAGAGTTTCTCCGCTCAGGTGTTGAGCCAGAGAAGGGAAAGAAAGTGAGGGAGCACCCTGTGTGAGACCAGGAGGAGGCAGCTCAGTTTGTCGGATTTTACAAACGGCTGAGTGATGGACTTAGTCAATTGCGCCTTTGTTCAGTTCGTACCCATAGTAGCTCTGTTTGTTTATTTTCATTTCAGATGATAAGAAGAATGAGACTGCAAGGACCACCCTTGGTTTTATAGGATATTCAATGGGCCTAAACACCAATCCCTGGAATGCAGGTTTGTGGGGTTAGATCTCGAATTGCCCTGTAATATCCTATTTTATTTAAAAACAGCGCTGTACAACCTAAAACCATCCGGCAACACGTGATTTGTAAAACTAAGGCCACTCCTTTCAGCTATATCAGTGCCAGTCTCTGCTATACATCAGGGACCAGTCTCACAAGAAATGGCTTTGGCCAAGACAGGAGACAGATGAAAAAAAGCAGTCAGGGTTTAGGTGGGAATTCAGATTATACTTGTTCACATGGGCTGTGCAATCTAGCTTGCATGGTTTTCTTCTAAATTAAGAATTTTTATTTTTAATGTTATTTCTGATGTTCTCTCCCATTCCCCTAAAACAATATGATTAACAAATATATTAACTGATATATGTGTGTGTGCTAAGTTGCTTCAGTTGTGTCTAATTCTATGGGACCCTGTGGACTGTAGCCTGTCAGGCTTCTCTGTCCCTGGAATTCTCCAGGCAAGAATATTGGAGTGGGTTGTCATGCCCTCCTCCAGGGCATCTTCCCGATCCAAGGATTGAACCCGAGTTTGTTTATGTCTCCTACATTGCCAGGTGGGTGCTTTACCACTAGCACCACCTACAAAAGTTGCTCAGTCGTGTCTGACTCTTTGCGACCCCATGGACTAGTCCATGGAATTCTCCAGGCCAGAATACTGAAGTGGGTAGCCTTTCCTTTCTCCAGGGGATCTTCCCAACCCAGAAATTGAACCAGGGTCTCCTGTATTACAGGTGGATTTTTTACCAAATGAGAGCTATCAGGGAAGCCCTAATTGATAGTCACAGCTGAAAATGAGATTTTATGAAAACTTCTTTTCTTTCTATTTTTAGCATGGATTCCTCATAGACCTGCTCTTGTTAAAGTAATTACAGTTGCGTGTATAGCCCTCACTATTGCCCTCATATTTGGGACCACTATTTCCTACATGATATAGTAAGTCTATGCTAAATAATCTTTACATCCTTTAGTAAGACATACAGGTAACTAGATTATTTCATGGTAGTAATGTTAATAATGGTGATGATGTTGATAATTCTTATAATCACTGAGTAATTATAGTCATAAATTTTCAGTGTTTTTCAGAATATGGCCTATATTCATGGTGGATCATGACATAAATGAAAAATATAAAAAGAAACATGGCAAAAAAAATTTTTTTTAAGTATGAATAAATAACAAGAAACAGGACAGAATGATACAATTTAATAGAATAGAAATGCTGATTTTCAACTTTTCAGACTCAAGATTGTGAAGTAAAACTTATCTCTTACTGTGGTTCATGATAAAAAAAGTGTTCTGAGATGCTGGCATCCTCTCACAATGTGATTTTCTAGAGTGAACCTGATGCTTTGGAAAAAAATCTTAATAGCGCAAAGCAGAAAAGTGACCACTGTCTCTTTCACTAGAAACTTATCATCAATGTGGTTGGGGTGATAGTAACATTTGGGGAAGACACTTCATCTTGTTCACACAAATAAAGCATTTAAAGTTTATGTGATCATTCTGAAATTAGTATCAGACAAAAGCAAGCCACTCTGTGATATCATGCGACTGTGATCAGGAGCAGCATGTTGATTCCTATTCTAGGATTTAGTTCCAGGATTCCATTATATCCTATCAGAAACATCTTGAGGAATACTAAATTCTTCATTAGGATTAAATGTGCACATGGGAAATACATCACCATGTATGGAATGTCTTTTAAGGTAACCATAGTAGGACTACCTTGAAGTATGTCAAATGAAGGTAAAATTAAAGGTGAAATTGAAGAGATTTTGCTAAGGAGTGAGTGTCACCAGCATGTTTGGTTCTGGATTTTCTAATCTGACGATCTCCTTTGACTCAATTTCAGTTCAGTTCAGTTCAGTCGCTCAGTCATGTCCGACTCTTTGCGACCCCATGAATCACAGCATGCCAGGCCTCCCTGTCTGTCACCAACTCCCGGAGTTCACTCAGACTCACATCCATCGAGTCAGTGATGCCATCCAACCATCTCATCCTCGGTCGTCCCCTTCTCCTCCTGCCCCCAATCCCTCCCAGCATCAGGGTCTTTTCCACTGAGTCAACTCTTCGCATGAGGTAGCCAAAGTACTGGAGTTCAGCTTTAGCATCATTCCTTCCAAAGAAATCCCAGGGTTGATCTCCCTCAGAATGGACTGGTTGGATCTCCTTGCGGTCCAAGGGACTCTCAAGAGTCTTCTCCAACACCACAGTTCAAAGCATCAATTCTTCTGCGCTCAGCCTTCTTCACAGTCCAACTCTCACATCCATACATGACCACAGGAAAAACCATAGCCTTGACTAGACGGACCTTATTTGGCAAAGTAATGTCTCTGCTTTTGAATATACTATCTAGGTTGGTCATAACTTTTCTTCCAAGGAGTAAGTGTCTTTTCACTGCATGGCTGCAGTCACCATCTGCAGTGATTTTGGAGCCCCCCAAAATAAAGTTTGACACTGTTTCTAGTGTTTCCCCATCTATTTCCCATGAAATGATGGGACCAGATGCCAATTTATGGAACTTCAGTTTATTTCATTAGTATAGACAAAGATGTTAACAGATATGAAGATTTCTAGAATAACTCACTAAAACATTTCATCCTGAACTCAGTGACCAGTTAAGTTCCTGAGCTAATGTCAACATTTATAGCTTTTAAGTTTGTCTTACCCATAGTGACATTTTAAAACCTGAGGCAAAAGGAAAAATATGTGCACTAGAGTACATGTTTGTATGTAATTTTTAGCCATTAATTTTTTCCAGAAGTATATTTTGGGTATGTATTGATGAGGGACTTCCCTGGTGGTCCAGTGGTTAAGACTCTGTGCTCCCAATGCAGGGGACCCGAGTTTGATCCCTGGTCAGGGAACTAGATCCCATTCTGCATGGCTGCAGTCACCATCTGCAGTGATTTTGGAGCCCCCCAAAATAAAGTTTGACACTGTTTCTAGTGTTTCCCCATCTATTTCCCATGAAATGATGGGACCAGATGCCAATTTATGGAACTTCAGTTTATTTCATTAGTATAGACAAAGATGTTAACAGATATGAAGATTTCTAGAATAACTCACTAAAACATTTCATCCTGAACTCAGTGACCAGTTAAGTTCCTGAGCTAATGTCAACATTTATAGCTTTTAAGTTTGTCTTACCCATAGTGACATTTTAAAACCTGAGGCAAAAGGAAAAATATGTGCACTAGAGTACATGTTTGTATGTAATTTTTAGCCATTAATTTTTTCCAGAAGTATATTTTGGGTATGTATTGATGAGGGACTTCCCTGGTGGTCCAGTGGTTAAGACTCTGTGCTCCCAATGCAGGGGACCCGAGTTTGATCCCTGGTCAGGGAACTAGATCCCATAAGCCGTGTTCACATGCCGCAACTAAACATCCTACACACCACAGTGAAGCCCAGTGCAGGCAAAGAAAATAAATAAACATAAAAATTGAAAATATATTGGTGAGTTTTACTTCATTTAAACTGAGAAAGTAAAATTATAATAAATTCTGTTTCTGGTATAAATTATTTAAACTTAATGCCATGAGTTTTGATATAGGACTTTTCAATTTTTAAAATATATTCTCAACAACTTTAATGTTTCAGAAAAGAAGAACGATAATACATAAAAGCGTGTATATAAGGACTCAACATCTTCTCTTTTGACTCAGGCTCTCATAAAATTTTGATATTTGGTTTATTATGGATTTTTCCAGTTTTTTTCCTTTTTTTTACCTATATTGCATTGCTTGTGGATCTTAGTTCCCCAACCAGGGATTGAACCTGGGCCCTTGGCGGTGGAAACACCGAGTCCCAGCCACTGGACGGCCAGGGAATTCACTCATTTCAGTTTTTAAAAATATTAAGTCAAAATATTTATCATCATTACTGAGTTTTTTGGCACCCCTTAAATTTTGCACATGAAGTGAGCACCTCACCCAAATCCTGTTCCTGCCCCAGTTTCCTGATTCTCTGCAGCAGTGTTCCCAATCATATCAGTTCTGCTGCTGCACAGCATGATTCTGGAATATCACCCTACACCGCTTCCTCCATCTCAGTTCCTTAGAACACAATTAAGCTAACTCTAAAATGGTTTATTATCACATGTAGTGTTAGTTGCTCAGTTGTGTCCAACTTTGCAGCTCCATGGACTGTAGCCTGCAGGGCTCCTCTGTCCATGGGATTCTCCAGACAAGAATACTGGAGTGTGTAGCCATTCCCTTCTCTAGGGGATCTTCCTGACTCAGGGATCTAACCCAGGTCTCCTACATTATAGGCAGATTCTTTGCCATCTGAGCCACCCCGGAAGCCCATTACATGAGTCAAACATAATTAAGGTACGTACGTTACAAAAAATTAAACACTGTATTATCCATTTCCACTTCACACAGAAATATCTGTTCAATGATCCACTTCCAAGTTTGGATCTAGGTGAGGTGAACAGGGCACTCACTTCAGGTGCAAAATTTAAGGCAGTGCCAAAAACTTGGTTCAGTTCAGTTCAGTCGCTCAGTCATGTCCGACTCTTTGCGACCCCATGAATCACAGCACGCCAGGCCTCCCTCTTCATCACCAACTCCCGGAGTTCACTCAGACTCACGTCCATTGAGTCCGTGATGCCATCCAGCCATCTCATCCTCGGTCGTCCCCTTCTCCTCCTGCCCCCAATCCCTCCCAGCATCAGGGTCTTTTCCAATGAGTCAACTCTTCGCATGAGGTGGCCAAAGTACTGGAGTTCAGCTTTAGCATCATTCCTTCCAAAGAAATCCCAGGGTTGATCTCCTTCAGAATGGACTGGTTGGATCTCCTTGCAGTCCAAGGGACTCTCAAGAGTCTTCTCCAACACCACACTTCAAAGGCATCAGTTCTTCGGCACTCAGCCTTCTTCACAGTCCAAGTCTCACATCCATACATGACCACAGGAAAACCATAGCCTTGACTAGATGGACCTTAGTCAGCAAAGTAATGTCTCTGCTTTTGAATATGCTATCTAGGTTGGTCATAACTTTTCTTCCAAGGAGTAAGCGTCTTTTAATTTCATGGCTGCAGTCACGATCTGCAGTGATTTTGGAGCCCAAAATATAAAGACCATCCCCATGGCAAAGAAAAACTTGGTAGTCAAGATAAATAATAATATAGTAATGTAATATTTTAAAAATCTAAATTAGTGCATTCATAACCCCATGATGAACATTTTAAATACAGGATCAGTAACAATGCCAGGCCAAAAAATACTGGAGATTGAGCAAAAGGAAAAAACAACAGTACCTATGCTATCTTTATTTAAAATGTTGACATTTTGTTCAAAGTCTATTTCTGCCTCCCTCCCCATGTACTAGTACCACCATGTACTGGTGACTGCTTTTTAGTCAGAAAATCACAGGCCTAAGGATTAAGACCTGATGATTTAATGTGAAAATTATGCTTTTCAAATTTATTTTGGGAGTTCTTTTGGTGGTCCAGTGGTTGAGACTGCGCTCCCATTGCAGGGGGCACAGTTTGATCCGTGGTTGGGGAACTAAGATTCTGCAAGCCCCAGAGCACAGCGTTCCCCCCAAATTATGTATTTTGTTCTCCAGTCGACTGGTAGAGGCTGAGGAAAAACAACAACTTGCATCACTTTATAAAAATATCAAGATCCCATCATTAGGAGATGAAGAGGAATTCTTTGAGGATGAGGGCCAAGACGAGTCTACGTACCTCCTTCCGGAGAATGAGAAGGAACTGGAAAATTTCATTCATTCAGGTAGGGGGTGAACCAGTTTATCTTGTCAGATTGAGTTGCAGGAAAGCTGAGCTGACAGTGATGGTTTGGTTTTCTCAAAAGCAAAGCTAAGTGGGAGGTAAGAAACATGAATATTTCTAGCCACACCTGCAAGAGTGAACCATTCTCAGTTACACAGAGGGGCAAACAGCTGTGTGGTTGCTTGGTTCCTTTTGCAAGGCAATCCAAGGATTGAAAAGAGAGTTCAGGAAACAAAACCTCTCCTGGACTAAATATTTCCCTTACCCATACTTATTAATGTTGCGTTATTCTCGAGTTTTGAACGCAGACACTCAGATGCCTTCCTACACCGTCTGCCTCAGCCTGATGTGGAAGTGGGATCCAAGCCCACAAAACGGGTTACTACCCCCGGGTCAGGGACCCCTGCTGAGAGTTGCCCACCACCCCTGCCAGTTCTTGTGAGGGGATAACCATATATATGCTTATGCGGGCGGGTGTGCCAAGTTGCTTAAGTTTTAAAAATAAGTATATCGTGGCTGATTTATGTCGATGTGTAGCAAAACGAATACAGTATTGTAAAGCAAAACAAACTAAAAAATAAAAAGTAAAGAAAATTAAAAGTATAGTTGATTTACAATATTACACATTTTTAAAACTGGGAATTTACAAAGCTTGAGTACAGAAAGTGGGGAAATAATTTCAAAGTGCAATTTTCCTTATCAGGCAAATAACATTCAGTATAGCCTAAAAATTCCATTGTTGCTTTATTTTTCCATATCTTTCCTCACTTCTTTTGTCTCCATTTATAATTCCTCATTTATTAGTATCTCAGTAACATGATGTCTGCATTGTAGTTATTAGATCGAAAAGGAGAGAACATTTTGAAAAGAAGAGATTGAATGCAGCACAGAACTTGATAAAGGAAGTGAACGTAACGGATCCTGTACACACTGCAGAAGCAGGGAGTCCGTGAAAGCAAATGTGGGACGCGCTGGCCGGTGCCGGGGAGCAGCCACGGGAGGACAGGTGGCTGAGAACGTGGGCCTGACTTCCTTCTGGAGAGCCTTGTACAGAAGCACCCTGAATCATGACAGCTAGACATGAAAGCAGAAGATAAATTCACATGGTGTAGCAATTCTTGCTTCCTAGCTTTCATAGTTTATGAATAAATATAACTTAGTTGGAAGAGAAATCTGACTTTAAGTGTGAAAGAGAAATTGTCAGGATTTTCTTTTCTCACTCAACAGTAATTTCTTTGGGCAAGCCTCCCAGACCATGCCAGAGAACCACTTTCTTGAAATAAAGCTTCCCCAGTGACATTATCTGTCAATCCCAGTAGCTTGCTTCCATTTTACTATGAGGAGAGTAAGAATGTCAAAATGAATATGACACTAGATTAAGATACTGTAACCTTTGTTTTTAAGGATCTGGCAGGCAAAGAGCTGAAAACATTGCCAGATGTATTGTAAGCTAGGAGTCACCCAGAGCTGTGGGAAACGAAAAGAGGCAAGATTTAATCTGAACAGGGCTGTTGATTTGGGAAACAGTCTGATTGTCCCTCCAGAAGTTAAATATAGAGCCAATCCATGACCCAGCAACTTCACTCCTAGATATATATATATGAAAGAATTGAAAACACTTGTACCTGCTCACAAGAGAAAGCTGTGCACACATTCATAGCATTATTCATAGGAGCAAAAAGGTGGAAACACCACGTATGTCCATCAGCTGATAAACAGGCGAGCAAAATGTCTCCCTGTACATTAGGATGTTGTTAATCTGGACAAAAGGAGTACCCACACATACACCAACACAGACAATCCTTGAAAACATTATGCATAACTTAAAGAGATTAGACACAAAAGGTCACACATCATATGATCCTGTTTATATGAAATATCCAGACTAGGCAAATCCATAGAGGGTGAGAGTAGATAAGTGGTTTTAGGTGCTGGGAGTGGGGAGAAAATGGAAAAATTGTTTGCGAGTATGAGTATTCTTTTGAAGGCAATGAAAATTTTTACCAAAAAAGTTTAGTGTAACTGGACAAGGCTGGTACCAAACCCAAGTTCAGCTGCTCACTGCTGCAAAGGCCAATACTCAAGACACAAGTGTTATATTTGATTTACAATATTACACTAATTTCTGCTGTACAGCAAAGTGACTCAGATATATGGATTTAAGTTGGGCCACTGCAATGAAAGTGCTGAGTCCTAACCACTGGACCACCAGGGAACTCCCTGGACTACTTTTTATCAGGTATCAAGATATGAGAAGAGTGGAAATCGTCTCAGGCAGATATGTCTTAGCAAAAACCAGGGTGGCAGGCAGGAGTCTGAGATGGCCCCTGAAAATCCTGCTCCCTGGTGTACACAGCTGCGTGTACACAGCTGCCATTGAGTGTGGGTCTTCAAATATGACGGATGTCAGTCTTGTGATTAGGCAAAGGTGATGGGATTGCCACTCTTAATCACTACATTAAACCATCTCTCCAAGTCTTTATGGACTTTATGCTTTAGTCCACCACTCCTCTGTTTATGGAATTCTCCAGGTTGGAGTGGGTGGTCATTTCTCTCTCCAGGGGCTCTTCCCTGGAGATCTTTCTCGATCCAGGGATTAAACCGCATCTCTTAGGTCTCCTGCACTGGCAGGCAGGCTCTTTACCACTAGGGCTATCTGGGAAGCCACAACCCATGCGGGTAAAGACCTTTGCTAATCAACCCAGTGTGAAGGCTTCAGGCTTTCTCAGACTTTTTCTGGACATGCATCTTCCTTGGTGTGTGGATATGAGTGTTTCCCCCCCATACTGCCATACAGAGTATGCTGCATTAAATGTCTTAATTTCCCTAAAGTCTCACTCCCCCACACTCCTGATTTTTCTCAGGGCATTAAACATTCTATCGCATTCCTCTGCCCTAGTCTTTTTATCCCCAGACATGGCAGGACTGCAGTCTCCCTGCTGCTCTCCCAAGGTTTGGAGTCTACCAGGGGTCTTCCTGGCCTCCATCCTGACTTTCAGACTATTGCCACTGTTGTCATCAGCACTGAGGCAAGCGATGCAGAAACCAGACTGTTGGCCAGCCTTCAGACAAGCCAGAATGTTGCAGTTAAGTGCCATGCTTTTCCTTCCTTTCCCACAGTAGAATTGAGAATACAGCAGCTTCCACCTCACTCTGCTGTGCCTGGGAGGAGGGCATGGAGCCATTGAAAATGCCTTCAAGTTTATCTTTTTTTCTGTTCGTTTTTTGGACTCATGGCATGTGACATCTTAGTTCCCTTACAGAGATCAACCTGTGTCCCCTGCCCTGGAAGCGCAAAGTCTTAGCACTGGACTTCTGGGACATCCCCCTGATTTATCATTTTGATTTGTGGGATTTTTTTTGCTAGGGTGCTTGCTTCGTTTCTGCAGATCCTTCACTGGTTTCTACAGTCCTTGAAAAACTATTTTGACCAGCATGATGTTGTTTACTTAAGAGTTCTTAGGGGGGCGCGGTGGGTGGCCGTAGGTGTCGTAGGCGTGATGCAGAAAGCGCAGTGTCTGTGCAGAGGTGTGGGATGGGATCTCCGCGCTCTAGTTTTCCGTGAAGCAGAGATTTGTCTGTACCACTTTGCCCAGCGAAGGGAGACACAGTGGGGACGTGCCCTGTAACACAGTGCATCCCAACCCCCGGGCTGTCAGTAAGGAGTTACTGGGTTCAAGGGAGGGCCAGTTGGAGTTTCAGGTGGGCACCTGTTTCTGAGAGCATTGAGTAGACGCTTGCAGTTCAAACCTGTTTTATCCAAGGTTTGACTCTACGTTTTTCCGCCTATCTCTTGTGGATGTCTGGATCCAGTGATTCATGGGCACATGAAGGCACGAGACATCAGTGGTGTCAAGGTCTAGTTTCTCAGAACCCCGAGTTAGGGAGTTTGCGAGGAGGCTGGGCATGGAATAGACGTGCTGGGGAGAGATTGTGACTGAAGTGGACTGTTCTGGGATTCTTCTGTCACCATCTTGGCAGGGTAGTGTGACCTCTGAGGCTGTGGCCATGAGCTTCTCTTTGGAGGAATGGAATCTGCTGATAAGGTTCAGTGATCCATGTACCATGATGTGATGCTGGAGAACTCGGCGCTTGTAACCCCCTGGGTAAGGCCCTCAAACCTACCCCACACTCAGAGTCAGTCTCTGCCCCCAAATCTTAGCTAGTTCCAGCATCAACTCTAAATTTCAAAGTCTCATCTAAGTATTTAAATCAGATGTGGGTGAGACTTGAAATACAGCTTATCCTTCAACAGATTTATCTCCAGCTGAGAACCTGTATAACTGAACAGTTATATGCTTCCAGAATATAATAATGGAACAGGCATGGGATAGACATTCCCACATCAGAAGGAAGCAATTTCCACTCCAAAGGGAAGGAAGAACGGAATGATAGGTACCAGATAAGTCCAGAACTTACTGGGGCAAAAGTTTGTTTGAACTTTAAGCCTTAAGAACGCTCCTCGGTGGTTCAGTTTCTGCCCTCCAGGCCCACTGGGAGCAGGCCCGCCTCTGTGCCCTCCTGGGTTGGAGTCTCATGACTGCAGCTCTCCCAGACTGGCAGTGTGAGCTGGTGGCTCTGTTGGTCTTGGGTCCAGGCCCTACAGCTCTGGAAACTCCATCTTAATAACTGCACACATAATTTTCCATTTTGCTAAAACACTTTACATCTGTCTGTAAAATCCAGATTAACAAAATCTGAAAGCTGCAAGAAAATAGTGTGCTGATTTGTGTACAATCTACAAAAGTCCCACTGCTGATCAGGGACCAGGCGCCACCCGGAGAATGTCCAGGGCAGAGCAGGGTTGGCACAGTGTTCTACAAATGGCACAAAAGGCCCCTCGGGAAACCAGGCTGGTTCTGTTCAAAGCGCCTCTGAGAACACTCCCTCTGCAGTCCCACACGTGGGATCCAGGTCAGGGGCCCAAACTGAGGGGCCTCCTCCAAAAACTGAGGGGACTCCTCCAAAAACAAGGGCCTTGGCGGGCATCTGCCCGCTCCTGCCACTGGGCCAGGTCCAACCACCACCTTGCTCTCCTGCTCTGGCACGCCTGTTCCCAAAGCCCCCGCCTGCAACCTGGGTAGGGAGAGGGTGGGGGCTCAGGCTGCGCCCAGCTCTCGGCCTGCGCTCTGAGGGGAGCCTGCTCCCTCCCACCCTCCCGGAGCCTGCACACACCCGGGAGGGCCAGGGTGGACCCGTGTTCTGTCAGGGTCTCCCTCCAGATTCCAGTCCAACCCTCCACCCCTGGCACCCACCCCCACCAAACTGGGCCGGAATATTCTAGACCACACAGGGGTGTGTGTGCAAGTGGAATGGCTGCTTTGTCCCAAGAGTTAAAGTCATGCAGTCATGCTATTCTGTCTGAATAACTTATTAAAAGGTAGGTCGGCTTCAGGCTGGGAGGAGCTGTGTGCTCTGCGGAGCAGCCAGCCGCCTGGGTCGGGAAGATTCACGGTACAGAGCCCGGTGGCCGTGAGACAGGACATCCTCTCAGAGATCCGAGAGAGGCCGTCATGACGGAGCTGGCCTTGGGGAAGAGGGGACCCCATGGCCACCTCCACCCAGCTCTCCTGGAGGGCCCTGCCCACTGCTGCAGTGCACGTTGCTATGTGAACCGCACCTGGATGATGACGCCAGTCAGCAAAGCCCCAGCAGCAAGGGGCAGGTACCAAAGGCAAGAGAGGCGATCCGACGTCGAAGCAAAGCTGGACGAGGGGAAGCTGGGGCAGGGGGGACAGTCGGGCTCCAGAGAGCAGGGCTGGGCCGGGCGCCCACTGGTCTGGTCCAGTCTGGGTGGGGCCGGGATGGGAGGCTGGAGCCAGGCAACACCCTCAGCACGCACGGAGCTTGGCTCCCTGGGGTGGGGGCGCAGCAGGCCAGCCTGGGGGCCTGACGGCTGCTGGCCAGGGTCTGCGGGGCGAGGCCTCACCCCAGAGGCTCTCACACACATAATTTTTAACAGTCATTGAACACCAGCCACTCTGTTGTGGTTGCATTTTCTTGAGCCTAAACTCAGTGTTCTGCATAACACACCCATGTCAGCAAACGCCCAGGTCTCCTGAGAGTTTTCTCCAGAGGAAGGAGTTATAGACCCTTTCTGTCTCACAGTGGCAGTGTATTTAGCCTCCTGAGTCTGCCTCTAATCTGTGATCTTTAGGGGACCAGTTCTGCTAAGCAGACCATTCTCAACCGGTCCCCAAGTCTTTAGTCCTCAGAACAGTCTCACTGTTCCTGGGTTTGTCCCACATACACTTTTCTACAGGTGACCCCTTCGCACCAGAGTCAACATGCACTTCACCAGCGTTTCTTTATTATCTCAGGTTGTCGGGGTGTAGGAGGATGAGGAAGCGTCTGAGCGGAGCCTTTCTGCCGATGCAATGCCACAGGACAGGACCCTCAAAGCAGACCCGTTTCCCCAGAAGGCACACCTGTGTGAGCTGTGTGGGCCCGTGTCGAGAGACAGTTTGCCCTTGGTTGAACACCAGGAAATACAGCACAGGCAGAAACTGCACACGAGTGGGGCATGTGGCAATTGGTTTCATCTCATGGCAACCCTGTATCAGCAGCACAGGTGGCGTGCTGGCTGGCGAGAAGCACTGCGAGAGCACCACAAACAGAGCCTTGTGTTTGAAGAGCTGCAGATTCCAAGAATCTTTTCCCTTTAAGGAGGTCGGGAAGGACTTCCTGGGCAGCTCAGGACACCTTCAGCAACAGGCCCCTCACACCAGGGAGAAGCCAAACAGCAGAGGAGACTGTGTGGTGGCCTTCCACACTGTAAAAAGTCTCTGACTGGAGAGCATGAAAGCTTGGAGCCCCAAACACACACTCGTTCAGCACCAGAGTCCTCACGAGGAAAAAATATTACAGGTGCAGTAAAACTACTGTATCTTCAGGGAGTATTTGAGAGTTCACACTAGAGAAAAGCCTTGTGTGTGTGTGGGGGGGGGGGGATGTGGAAAATCCTTTAGACAAAGCTCTGGCCTCTTTCAACCCCAGAAAGTTCACACTGGAGTAAGACCTCGTGAGTGTGATGAATGTAGAAAATTACTTAGCAATCACTGGGAGCCTGGTGGGCTGCCGTCTATGGGGTCGCACAGAGTTGGACACAACTGAAGCGACTTAGCAGCAGTGGCAGCATGCATCAGAAAGCTCCCCCTGGTTAAAAGCCATGTGATTGCAGTGAATGTGGGAAAATCTTTAGCTGTAAGTCAGACCTCATTACTCACCAGAGAATTCTTACTAAAACAAGGCCTTATGAATGCACTGAATGTCAGAAATCTTTTAGCCAGAGCTCTCATATCATTATACAGCAAGGAGTTCACACTGAAGAAAGGCTTTATGAGTGCAGTGAATGGGAATTCTTTATTTCCTTCAGCCACCTGTTCCAACACCACAGAGTTCACACTTGTTTAAGGTCTCATGTGATGAATGTGTACCAGCTTGTTCAACGTCTTTAAACATCAGAAAGTTCACACTGGAGAAAGGCCATTTGAATGTGGTCAATAAAGGAAAGTCCTTTAGCTACAAATCTTACCTCATTTCACACTATAGAGTTCACACTGGGGCAAAGCCTTGTGATTGTGGGCAATGTGGGAAACCATTTAGCCATAGCTTGACACTGTTTCAGCACTGGAGAATTCACACTGGAGAAAGGCCTATGAGTGTAGCGAGTGTCAGAGCCTTCAGTGACAGTTCTAACCTCATTAAGCATCGAAGAGGTCACACTGGAGAAGGGCCTTTTGGGTGTAGAATATGGGAAGTCTTTTAGCCAGAGCTCTAACCTCGTTAATCACCAGAAAGTTCACATTCGAGAAAGACCTTAGAGTTTAGTGAATAGAAGTCCTTTACCTTTAACCCTAGTCTGCCAAAGTACCAGAATGTTCACAAGGAATAAAGACCATTATATAATATCGGTCAGTCTGTTATAGACTGAATTGTGCCCCTCAAAATTTGTACGTTCAAGCACTAACACCCAATGGAACTTTTTAGCTGTCACCTATAAGGAGACGGATGATTAAGACAAACGAGGCCATGAGAATGGCCTCCTAGTGTGGCTGTGTTCTTATAAGAAGACCAGACACCAGAAGGTGCTTGCTTGTTCTCTGTAGTTTTGAACAGAGGAAAGGCCATTTAATGACACAGCAATCCTGATGGCACCTTGGCCTTAGACTTCCAGCTTCTAGAAATATGAGAACGCACATCCCTTGAAGCCACCTAATCAGGGATTTTGTTGTGGCAACATGAGAAGAGACAAAGACGCAGAGAAGGCACTGTATTATATCCTGTCGACTCTGCAGTGCTGCAGTAGACATGGATAACTTCAAGAACATATAAGAGCAAAGCGTAGTAAATTAGAAAGTTACAAATTGTAACAGTTTGTTAAAAAGCAAAACAGCTTTATTGAAGTACAATTAGTTGTCATTCACAATAGTCATTTTCTGTAATTCACTGAGTTAATAGATGCACAAACATTGTTTCTAGGGGAAATAACAGAATTAATTTCCTGAATTAATTCTGTGACCTGAGCCTCTGGTCACAAATTTGTTGTCCACTAGTCAGTAAATAACATTGTTTTCCTGTTTTTTTTTTTTTTTTAAGCAACTCAGTTAGTATATGCTGTTGATTTGTTAACAATGAAATCGTGGCCAACAACAGTGGTTCATGACTGAACAGTGCTAACCTATTACGTATTTTCTTTAAGGCACATTCTTTGTGCTTAGGAACACCACGTGGCACATAGGCACCAGGTTTGGAGGCCTGTTTGGACCACAAAATCACTAAGAAAAAGCATAAATGGGGTACCAAAGACATCATGGGAAGAATGCTTATTTCCAGTGTGAGAGCTGAAATGAGAAGGCAGAGAGAGCATCACTGGGTGGCTCAGAGCATCTCTGGGTGACACTGTGTCTGTGCATCTGGGGGGCGCCTCCCCTGTGGCTGAGTGGTACGAATTTGCCAGCGATGCAAGTGATGCGGGTTCGATCTTGGATCAGGAAGATCCCCTGGAAAGGAAATGGCAACGCACTCCAGTATTGTTGCCTGGGAAATCCCACAGACAGAGGAGCCTGGCCTGGGAAATCCCGTGGACAGAGGCGCTTGGTGGGCTACAGTTGATGGGGCTGCAAAGAGTCAGACACAGCTGAGCGACTGAACAATGAAATGTCTGTGAATGAGTGTAAAAATGTAAGTATCCATCTGAGGGGCTTCCACAGTTTTGGCAAGTAGGCAAGTTTGCAAATGCTGAATCTGTGAAAAGATGAGGACTGACTGATTGCATTACCATGAATTATGCATATGTGAAAGTGAAGTCGCTCAGGCATGTCCGACCCTTTGCGAAGCCATGGACTGTAGCCTACCAGGCTCCTCTGTTCATGGGATTATTTAAAGACATGCTCAGGCTGAACTTGGAATTCACCGTTTTCTGGACTCACCAAGATTTTGTGAGGATTTTGCCGGAGTCCCAGGCGTTTCATTCGGCCGAGTGCATGTGATCAGGGGCAAGTGACATCCTTTGTGGAAGTCACCAGACCCGGGGTGGGTTGCCAGTGTCGCCAGGCTTTGGATGACAGTTGGATGAATGGAGGAAGGTTGTAATTTCTGAGGGCACAGCAAGTACAGGAAAAGCAGGGCCATGGGTATCTGAGATCACACTTGGTTCTCTGTGACAGCATATAGAGTGATTTGAGGCTGCCATCACTAAGGGGAACTGTGGGAAGTCTATATTCATCCTGGCTCCTGTGGAATTTGTTAGTGATATTCTGGCTGCTGTCTGTCAAGTTACAAGATTTCAAATTAAGGCCAATAGACATGGTGCCCCAATCTGCTGACACAAGGATGCCCTCGATGCCTAGTGCATTTCCCTCCACACTCTTCTCACAGGTAATATCTCCTAACCGTACAACCCTTTTCATCAAAGGGAACAGGCACAGTTCCTGCTTATCTGTTTATAGTGAGTTTCAGTTCCCTACAAATGTGAACAGTCATTTAAACAAGCCAGCCACATCCTCCGGGAAGCGGGGCATCCAACCCTCTTGATCCCACAAAGACTGCATCCCAGACCCCGTGGCTGGTCACCCTCCGGAGTGCAGTCTGCTGGTGGCCTTGTGTGCCGGTCTCCCACACGTTAACGTGGGATCAGTAAAGGGCTGGTGATTGCATCTGGCCACATGCTGAGGGAATTGCACTGTCACCAGTGGGGTTACGGGCAAGTGACTGAACCACCAGTGCCAGGAGGGAAGTGAGACACCAGTGGGCAGGCGCATGGGTCGCAGTGGCCCTGGGCGCAGGGCCTGGCACATGTCTGTGATCTGTCTTGAGGGTTACATGGTCGTGGCCACACCGCGAGGCTGTCCTGTGGAAGTCGCACTTCTCTCTCCACCCCGAGCTTAGATGCCTCCTGCTGCCGAGGGCTTTACCCAGCGAGAGACAGGGGCAACAGGCCTGGTTTTCCTCCGTGCTGAGGAGTGTGGGAAGAGCATGGGGTCAGTGTTGGAGGGGAGGAGGAGAGTGGATCGTGGCTCCGTGGGAGTGTGGCTTTTGTGGTTTCGTCTGTCACCATCATAGCAGGATGGCCTGACCTTTGAAGATATGGCCGTGCATTTTTCCTGGGAGCGGGGTCTCCTTGAGAAGCTCAGGGATGCTGGTCCTGCGATGTGATGCTGGAGAACGGGGTGCTCCCACATACCTGGGTGAGAACTTCAGGTCCACTCCAGTGTTCTTGCCTGGAGAATCCCAGGGATGGCAGAGCATGGTGGGCTGCCGTCTATGGGGTCACACAGAGTCAGACACGACTGAAGCAACTTAGCAGCAGCAGGGCCCTTTGAGGCACCCCAAAGTCAGCTGGAGTTCAGAAGAACTTTAAATAGAATCTGATATTTGGGAAGTCTGTCCAATGTTCTTTTAAAAGTTGTAAAACACCCGGTCAGAGAGAATCACACCCAAAAGATTGAAAGCAGGGCCTGGAACAGATGTGGGCACACGTCTACCTTCTGAGCACCGTGAATCGGAACAATACCAAGCGGCGGAGGCCACTCGAGTGTTCATCGATGGAGGAGTGGACGGACCATGTGTGGTCCACACACAAAGGAGTGCCATTTAGCCTCACAAGTAAGGCGATGCTGATGCTTGCTGTAGCATTTACAAAGCTCAAAGGCATGGTCAGTGAGACGGCCCTGTCACAAGAGGACAAACACGATAAGCTTCCACGCATAGGAGGCATCCGAGGAAGTGCAGTTCAAGCACAAAGCAGACTGAGGGGGATTCGTGTTCAGAGTGTAGTGTTTCACCAGTGAAAAGGGAAAAGCTCTGGGCGTGGATGCTGAGGATGTTCATACAGCAGTGTGCGTGTGGTTGATGCCACTGTGGACGCAATGGTTGATAGGACTGTGGACACAAAACGGTTCAGACGGTAAGTGCGATGTCCGTTCAGTCACAAGCAATGAGTGAGCGCTGATCCCTGTTCCTGCAGGAAAGGGCCGCCCGGAGCCTGCTCATCTGGTGCACTTTCAGTCCATCCAGGTTGTGACAAGGAGCGAGAGTATCTGTTTATGGTCCCAGAGAAAGAAACACAGATCAAAATGGGAAAGACGTTTCTCTAGAACCAGGGCAACTGGTGGAAGTGGACTTGGCCCTGTGGATTGGATTATAATGTAGAAACCAAAATAATGTCCTCACTTGGAGGTCACGTGCCACTTCCCTGGCAGAGGGTTTCTGCTTTGTGTAAACAGGGCTGAATTCTATGTGAGATGGCACATGGGAGCCCATTCTACTGCTGTGGACAATTTTCTAGAGTTCAGAAGTTATGTACATTTCTTTTCAAAATAACCATGTCAACGAAGAGCCAGAAATTGGAGAAGACGTCAAAACTTGTTTCGGAGGCCAAGCCCCACCCAGGCCGCTCCCCCAAAGTGGTACGTGGTTCACCACTGTAGGACGGTGTGGGTTCGAAGGGCATGGCGTGTCTTGGTGTTCTGGGTGACCCGGCTGTTCTAGAAACAGCGGTGTACTAATTGCAGTTTTCCATGTGCAACTACCAAAACACACCAATAGCATTTGAAGCTGCATGACACAGAAATCGGTACACAAATATCAGTTGTGTTCCTACATACTAATTAGCATCAGAGAGAAAGAAAACCATCTCACAGTAAGGTCAAGAGGACATAAGGCCCAGGAATAAATGTAACCCAAAGGAATGATGCTAAAGCTGAAACTCCAGTACTTTGGCCACCTCATGCGAAGAGTTAACTCATTGGAAAAGACTTTGATGCTGGGAGGGATTGGGAGCAGGAGGAGAAGGGGACGATGAGGATGAGATGGCTGGATGGCGTCACTGACTCGATGGACGCGAGTCTGAGTGAACTCCGGGAGTTGGTGATGGACAGGGAGGCCTGGCGTGCTGCGATTCATGGGGTCGCAAAGAGTCGACACGACTGAGCGACTGAACTGAACTGAACTGAAGAAGTAAATGATTGCCTGGAAAGGACCTCTCCTGCTGGCTTGTGGAGGTCAGCGCGCATCCGATGGGAGCGTCCAGGCTGTTGTGGGCCTCGCTGCTCACTTTGGGCTGGTTGGTGCTAATGCATCAAAGGAATGATGCTAAAGCTGAAACTCCAGTACTTTGGCCACCTCATGCGAAGAGTTAACTCATTGGAAAAGACTTTGATGCTGGGAGGGATTGGGAGCAGGAGGAGAAGGGGACGATGAGGATGAGATGGCTGGATGGCGTCACTGACTCGATGGACGCGAGTCTGAGTGAACTCCGGGAGTTGGTGATGGACAGGGAGGCCTGGCGTGCTGCGATTCATGGGGTCGCAAAGAGTCGACACGACTGAGCGACTGAACTGAACTGAACTGAAGAAGTAAATGACTTGCCTGGAAAGGACCTCTCCTGCTGGCTTGTGGAGGTCAGCGCGCATCCGATGGGAGCGTCCAGGCTGTTGTGGGCCTCGCTGCTCACTTTGGGCTGGTTGGTGCTAATGCAGACTCTGGCTTTGGTGAAGCCAAAGTGGGGTGGTGGCAGGGTTGAGGAGAGCTGGAAAACCACCCTCCTCGTGACCTAAAGCTCCGTCCCCTGAGGGGCGGCCCCCTGCACCACTGCTGCACGCCATGTGATTCTTACTGAGCGAGGCTCCCCTTCTGGGGCCTGGCGTTTTGGAGGGGGAGGGTGCACAACCTGTGACCAGCCCCCCTTGGGGGTCAAGTCTCTAGTGAGCTTTCCTGGGGAACTATCCTCCGTCACTGGGAGGGGAGACGTCCCAGACCCTTGAGGAAAGGAGGGGTCGCGAGGAAGCTGGAGGAACCACCCCCCACTATCTCCCTCCCACCTGACCCGTCCTAGCCTCACACACAGCGTGTACTGAGGCCGGTGAGCCTCCTAGAAGGTTGCTGAGAATGAGGGTGGCCGAGTGGGCCCAGCCCTCCCTTCACGTCTGGCAGATGGAAGAACCACCTCTTGCCATTCTGGAAGTGCATCTCAGGCTTTTGTGGACTGAGCCCCTGACCCCAGTTCTGCTCAAGAGCCATGGGAACAACCTGTTTGCCCCGTTGCCTGCACTCCCCTCTAATACTCGGCTAAGAATTCAGGGATGTCCACAGCACTGTCTACAGGCAGGTCGCCATCTGTGGATGTTCCTCCGGCCCCCAGAGGCAGCATCACCCCACCTTTCCTCACCTTTCTCTCCCAGGGGGTCCCTCCCGGAAGGTCCTGAGGAAACCTAGCCACCCTCTGCGTGGACAAAGCCTTGCCTTTTCCCGAAGCCAAAGCACTGGCCCTTCCTGAGGAGACCTAATGCCTATCAGCTGTGCCCTGGACCAAGCCTGTGGCCTGAACACACGGGTCCACCCTGGGAAGAGAGGCGGCTTGTCACCCTCTGGGGCCAACTGGGAGAATGCAGGCCGCGCCCTCTCCCACTGCAGAGCCGGCCGAGGTCTCTCCTGCCCGTCCTGCTCAAGGCACAACACTCTGGAAATAAACCAGTCAAGGCCACTATCCCAGGACTTCTGCAACTCTAACTACAGAGCAACTGGGAACCACAAAAGGAATGTAGGAACGGACTTTACAACTCAAACCAAAAGACGCTCCAAGTTGTCTAAAGGCAAATTCAAAATATAAAACTTTGTAAAATTATAGGAGAAAACCGACATGGCTGTGGCTTTTGTCATGTGGACCACAAGCTTTTATTCTAACACATCACATGGAAATCCACAGAGAAGGGGGAAAATAGCAAACTTCATAAAACTGAAAATTGCACTGGTAAACTCACTTATCCGGAAAGTCAAAAGCCAGGCCAGAAATGAAGAAAAAGTATTTGCAAAATACACACGTGATAAAGAACTTGTACTTGCATAATATAAAGTGCTATGAAACAAGCAGCTACGTTAAAAAAATGGGTACCAGGGCAGCTTATTTAACTAATATGCAGAGTACATCATGTAAAATGCTGGGCTGGATGAAACTCAAGCTGGAATCAAGATTGCCAGAAGAAAATTATCTCATATGCAGACGACACCACCCTTATGGCAGAATGCGAAGAGGGACTAAAGAGCTTCTTGATGAAGGTAAAAGAGGAGAGTGAAAATGCTGGCTTAAAACTCAGCATTCAGAAAGCTAAGATCATGTTATCTGGTCCCATCACTTCATGGAAAATAGACAGGGAAACAGTGGAAACATTGACAGACTTTGTTTTCTTGGGCTCCAAAATCACTGTGGATGGTGACTGCAGCCGTGAAATTAAAAGATGCTTGTTCCTTGGAAGAAAAGCTATGACCAACCTAGACAGTATATTAAAAAGCAGAGACATCTGCTGACAAAGGTCGGTATAGTCAAAGCTGTGGTTTTTCCAGTAGTCATGCATGGATGTGAGAGTTGGACCACGAAGAAGACTGTATTGGTGCTTCAAACTGTGGTGCTGAAGAAAGGGGACTGCAAGGAGATCCCATCAGTCCATCCTAAAGAAGATCAGTCCTGGGTGTTCATTGGAAGGACTGATGCTGAAGCTGAAGCTCCAATACTTTGGCCACTGGATTCGAAGAACTGACTCACTGGAAAAGACCCTGCTGCTGGGAAAGACTGAAGGCAGGAGGAGAAAGGGACGACAGAGGATGGGATGGTTGGATGGCATCACTGATTGGTGGACATGAGTTTGAGCAAACTCTGGGAGATGGTGATGGACAGGGAGGCCGGGCGTGATGCAGTCCAGGGGGTCGCAAGTCGGACACGACTGAGCGAGTGAACAGCGGCCGGCGCCGCCGCCGCCGCCGCCGCCGCGCTGCCGTGCTCTAGACGTGCCGAGGCGGCTCCAGGAGCCCGGCGTCTCCCGGCTCTCACCTCACCCCAGCGCTGCCCAGGGCTGTCCGTCAGAACCTGTGCTGGTCACAAAGAGCAGATGCTCCTTCCCCATGGCCCTCCCAGGGCAAGGGGCGCTTTTAAACAGGCACTTCCAGGATGGGAAGCCACCTGGGCAGAAGCCTTCCAGAAGCTGAGCCTCGCCTGGGCGGCCCACGGAGCTTATCTGGCCTCCGCCCAGCAGGCCGCCACATCTCCGCTCCTCTCCCTCACTCCTGGGCTCCTCTCCTGGGGAGAGGTCTTTTCTTTTTTAAGATTCATTCATTTTTTTTACTTCTGGCTGTGGTAGGTCTTTATCACTGCACACGAGCCTCCTCTCTGGTGTCAGGAGTGGGGCTCCTTCTCACCGACGGCAGCGGGCTTTGCATCGTGGCACCTTCTCTTGCCTGGAGCTCAGGCTCCAGATGGGCCGACTTCAGACGTTGCTGTGCGTAGGTCCCAGAGCACAGGCTCAGCGGCTGGGGCGCAGCCTCACTCTCTTGGAGGCATGTGGGATCGTCCTGGCCAGAGATCACCAGAGATCAAACCGGTGTTTGGGAAGCCACCTGGGCAGAAGCCTTCCAGAAGCTGAGCCTCGCCTGGGCGGCCCACGGAGCTTATCTGGCCTCCGCCCAGCAGGCCGCCACATCTCCGCTCCTCTCCCTCACTCCTGGGCTCCTCTCCTGGGGAGAGGTCTTTTCTTTTTTAAGATTCATTCATTTTTTTTACTTCTGGCTGTGGTAGGTCTTTATCACTGCACACGAGCCTCCTCTCTGGTGTCAGGAGTGGGGCTCCTTCTCACCGACGGCAGCGGGCTTTGCATCGTGGCACCTTCTCTTGCCTGGAGCTCAGGCTCCAGATGGGCCGACTTCAGACGTTGCTGTGCGTAGGTCCCAGAGCACAGGCTCAGCGGCTGGGGCGCAGCCTCACTCTCTTGGAGGCATGTGGGATCGTCCTAGCCAGAGATCACCAGAGATCAAACTGGTGTCCCATGCTTTGCAAAGCGGATTGATAACCACTGGACCACCAGGGACACAACAACAGGTCTTCTTGAAATTGTCTCCCACTTGTAGGCCAGTTAAAATACTTAGAAGACAGACCAGAGCTGCAGCGTCACGTCCATCCTGACCTTCAGGACACAGCTGGTCCTTGGACCTGGGACAGCAGGGCCAGTTTTCTGTAACTGAGCCCCTGGTGGGCGCAGATCGGCTGACCCGGGCAGCATGACCCCGCTGGCCAGCCCTTCCCAGGTGTGCTTGCTTGAGGCCCTGCTTCAAGGCAGGAGGGCGCTGCAGCGGTGCCAGGCACCACCTTCCCTGCCATCAGAGGCCGCGGGGCTGGGCTGGCGAGAGGGAATGAGGGGCCGTGGCCTTTCAGGGGTCTGGCCTGCGTGGGGCTCTGCTGGGCCTTCTGCAGGAGTTGCTAGGCTGCCACTTGATCAGGAAGAGGTGGTGTTGCTGGTACCTGCTGTTGGAAGTCTTCCCAGGCAGAGGTGAGGAAGCAAAAACACAGGCAGGGGGAGCAGGACAGAGGAGTAACTCAGGTAGGAAGAGGGAAAGCTTCCAGAAGAGCCCCCGCGGTCAGCACCAGCCCGCCTGGTCTGCACGGCCAACTCGGCAAGTGTGCTGTTGCTGGGGTGGTTCCAGGCCCCTTCCTCCAGCTTCTGAGGTCTTTGCTCATGTTCAGGTGTCTTAGCTGGGAAGGCTGGAGGAAGCTCTGGAGCAACCAGCCAGAGGGTCAGCCAGCATTTACTTAGAGATGCCTCCGTGGGGTCCCCCAGCTTCCCACTGCAGACCCTCCTTGGGAGTGGGGTGGGAGGGCAGCAGGGCTGCTGGCTGTGTGTCAGTCCTCGCCCTTGGCCACTTTCGGAATTGTCCATCCGTGTAGCAGGCGTCCTGATTGATTTTCACCTGTGTAACTGGTGGGTTGTTAATTAGCAACGTGAACGGTGACATTAAATGTCCTCCTCAGTCAGGGCTAGGTGTTACACCACGTGTACTGGTGTAAGAACCTGGGGAGGCCTGTGTAGCCTGTACTCCTGGGGACAGGCTTCAGACCTGACCCCTCAGCATTCTGACATCCAGACACTGCTTCAGGATTTGGGGGGAGCCCAGTGCTGACTCCAAGGGTTCTGTCAGCCACCCTCCCTCTTCCTTTACTGAGACCCACACTTCTAGGATCCTACAGAGCAGGGCCTGTGTGGCTGCTCTACGGCTTCTCTAACAAATGATCACAAGCTGGCTGGGTTAAAACAACAGAAGTCTATCCTCCCCCAGTCCTGGAGACCAGACACCTGAGATCAAGGTGGAGCAGGGTTGAGGTCCCTCCAGAGGCTCCAGGATAGGGTCCTTCCTGCCTTTTCCAGCTTCAGGGGCTCCAGGGGTCCCTGGGCTGGTGGCCCCTCCCTCCGTCTCTGCCTCTGTCTTCACATGGCTTCTCTTCCATGTCTTTCCTCATTTGTCTCATAAGGAACTGGTCAGTTGGATTGAGGGCCATCTTAACCGGAGATGACCTCACCTTGAGATCCTTGACTACATCTACAGAGATGCTTTCCCCAGATAACGGCCCTGTTTATGTGTTCTGGGGGGACTCAGCTTTTGGGGCCACAATTCAGCGCATTATCCATGTATAAAATAACCCTCATTTTAGGAGATCACCGCAGTCCCATATAGACCAGCACAGACAGCAGTCATGTGGGTGGGTGTCTGGGGAGAATGAGGACCTGGGAAAGATCAAGGCCTGGCTTCATTACACATGAGCTCTTCCACCGTGGGGCCTGTGAGAACAGCCATCCCATCCTGTCCGTGGAAAGGAGCCGAGTGTCGAGTCCAGCGGGGCTTACCTTGCAAAGCTGGCTCTCCTGGGTGGCATCATCGAAACCACTACGTAGCCACTGGCTTATGATTATGAGGGCAGAGGCTCTCCCCTCGTGTGTCTGCCCTTCCCATTCCCACAGTGAGAAGCCCGGCTCCCACTATCTGCCCTCGACCTGTGTGTTGCTCTTTCCGGATTACATGTGCACAGGTTTTGGTGCTGTTAGCTACTGCACTCTGGAAAGAGCCCTGTAAAATAAAGCCCACTGTCTATGAAAGGTCCATTTTGCCTTTAGTCTACAGATTCTGTTCAAGAGGTCTATTTTGAGTCCAAATCCTTTATCAGACACAAGTTTTGCAAACATTTTTCTCCCAGTTTGTGACTTATCTTTTGATTTCCTGAATAAGGTCTTTCGGAGTAGACATCTTTAATTTTTTAAAGTCCACAGTGTTTTTTGTGGACTGACTTTTTCTGTGCTAAACCCAAGATCATGTGGATTTTCTGTGTTTATGTGTATAAATTAATTGTTCCTTGACTATTTTGGAGAAGTTTGGGGATCCTTGGCTCTGTTTCAGTTTGAATTTCCACACTTTAATGGACCTAGTAGAACTGCCCTCAGGGGTGTGGGGTCTCCACTCAGCTGTGAGGGCAGCTTGGTCTGCACTTGCTTACTGGCTGGCAGGGCACCTGGCTCCCTCCGGCAGTGGGCAGAAGCCTGGTCTCCTTTGTACCTGCTGGGGCTTTGGCTTCTGGAACACTCGTGGCTGAGTCCATGCTGAAAGCCTGGGACCTTTGGGACAACACGGGGTCAAGTCCACACTAATGGGAGTCTGGTCTCCTCAGGACCTGCTGGGGCTTTGGCTTTGGGACATTGTGGGGTTCAATTCAGGCTGATAGGAGTCTTATTTCTTCAGGACCCTCTGGAGCTTCAGCTTTGGGACAACATGGGGTTCAGTTCAGGAAGACAGGGAGTCTGGTCTCCTCAGGACCTGCTCAGGTTTTGGCTTTGGGACATTGTGGGGTCCAGTTCATCGTGACAGGAGCTTGGTCCTTCAGGACCCTCTGGGGCTTCAGTTTTGGGACATTGTGGGGTTCAGTTCAGGCTGATGGGAGTCTTGTTTCTTCAGGACCCACTGGAGCTTCAGTTTTGGGACATTGTGGGGTTCAGTTCAGGCTGATGGGAGTCTGGTCTCCTCAGGACCCGCTGGGCTTTGGGACATTGTGAGGTTCAATTCAGGCTGATAGGAGTCTTGTTTCTTCAGGACCCACTGGGGCTTCAGCTTTAGGACATTGTGGGGTTCACTTCAGGCTGATGGGAGTCTGGTCTCCTCAGGACTTGTGGAGAGGAGGTGCCGTTGAAGGAGAAGGTGAGGAAATTGGGGAGAGAGTTTCTGTGTGTGGCTGATGCTGAGTGTGTCTGTCCTCAGAGGACTCAGGACTGGAAAAGTTTGATGTGGAAAGTTGTGGGTTTTTAGTCAGATTTTGTCTGCGGTATAGGATGGTGTCCAGTGTTGTGTGTGGGGTCCATTTTCCCCAGCCTTGTTTATTGAGAGGACTGGCCTTTCCCCAGTGTATTTACGTAGGTCCTCTCTTGTGAATTGACTGGCCATGGGCCTGTAGGTTTACTTCTGGGCTCTCGTCCCTGCCTGTTTCTGTGTCAGTTCCACACGTCTTGTGGTGCCATTAGCTGCTTAAAGTGGGTTGAAGTCATGGGGAAAGACACCACCAGCCTCTGCTCATTTCTCAGTCACTTCGGCTCTTCTGGGTCCTTTGTGGCTCCATGCAGATGTTAAAATTGTTTCTGTGGAAAATGTCACTGAAACACTGGTAGTGATTGCATGTGTATGTGGCTTTGGGTAGAACAGATATTTTAACAATATTTTCATTCATGAGCATGGGATAGCATGCCATTTTTTGGTGTCTGTTTGGTTTCTTTGATCAATATCTTAGCATTTTCAGTGTGCAGCCCTTTTAAGTCCTGGCTAAGTTTATTCCTAGTTTTAGGGGGATACAATTGTAAATGGAAGTGGTTTTTAGTTTCTTTTTCTGATACTTCGTTATTAGTGTAGAGAGTCGCAAGTGATCCTGCAGTTTTACTGAACTCATTTTTTAGTTCTGGCATTTTTTGGTGGTATTGTGTGGAAAACTAGAATTCAGAAATCCCACAGTTTCAGCTACATCAGGGTCATCCACAGCACCTAAGACATGGCTACTAATATACTTTTCCCATGTGCCTTTTTATACCATGTGGACTTCTACAAGGGCAATTAGCATCACTACTTTGGGTGAATTTGAATTGGGTAAGTAAGTGGTGTTTGATGTCATCTCCGCTTTTCTGGCATGTTACTGACATGTATTGAAAAGTAATTTACTTTCTAGTCAATTTCAAATATTTAAACTTTAATAGCAGTACAAAGTTTGCTACACTCATACCAGGTACTACAGTGTGTTTTACTCAAAACAGGGCCTCTCTTTCTGCACATAACTCCAAAATGAGGGATAATTATGCTTTCCACATTGCAATCCTATCCACAAGACCACTTTAACTTTCACCAGGTACCCCCAACTTTGTGCAAAGGCCTCTCTCCATTCTAATGCAATTTTCTTTTTCTGGAACCATCCCTGGGGTTTTCCTTCATGTTAAAAGTCTTCATGGATTTAAAATATACAAGATGAATGTGATCTGGGTGGCTTTTTCTGTATGGCTTTTTTCACTGAGGATAATTCCAGTGTTTTCCCTTGTACCATGTATCAGTAGCTTTCCATTGTGATTAAGACATATAACATTTATCATTTGAATCATATTAACTATACACTTCTATACCATTAATTACAATCACATTGTTGTAAAAATATTATTGCCATTCATCTCTAGAATCTTTTTATTTTCCTGAAGTGAAAACGTAATCATTAAACAAACACCACCCTCAATCCCTGGCAACCTTATTCTACTTTGTGTCTGAATTTGTCTTATCTGGATGTCTCATACTAGTGGAATGATAACCTTTGTCCTTTTGTGTCTGGTTTGTTTCAATTAGGATATTGACTTCCAGGTTTATCCACATTGAAGCCTGTGTGAGAATTACTTTAAAGGTTGAATTGTATTCTATTTTGTATATTACTACCTTATGTTTATTCATTCATCTGCTGAAGGACACTTGTTTTGATTCCACCTTTTGGCTACTGTGAATATGGGGTACAAATACCTGTTCCAGTCCTTGCTTTTAAATATTTGTGGGTACAGCCTGGAGTGAATTGAGGGATTCTTCCATCCAAGTACTAACCAGGTTCACACCGTGCTTAGCTTAAGAGGTCAGTCGAGATCAGATGTGATCAGGGTGGCATGGCCGTAGGCAAATCCAGGAGTTATATGTTAATTTTATGTTTCAGTGTTTGAGGACCCCACCTGCCGGGAGCCAGCATGGGAGATCCCACCCATGACAAGGGTCATGAGGGTTAGGGTGATGGGCAAAGGCAAATCAGGACTCGAGGGACCCCCTGGACCTGCTCGAGCATTTACCCCCAAACCAGAATCTGTCTGTCTTACTATTTTATGCCTTTCACCAACTCTTCTGACATTAACAGGGGGCTATCCCTGACCACCATTTTCTGGAAAAAATTAACTTAGGGCTCTAGTTGATAAATCTCCTGGGCATGAAAGGGGTATTTCAATTCAAACCCCCTGTTAGCATTCTAGCTTACTTGGCAGGTTTATCCAGACTCTTGCAACATTGTTGAGCCAATGCTTGCTGCCAAATTCCCACATCCCTTATCCATTGTGTTCCTGGGAGTGCATATAGTTAAGATGTAGAAAAAATGAGTAGCAGCCTTAGCATTAGCAACATTAGACTTTGAGTTAATAAGTTATTTCTTTGCTGTAACCCACTGAATCTTTGCTCCATAAAAATGTAACTCTGTGCTTTAAGGGTGATGCAGGCTAAGAAATTTAAGAAAAAACATTTCAAGGAAAAGTAAATGTTTTAGCTGACCAACCTTTATCAAAAAGGGGTCATAAAATGTCAACAGGCCTCCGGGCCAGAAGATAATGTACGAAAAATAAGACCCTTGTTTATGAAACAGTATGCAGGAAGGAACCTGGTATGGATAAAAGTTAATGCTGATGGAATGTTGAGCTGACTCTGCATTTTTCACTTTGCTCAATGTACAACTCAGGGTATAAAGGCTCCTTCTGAAAATAAAGTGACGGGCCTCGCTCACCGAAACTTGGTCTCCCCATGTCGTTCTTCTTTCTCCTTCCTTTTCAGGTTGATTCCCGGAGCACAAAGGCCCTCTGAGTTCGTTTTCCTGCCCAGGCTTCTAAGACCCTCTCGAGAAGGTGCTCTGTGCCTTTGCCCCATTGAGAGATCACCTGTGGGCTCCGTGAACGGAGCAAGTCCCGTGCAGGGCCTTTATTGGCTTTCTGTGTAAACCAAGGAATATCAACCTCTTCCTCTCCTCTATTTTCTTAACTGTAACATTCTTTCTTTCTCTCTGTTTATATCTCTATATCTCTTTCAGTCGCCGACACTGTTCATGCTTCGGCTATCTCTGGATCCTGCTGGGGCTGGACCCTGGCACCCACCTACTGATCATATGGTGATATGGTAAAATAACACATCTAATGGATCTTCCCTATTTTCCTTATCCAATAATCCAATGATGGACATTTTAATGCTTTTTTCAGAGGGGCATTGAGAACAGTGCTGCTGTGAATATTGGTATACAGCTTTTATTTGAACATTTATTTAAAATTCTTTGGGTATATATGCAAGAGCAGACTTTTTGAAACTGAAGATAACTGCATTTTTATATTTTTGATAAGATGCCAAAGTTTTGTGTAAGTAGATTGAGCCATATCACATTTTGACAACTAACGTTTAAAAGTTCCAATTTCTACACATTGTTGCCAAAATTATCTTTATTTTTAATATAACAATTTTAAAGTATGTGAAGGTTGTGGTTTTAAGTTCCATATTGATGGAGATTCCTGTTATAGTCAAGTCTGAGAGATGAGCATAATCAGGTCAGAATGAGGACCAGAGCTGGGAATTAGTGAGGAACAGAGCCAAACCTCAGTGAGGAGCAGAGCCCGGCCATACCGATGAGTGGAGCAGGGCCTCAGGGAGGAAGAGCCAGGCCTCTGTGAGGAGCGGAGACTTGCCTTAGAGAAGCAGAGTCAGGCCTCAAGGAGGAGAGCGGAACCTCAGCAAGAAGTGAGCCAGGCCTCAGTGTGGAGCGGGGCAGAGCAGGGCCTCAGAGTAGCAAAGTCTGGACTCAGAGGGGCAGAGCTGAACCTCGTGAGAAGCAAGCCAGGCCTCAGAGAAGCAAAGTTTGGCCTAAGCGAGGAGCAGAGTGAGGACTCAGTGAAGGCCGGAGCTGAGCCTTAGGACCAGAGTCGGCCTCCCTCAGGACCAGACTGGGCCTCGGTGAGGCACAGGGCCAGGCCTCATTGTGGAGCAGAGCCAGGCTGAAGAGAGGCAAAGTCAGGCCTCAAGGAGGAGCAGAGCTGAGCCTCTGTAACGTGCGACTTGGGCCTCAGGCCCAAGAGGCAAACCTCCCTAAGTAGCGGAGACGGGACTCGGTGAAGCAGTCAGGCCTCGGGGAGAAGCAGAGTTGAAAGGTAGTGAGAAGTGAGCCTGGCCTCTGTGAGGCCCGGGCCTCAGTGCTGAGGCAGGTGGGTCCCAGTGAGGAGCGGATAGGAGCCTCAGTGGAGAGCAGAGCCGGTTTTCAGTCCCTAGAGGAGCCAGGCCTCACAGAAGGAAATTCAGGCCTCAGGGAGGAGGAGAACAGAACCTCAGTGAGAAGTGAGCCAGGCTCTGTGTGGACTGAAGCCTGGCCTCCCTGGGGACCAGAGCTGAACCTCAGTGAAGAGTGGAGCCGGGCTTCACTGAGGACCATAGCCAGGCCCCAGTGCAGGGCAGAGAGGAGCTGGGTCTCACTGAGGACCGGAGCTCATCGTTTGTGTAGAGTGGAGCCAGGCCTCAGTGCAGAATGGAGACTTGCCTCAGAGAAGCAAAGTCTGGCATAAAGGAGGACCAGAGCTGGGCCTCAGAGAAGCAAATTCTGGTCTCAGGGAGGAACAGAGCTGAACCACAGTGAGAAGTGAGCCAGGCCTCAGTGAAGACTGGCGCCAGGCCTCAGTGAAGACTGGCGCCAGGCCTCAGTGAGGAGCAGAGCTGGATCTTGCTGAGGACCGGAGCCAGTGTTAGGGCTCTCAAGGGGCTCATAGCTATAGTTAAAATATGGCCCACTGTGACATCCCTTCATCCCTGACAAACAAGGGATGAAGTTGTGGTGGCCACATTGCCCTGAGGGTATCTATTTTTTCCTTAAGGTGATACCCTGTTTTTCCCTGCTGGTGCCAGTTTCTCAAGACTACATGACCACCTGACCATGAGACCCCTTCGACTACATGACCACCCAACCGTGAGACCCCTTCAACTACGTGACCATAAGACCCCAGCTGTGGGCTAAGGATAAACTGAGGCCCCCTCCCTCTGGGGCACAATTTCCCATTGATACGGTATAAGAAGAGTTGGCTGTAAAAAGAGAGCACTGGTTTCTCTCTAAAACCACTTTCTTTCTTCCTATAATAAATATTTCTCTGCCTGACTGTCCAGTTCACTCTCTTTTTCTCTGTGCACGCCTTACAGCCAGGACTCAGAGTAGCAAAGTCAGGCCTCAGGAAGAGAATGGAAGCTCAGTGAGAAGCGAGCCGGAACTCACTGAAGTTGTAGCCACACAGCAGTGTGGAGTGGAGCCTGGCCTCAGTGAGTTCCAGAGCTGGGACTCAATCCTCAGGGAGAGGGAGAACAGAACCTCAATAGGAAGCAATCTGGGCTCAGTGAAAACCCTAGCCAGGCCCCAGTGTGGGTGGAGCCAGTCCTCAGTCAGAGAGAAGCTGGGTCTCACGAGGAACAGAGCCAGACCTCAGAGAGGACCAGAGCGCATTCTCTATGTGGAGTGTAGCCGGGCCTCAGTGCAGAATGGAGTCTTGCCTCAGAGAAGCAAATTCCGTCCTCAAGGAGGACCAGAGCTGGGCCTCAGTGAAGAGTGGAGGTGAACCTTCACTCTCAGGGAAGGCAAGTTGGGCTTCAGTGAGGAGGGTAGCTGAACCACAGTGAGGCCCAGATCAGGACTCAGTGCTGGAGCCGAATCTCAGTGAGGTGCAGAGCAGGGACTCAGGACTGGAGCCAGGCCCCTGTGCGGAGCAGAGCCAGGCCTTCCTGAGGAGTGGAGATGGCCCCAAGTGAGGAGGGGAGCCTGGCCTCAGAGCAGCAAAGTCAGGCCTCATGGAGGTGAACCTAACCTCAGTTAGAAGCAAGCTGAATCTCTGTGAGGCCAGAGCCAGGACTCACTAAGGACTGGAGGCATACCTGAGCGTGGACTGCAGCCGTGCTTCACTGAGGACGATACTGTGGCCTCACTGAGAACCATAGCCAGGCCCCATTGCAGGGCGGAGCTGTGCGGCAGTGCTGAGCAGAGCCAGGCCTCAGTGCAGGAGGAGCTCGGTCTCACTGGGGCCTGGAGCCGAACCTCACGGAGGAGCGGAGCCTGGCCTCAGTGAAGACCCTACCTGGGCCCCAGAGCACAGCACAGGACCAGAGCGGAACCTCAGTGATGAGAAGCCCTGGGACCCAGTGAGGATGGGAGACAGGCCTCAGTGGGGACCAGAGCTGGTCCTCCTCAGCGGAGAGCAGAGCCAGGCCTCAGAGAAGCAAAGTCATGCCTCAAGGAGGAGCAGAGCTGAACTGCAGTGAGAAGAGAGCCTGGCCTCTGTGAGGACCTTAACCAGGCCTCAGTGTGGAGCAGAGCTTGTCCTCACTCACTGAGGAGGGAGCCAGGCCTCAGTGAGAAAGGGAGGCACCGCTGACTGCGTAGTGGAGCCAGGCCCAGTGAGGGGCAGAGCTTTGCCGGGTCTCAGTGAGGAGAGGACCTGGAGTGCTGAGCTGAGCCAAGACTCAGGCAGGAGGGCAGCTGGACTTCAGTGAGGAGCAGAGCCAGCTCTCAGTGTTGAGGTCCGGAGCCAGGCCTGAGTGTGGACCAGAGCCGGGACTTATGAGTACCGGAACCGGGAAGTCAGGTCTCAGAGTGACGGAGAATGGAGCTTCAGTGAGAAGTGAGCCGGACCTCACTGAACCAGGCCTCGGTGCGGGGCCCCACTGAAGACTGGAGTTAGGCCCTAGTGGGGAGCAGAGCCGTGTCTTCGTGTGAAGCAGACCCAGGCCTCGGTGAGCTCTGGAGCGGGGCCTCTGTGCAGAGCGGAGCCAGGACTCAGAATAGTAAAGTCAAGCCTCAGGGAGAAGGAGAAGGGAACTTCAGTGAGAAGCGAGCTGGGCTCTGTGAGGAACAGAGCCGAGTCTACTGAGGATGGAGCCTCAGGTTTTTCTCCCAAGGGCCCCTCCCAGCAGGTCCTGAGGAAATCTAGTTACCCTCCACGTGTATCAGTTCAGTTCAGTTCAGTCGCTCAGTCGTGTCCGACTCTTTGCGACCCATGAATCGCAGCACACCAGGCCTCCCTGTCCATCACCAACTCTCGGAGTTCACTCAGACTCACGTCCATTGAGTCAGTGATGCCAACCAGCCATCTCATCCTCGGTCGTCCCTTTCTCCTCCTGCCCCCAATCCCTCCCAGCATCAGGGTCTTTTCCAATGAGTCAACTCTTTGCATAAGGTGGCCAAAGTACTGGAGCTTCAGTTTTAGCATCATTCCTTCCAAAGAAATCCCAGGGTTGATCTCCACGTGTATTCAGCCCCGCATTTTCCCGGAGCTAAAGCCTGGCCTGCCCTGCGGAGACCTAATGCCTGTCAGCTGCGCCCAGGGCCAAGCCTGTGGCCTGAACACACAGGTCCCACCCTGGGAAGAGAAGGGGCTTGTCGCCCTCTGCGGGCCAACTGGGAGAATGCAGGCCGCACCCACTCCTACTGCAGAGCAGGCCGAGGTCTCTCCTGCCAGTCCTGCTCAAATTACTGCTGCTGCTAAGTCGCTTCAGTCGTGTCCGACTCTGTGCGACCCCATAGACGGCAGCCCACCAGGCTCCCTCGTCCCTGGGATTCTCCAGGCAAGAACACTGGAGTGGGTTGCCATTTCCTTCTCCATACTCAAAGCACTACACTATGGAAATTCAAATGAGTCGAAGCCAGGATCCCAGCACTTCTACAACCCTATCTTCAGGACAATGAGCAAACATGTGGCCCAAAACCTATCTAGGAACACACTTCAGGGCTCACACCAAAAGGCATCCAGGTTGTCTCCAGGCGATTTTAAAATCTACATCAATCACTAAAGAAAAATTTGGACAGGATGCCCCAGAGGAAGATCGACAGAGCCACGGGTCAGGTAGATCATGAGTTCTGGTTGTAATTGATTAAACACACAAAAAGTCTGCATGGTGAAAAACCTCCTTCCAAAGACCAAGAGCTAGGCCACAAAGTGGGGGAAAAATGTATTCTCCATCACACCTGATGAATTTTTACTCACATTAGGCTGAGAACCAGAAAACAAACATCTACATTCAAGATGAGTACTGATCTGAAGAGAGCCCTCTCCTCAAAAGATAAAAAGGTAGCAAGAAAGTGGACAGGAATATGATGCACATGGTATTAGCCAAGGGAATGGCAAATGACACAGAGAAGACAGCATTATCACCACTTACAAGCACCTACCTCCTCGGGAAAGGTCACTTCGGATTAGGGTTAGCAGGAACTCTCCTTTCTCGAGGCTGGGTCCTCAAGTCAGACACAGGCAGCCTTTTCAAAGCCAAACAAGTCTCACTCCTGCAGACCCAGCCATCAGGCCAACAAGCATTCACACAATTGTATTCCCAATCAGTGTCCAAAGAAAAACAAGGGGACTCTTTTGCATGGAGGCTCTACTCCTGCTCTAACCCTTAAAAAAACTGAGGCAGTCCGCAGTGCACGTGCATGTCAGGGGAATGGGATGAGAGTACAGGCACTGAAGGAGAGCAGAAAATCACACCCACAATATGAAACTAACTACAACACAGTCCACTCCTCTAAAGCAACTGGAAAAAAAGTCACATTTGAAGGCTGACGCCTTGAAATTTCAAATGTGCTTCCCACATCCACAAGAATAAAACCCCGTGATATTGGCATGAAGATGTACCTTTTGAAGATGACTGGAATTGAAAGGATATTCCAGGAATATACTCATGGGTCGAAAAAGAGGCATCGAGACATTCGAGGAAGCAACAGACATATGGTCCATTCCTTTAACAGCAAACTGGAACGACCCGCTCCGTTAAAGCACCATCACTCTAAGATGAAACCCAGAAAGCGAAACATCACAACCAGCCCCCCCTCCCCCAAAAAAACCCCAAAACACACCTCCTTCCGCGCCACACACAAAGCTAACTCAAAGTCCGAGTTTTCTCCCCTAGCATTCTTTGCTGGTTGTGGGCGTTTGACCTCCTCCCTTCTCCTGCCGCTAAGCCCGCAGCCAGCAGCATCTCCCCACAGTTTCCTCAAGTTTTCCTCCCAGGGAGGGGCCTCCCAGGAGGTCCTGAGGAAACTTAGCTGCCTTCCCAGAGGACAGAATCCTGCATGTTCCCGAAGCCAAAGCACTGGCTTGCCCTGCGGAGACCTAATGCCTGTCAGCTGCGCCCTGGACCAAGCCTGCGGCCGAAACACACGGGTCCACCCTGGGAAGAGAGGCGGCTTGTCGCCCTCTGCGGGCCAACTGGGAGAATGCAGGCTGCAGCCGCTCCCGCTGCAGAGCGGGCCGAGTCTCCTGCCCGTCCTGCTCAAGGCACAACACTGAAAATTCAAGAGTTGAGGCCACTATCCCAGGACTTCTGTAACCCTAACTACAGGGAAATGATTGAAAACGTGCCCCCAAACCAATGTAGGCGTTCACTTCAGGGCTCACATCCAAAGGCACTCCCGATTGGCTCCAGGCAGTTTTCCAAACCACAGAAATATATAAAAAATTAGATCACTTGCGGGAACCATGTTTTATTGCTTTCTCAGAAATATCTCATGGAATTTAATCTTACTCATTCCCTCTTCCTTGCTTGCTCCCCACTACCCTTAAGTTAGACGTTCTGGCTGACACATCAGCATTAGTTAGAGGCTGTTCTGCGTGCAGAACAAACCTTATCTTCAAAGGCCTTTCTTTATGACTCTCATGTGATTACCTCCAGACCTCCAGGAGGAAGCTGCTTAATCCCAGAGTTCTGGTCTCTGTCTCGCTGCTCTTAGTTAAAGATGACAAGATAGGTTACCAAATAAACTTGCGCTCAGCGTTTTCTCGAGGAGTTGCTTCTCTGCGAGCTCTCCCTGCACTCTCACAGTCCTTTGTGTTTGTGAGAATTATCCAGTGCGAAACCACCACACTCACTCAGAGGACCATCCATGCAGCCCTGGGCCCAGCCAGGTGCATCACCGAGGAGGTCTGATTAGAAACATGCCCACCAAAGGCCCTCCCAGAGGGGAAACAGAAAAGCACGCGAGTCAGCAAACAGAAAAAAACAGTAAAAACAAAAATCCTGCAGGGTCCAGAGGCGGAAGGAAAAAGCATCCCCACCACACACCTGGTGAGGAATTGCAACTCACATGCGACTGAGAAGCGGAAAGCAAGCGCCTGCACTCTAAACGGGCCCGGCTTCCCTGGTGGCTCCGGGAGTCCGCCCGCCAAGCAGGAGATGTGTTCAGTTTCTGGTCCGGGGAGATCCCACAGGCCTTTGAGGAGCTAAACTCGTGTGCCACAATGAGAGGGGGAAAAAAATGAGGCATTTAGAGTGCCCAGAAAGCAACACAAACACAGACATTTGTGGTTCCTTTACTTCTGACCAAGCTCCATGGCCCTACGGCCTTGAAAGGACCGGCACCCTAAGAAAAACCCGGAAAAGGGAATAACACAACTGTGAAAACCAAAACCAAAACAGGGCTCCTTCCCGGCCACGCACAGGACTAACTCCGCGTCAGGATTTTCCTCCCCCAGCTCCTCCTCTGCTGGGTCCTCCAGCGCGGACCTCCCTTCTGCAGGCAGACCCAGCCGGCAGCGCCGCCCGCACGGCTTCCTCCTCTCTCTTCTCCCGGGGGCCCCTCCCCGCAGGACCGGAGGAAACCCAGCCCCGCTCCGAGCGGACAGAGCCCTGCGTTTTCCCGGAGCCAAAGCACCGGCCGGTCCCGAGGAGAGTGCAAGTCTGACAGGCGGGCCCCGGGCAAAGGCTGAGGCCAGAACTCTCAGGGCCCGCGCCACCGGGTGGGTGGCTGGGTGGGTGGGTGGCTGGGATGCCGTGGGAGGCGGGAGGCGGGCCTGTCGCCCTCTGCGGGCCAACAGGGAGAATGCAGGCACGGCCACATGTCAGCCGTGCAGGTGGACATCTCTCCTGCTGGGTGCTCCGTTCCATTCGGTCGCTCAGTCGTGTCCGACTCTTTGCGACCCCATGAATCTCAGCACGCCAGGCCTCCCTGTCCATCACCATGCACACTCTGGAAATTCAAATGGATCGAGGCCACTGTCCCAGGACTTCTGCAACCCTAACTACAGGGCAATGAGCAAACATATCTCCCCAAACCAACCTACGCACACACTTCAAGGCCCACACCAAAAGGCACTCCAGATTTCCCCAAGGCAACTTTGAAATCTACAGCAGTATGGAAAAAATCAGACACGATCACCCAGAGGAACATCCACCCGGCCACGGGCCTGGTCAGGCGGATCATGAGCTCTGATTGGCAACACACATCCCCAGCTGCTTTCACACGTGGGAAACAAAACTTAATAGCACACACGTTATTAAACACACACACACAAATCCTGCAGGGCAAAAACACCTATTTTGCAATTCCAGGAGCTAAGAGTCTGACATGACTGAGCAACTGAGCGCAAAAGCCACAAAGCGGGAGGAAAAAGTACTCCCCAGCACACTACACGAGGACTTTTTACTGACACTATACTAAGAACCACCAAGCAAATCTACATTTGACGTGAGTGCAGGGCTCCCACTGTGATCCAGTTGTAAAGACTTGACCTGCCAATGCAGGAGAAAGGGGCTTGGTCCCCGGTCCAGGGAGATCCCACATGCCAAGAAACAGCTAAGCCCGAGCGCCACACTACTGAACCTGTGCTCTAGAGCTTGGGAGCCACAAATACGGAACCCATGTGCTGAAACAACCTAAGCCCACTTGCCCTAGAACCCAGTCCTGTGGCAACAGAAGTCACTGCACTGAGTGCTGTGCAGGGCAACTAGAGTGTGGCCCCGCTTGATGCAATGACCAGAAGCCACCGGCAATGAAGACCTAGCACAGCCAAAAAAAAAAAAACTGGTCATAAAAATAAAGCTCCTTTTTTATTTACAACATGAGGGATTTTTATTCACATTAGACTAAGAACCGCGAAGGAAACAGTTACATTCAAAATGAGTACCAATCTGAAGAGGCCCCTGGCCTCCAAAGATAACCAGGTAACTAGTAAGTGGAGAGGAAAATGATCCGCATGGTATCACCGAGGGAAAGGGACATGAACAGCATCGCACACCTCTTACAACTGCCTCCCTCCCCCAGAAATGGTGGTTCTGATTACAGGGCAACAGCAGGCACCTCTCCTTCCTTGCTGCTGGAACACCCCTAACAGCCCCTCGAGATACCTTTTGGCACCCTTTTCCAAAACCAAACGAACCGAACCCTGCAGACCAGCCATCAGGCCACCAGGCATTCACACCGTTGCTTTCCCAATCTGTATCCTAAGAAAAATAAGACTGCTCTTTTGCACGAAGGCTCTACCCATATTTTCTAAACCTTAAAAAGTTCAGGAGGTCTTCAGTGCTTGGTGCATCAGACAAGGGGAGCAGTGAATGGTATATCCCGATGACTAGGGATCAGATGATGACACCCCACAATATGTAACTCCAACACACCCACCTCTTTAAAGCAATGGTAAAAAAGTCACATTTGAAGGCTCTTGCCATTTCAAATGTGCACCCCACATTCACAGTAAATAAAACGCCGTGATACTGGCATGAGGATGCACCTTTCTGGAGATAACCGGAATATAAAGGGCATCCTGGAATTATGCCCATGGGTTAAAAAACAGGTGTGGAGACAGCCCAGGAAGCATCAGACACATATGTGGTCTATTCCTTTAATACCAAGCTGCCAGGGACCTGCTTAGATAAAACACCATCACCCTAAGATAAAACCCCTAAAGCTGAACATCACAACCCTCCCCCACCCAAAAAACAAAAAACAGGCTCCTTCCACACCACACACAAGACTAACTCAAAGTCAGAATGTTCTCCCTCAGCTTTCCTGTGCTGGGGATGGGTATTCAGACCTCCTCCCTTTCTCCTGTTGGCAGCCCCCAGCGGGCAGCCTTCCCCCACCACCCCCCAGTCTCCTCAAGTTTTCCTCCCGGGGTGGCCCCTGTGCCAGAGCACTGACCGGTGCTGAGGAGGCCTGAGGCCTGTCGCCTGTGCCCGGGGCCAAACCTCAGGCCAGAGCGCACAGGCCGCAGCCTGGGAAGAGAGCAGGTTGTTGCCTCTGCGGGCCAACTCATGAGCTCCTTGTTGCCAAATTCAGACTTAAATCAAAGAAAGCAGGGAAAACTACTAGACCATTCAGGTATGACCTAAATCAAATCCCTTATGATTATACAGTGGAAGTGACAAATAGATTCAAGAGATTAGCTCTGATAGATGGAGTGCCTGAAGAACTATGGACAGAGGTTTGTGACACTGTACAGGAGGCTGTGATCAAGACCATCCCCAAGAAAAAGAAGTGCAAAAAGGCAAAATGGCTGTCTGAGGAGGCCTTACAAATAGCTGTGAAAAGAAGAGAAGTGGAAGGTGAAGGAAAAAAGGAAAGATATTCCCATTTGAATGCAGAGTTCCAAAGAATAGCAAGGAGAGATAAGAAAGCCTTCCTCAGCGATCAATGCAAAGAAATAGAGGAAAACAATAGAATGGGAAAGACTAGAGATCTCTTCAAGAAAATCAGAGATACCAAGGGAAATTTTCATGCAAAGATGGGCTCGATAAAGGACAGAAATGGTATGGATCTAACAGAGGCAGAAGATATTAAGAAGACATGGCAAGAATACACAGAAGAACTGTACAAAACAGATCTTGATGACCCAGACAATCACAACGGTGTGTGAAGTCAAGTGGGCCTTAGGAAGTATCATTATGAACAAAGCTAGTGGAGGTGATGGAATTCCAGTTGAGCTCTTTCAAATCTTAAAAGATGATGCTGTGAAAGTGCTGCACTCAATATACCAGCACATTTTGAAAACTCAGCAGTGGCCACAGGACTGGAAAAGGTCAGTTTTCATTCCGATCCCAAAGAAAGGCAATGCCAAAGAATGCTCAAACTACCGCACAGTTGCACTCATCTCACATGCTAGTAAAGTAATGCTCAAAATTCTCCAAGCCAGGCTTCAGCAATATGTGAACCGTGAATTTCCAGATGTTCAAGTTGGTTTTAGAAAAGGCAGAGGAACGAGAGATCAAATTGCCAACCTCCGCTGGATCATGGAAAAAGCAAGAGCTTTCCAAAAAACATCTAATTCTGCTCTATTGACTATGCCAAAGCCTTTGACTGTGTGGATCACAATAAACTGTGAAAAATTCTTCGAGAGATGGGAATATCAGACCACCTTACCTGCTTCCTGAGAAATGTGTATGCAGGTCAGGAAGCAACAGTTAGAACTGACATGAAATAACAGACTTTTTCCAAATAGGAAAAGGAGTATGTCAAGGTTGTATATTGTAACCTTGCTTATTTAACTTACATGCAGAGTATATCATGCGAAATGGTGGACTGGATGAAGTACAAGCTGGAATCAAGATTGCTGGGAGAAATATCAATAACCTCAGCTATGCAGATGACACCACCTTTATGGCAGAAATTGAAGAAGAACTAAAAGTCCTTTGATGAAAGTGAAAGAGGAGAGTGAAAAAGTTGGCTTAAAATTCAACATTCAGAAAACGAAGATCATGGCATCTGGTCCCATCACTTCATGGCAAATAGATAGGGAAACAATAACAGACTTTGAGAGTCCCTTGGACTGCAAGGAGAGCCAACCATTCAATCCTAAAGCAAATCAGTCCTGAATATTCATCGCAAGGACAGATGTTGAAGCTGAAACTCCAATACTTTGGCCACCTGATGCAAAGAACTGACTCATTTGAAAAGACTCTGATGCTGGGAAAGATTAAAGGCAGGAGGAAAAGGGGACAACAGAGAATGAAATGGTTGGATGGCATCACCGATTTGATGAATATGAGTTTGAGCAAGCTTCAGGAGTTCGTGATGGACAGGGAAGCCTGGCGTGCTGCAGTCCATGGGGTCGCCAAGAGTCAGACGCAACTGAGCGACTGAACTGAACTGCAGGCCAACTGAGAGAATGCTGGCCGCACACATTCCCACTGCAGAGCAGGCCGAAGTCTCTCCTGCTGGTCTGGCTCAAGGCACTACACTCTGGAAATTCAAACAGGTAGAGGTCACTATCCCGGGACTTCTATAGTCCTAACTACAGGGCAATGATTGAAAACGTGCCTCCAAACCAATGTAGGCCTTACTTCAGGGCTCATACCCAAAGGCACTCCCAATTGTCTCCAAGCAATTTTCCAAGCCACAGTAGTATATAATAAATTAGATCACTCAAAGGAACATCCATGCAGCCATGGGTCCAGTCAGGTACATTACGAACTCTGATTGGAAACACACATCACCAAAAGCCCTCCCAGATGGAAAACAAAACAAAATAACACACAATTTTTTAAACAGGAAAAAAAAATCCTGTAGGTTAAGAAAACTCTTTTTAAATCCCAGGAGCTAATCCAGAAGTGACAGGAAAAAGTATTCCCCACCACACACCTGATGAGGAATTTTCATTCATACTAGACTGAGAACCAGAAAGTAAAACCTACATTCAAAATGGGTACCGGGCTTCCCTTGGTGGCTCAGTGGTAAAGAATCCACCTGCCAATGCAGGAGACATGGGTTCAATTTCTGGTCCGGGGAGATCCCTCATGCCTTTGAGGAACTAAACTCGTGTGCTGAAATGAGAGAGAGGGGGAAAAAAGGATATGTTTGGAGGAACCAGAAGGCAACACAGACACGGACATACATGGTCCCTTTACTTCTGACCAAGCTCCATGGACCTACGGCCGTGAAAGGCCTGGCACCCTAAGGAAAAACCTGGAAAATGGAATAAAACCCCCTTAAAAAAAGAAGCACCACCAAACAGGGCACTTTCCACACCGCACCCGAGACAAACTTGAAGTCAGAATTTTCTTCCTCCAGCTCTTCCTCTGCTGGGTCCTCCTAGACGGACCTCCCTTCTCCTGTAGGCAACCCCCAGCTGGCAGCTTCTCCCCACTGTTTCCTCAGCTTTTTCTCCCGGGGGGAACCTTCCCAGCAGGTCCTCAGGAAACATGACTACCTTCCCTGAAGGCAGTGTCTGGCATGTTCCCAACCTCAAAGCATTGACTCTGAGGAGACCTAATGCCTGTCACTGTTTCCACTGTTTCCCGATCTATTTCCCATGAAGTGATGGGACCAGATGCCATGATCTATGTTTTCTGAATGTTGAGTTTAAGCCAACTTTTTCACTCTCCTCTTTCACTTTCATCAAGAGGCGTTTTAGTTCCTCTTCAATTTCTGCCATAAGGGTGGTGTCATCTGCATACCTAAGGTTATTGATATTTCTCCCAGTAATCTTGATTCCAGCTTGTGCTTCCTCCAGCCCAGCATTTCTCATGATGTACTCTGTATATAAGTGAAATAAGCAGGGTGACAATATACAGCCTTGACGTACTCCTTTTCCTATTTGGAAAAAGTCTGTTGTTCCATGTCCAGTTCTAACTGTTGCTTCCTGACCTGCATATAGGTTTCTCAAGAGGCAGGTCAGGTGGTCTGATATTCCCATCTCTTGAAGAATTTTTCACAGTTTATTGTGATCCACACAGTCAAAGGCTTTGGCATAGTCAATAGAGCAGAATTAGATGTTTTTCTGGAACTCTCTTGCTTTTCCATGATCCAGCGGATGTTGGCAATTTGATCTCTGGTTCCTCTGCCTTTTCTAAAACCAGCTTGAACATCTGGAAGTTCACGGTTCACGTATTGCTGAAGCCTGGCTTGGAGAATTTTGAGCATTACTTCACTAGCGTGTGAAATGAGTGCAATTATGTAGTAGTTCGAGCATTCTTTGGCATTGCCTTTCTTTGGGATTGGACTGGAATGAAAACTGAACTTTTCCAGTCTTGTGGCCACTGCTGAGTTTTCAAAATGTGCTGGTATATTGAGTGCAGCACTTTCACAGCATCATCTTTTAATATTTAAAAGAGCTCAACTGGAATTCCATCACTTCCACTAAGTTTCACTTTATTTTGGGGGGGGGGGGCAAAAAATCACTGCACATGGTGACTGCAGCCGTGAAATTAAAAGACGCTTACTCCTTGGAAGAAAAGTTATGACCAACCTAGATAGCATATTGAAAAGCAGAGACATTACTTTGCCAACAAAGGTCCATCTAGTCAAGGCTATGGTTTTTCCAGTGGTCATGTATGGATGTGAGAGTTGGACTGTGAAGAAAACTGAGCACCGAAAAATTGATCTTTTGAACTGTGGTGTTGGAGAAGACTCTTGAGAGTCCCTTGGACTGCAAGGAGATCCAACCAGTCCATTCTGAAGGAGATCAGTCCTGGGTGTTCTTTGGAAGGAATGATGCTAAAGCTGAAGCTCCAGTACTTTGGCCCCCTCATGTGAAGAGCTGACTCACTGGAAAGGACTCTGATGCTGGGAGGGATTGGGGGCAGGAGGAGAAGGGGACGACAGAGGATGAGATGACTGGATGGCCTCACCAACTCGATGAACGTGAGTCTGAGTGTGCTCCAGGAGATGGTGATGGACAGGGAGGCCTGGTGTGCTGCGATTCACGGGGTCGACTGAGCGACTGAACTGGAATGCCTGTCAGCTGTGCCCTGGACCAAGCCTGTGGCCTGAACACACAGGTCCTGTCCTGGGGAGAGGCAGCTTGTCGTCCTCTGCGGGCCAACTAGGAGAATGCAGGCCACACCCGCTCCCACTGCAGAGCGGGCGGAGGTCTCTCCTGCCCATCCTGTTCAAGGCACAACACTCAGGAAATAAATGCGTTGAGGCCACTATCCCAGGACTTCTGCAACCCTAACTACAGGGCAATGACTGAAAATGTACAACAAATCATGCCCCCAAACCAATCTAAGCACACACTTCAGGGGTCATACCAAAAGACATCCAGACTGTCCCCGGGCAATTGTGAAATCTACACCACGACAGAAAAAATTAGACATGACCCCGCAGAGAAACAGTGACTAACACAGCCCTGTGTCTTGTAATGGTGCTCAGGAGCTCTGACTGGCACCACACATCACCAGAAGCCCTCATGCATGGGAAACAAAATAACACAATTTATTAAACACACACACACAAATCCTGCAGGGTAAGAAACCTTCTGAAGCCCAAGAGCTAAGCCGCAGAGTGGGAGGAAATAAGTAAAAAAGTTACCCACCACACACCTGATGAGAAAGTTTTGCTAAAGTTGTACTAAGAACCATAAAACAAACACCTACATCCAAAATGAATACCAGGCTTTGCGGCCAGTGGTAAAAAAAAATCCACCCACCAATTCAATTCCTTGGAGCTCCTTCCACACCACACACAAGACGAACTCAGTCAGAATTTTCCTTGCTCAGCTTTTCCTCTGCTGGCTCCTTTCAGACAGACCCCCTCCCTTTCTCCTGCAGACAGCCCCCAGCAGGCAGCATCCCCCAACATTTCCCTCAGTTTTTCTCCCACAGGATCCCCTCCCAGCAGGTCCTGAGGAAACCTAGCTACCTTCTGAGTGGACAGAGGCCTGCATTCTTCCCAAACCAAAGCACTGCCTGGTCGTAAGGAAAGCTAACGCCTGTCAGCTGGGCCCTGGACCATGCCCGCGGGCATGACACAGGTCTCGCATTGGGAAGAGAGGCAGGTTGTCGCCCTCTGCGGGCCAACTGGAAGAATGCAGGCCAAACCCACTCCACTGCATTGTAGGCTGAGGTTTCTCCTGCCAGTCCTGCCTAATACATTCAGTTCAGTTCAGTGGCTCAGTCGTGTCCGACTCTTTGCGATCCCATGAATCGCAGCACGTCAGGCCTCCCTGTCCATCACCATCTCCCGGAGTTCACTCAGACTCAGGTCCATCGAGTCGGTGATGCCATCCAGCCATCTCATCCTTGGTCGTCCCCTTCTCCTCCTGCCCCCAATCCCTCCCAGCATCAGAGTCCTTTCCAGTGAGTCAGCTCTTCACATGAGGGGGCCAAAGTACTGGAGCTTCAGCTTTAGCATCATTCCTTCCAAAGAAATCCCAGGGTTGATCTCCCTCAGAATGGACTGGTTGGATCTCCTTGCGGTCCAAGGGACTCTCAAGAGTCTTCTCCAACACCACAGTTCAAAAGCATCAGTTCTTCGGTGCTCAGCCTTCTTCACAGTCCAACTCTCACATCCATACATGACCACAGGAAAAACCATGGCCTTGACTAGACGGACTTTAGTCGGCAAAGTAATGACTCTGCTTTTGAATATATACTATCTAGGTTGGTCATAACTTTTCTTCCAAGGAGTAAACGTCTTTTAATTTCTGGCTGCAGTCACCATCTGCAGTGATTTTGGAGCCCCAAAAAATAAAGTCTGACACTGTTTCTACTGTTTCCCCATCTATTTCCCATGAAGGGATTAGCCTCTGGAAATTCAAACATGTCGAGGCCAATATCCCAGGACTTCCCTTGCAGTCATTGGTAGAGAATTAACCTGTCAATGCAGCTGACATAGGTTCAATCCCTGAGTCAGCAATATCCCCTCGAGAAGGAAATGGCAACCCACTTCAGTATTCTTGCCTGGGAAATCCCATGGACTTAAGGAACTTGGTGGGCTACAATCCATGGGGTCGCAGTGAGTAGGACATGGTTTAGTGACTAAACAACAATGACTGGCACCATAAATATAGGGCAATGAGTAAGCATGGGTGTTGGAGAAGACTCTTGAGAGTCCCTTGGACTGCAAGGAGATCCAACCAGTCCATTCTGAAGGAGATCGGCCCTGGGATTTCTTTGGAAGGAGTGATGCTGAGGCTGAAGCTCCAGTACTTTGGCCACCTCATGCAAAGAGTTGACTCATTGGAAAAGACTCTGATGCTGGAAGGGATTGGGGGCAGGAGGAGAAGGGGACAACAGAGGATGAGATGGTTGGATGGCGTCACTGACTGCATGGGCGTGGGTCTGGGTGAACTCCAGGAATTGGTGATGGACAGGGAGGCCTGGCGTGCTGTGATTGATGGGGTCGCAAAGAGTTGGACACGACTGAGCAACTGAACTGAACTGAGCAAGCATGTGTCCGAAAACCAATCTAAACACAGTTCAGGACTCATACCAAAAGGCACTCCATTTTGGCCTCAGCCAACTTTAAAATGTGCACAACTATATAAAAAATTAGAGAGGATCTCACAAACAGTGACATGGCCATGGGTCTTTTCAGATAGAGCATGAGCTCTGATTTGCAACACATGTTATCAGAAGGCCTCACACATGAGAAGAAAAATCAATTAAATGCACTTTAAGAAATAAAATCAAAATCCTCTTGGGTGAAAAACCTCCTTCTGAAGGCCAAAGTTAAGCCACAAAGTGGGAAGAAAAAATGTTGGCCAAACACACACCAGATAAGAAATTTTTACTCACATTAGGTAAGAGGTAAAAAACAAACAGCTACATTCAAATGATTAACGTTCTACAGCCAGGATTCTGGCCAGGTGAGTGGGCCTGATTTTGTCTGTTTGTGGGTTTTGTGTTCTGTGCAGTTGGTAGTGATGAAGCCTTCAGCCTGTTTGCTAAGTTGCTTCAGTTGTATTGATTCTTTGTGAACCCACAGACTAGCCTGCCAGGCTCCTCTGTCCATGGGATTCTTCAGGCAAGAATACTAGAGTCGGTTACCATTTCCTTCTCCAGGGGATCTTCCCGACTCAGGGATCGAACCCGCGTCTCTTGAGTCTCCTACACTGGCAGGTGGGTTCTTTCCACTAGCACCACCTGGGAAGAAGACTGTTTGGCAGGTGTGAAACAGCCTGTGGCGTTCATGCCTTGGATTGAAATAAGTTCAGGGAACTGGCTCGAGTGCCTGGCCATCATTCTCAGACAGTGAGGAGCACAGTCGGGCAGCCACCAGACAGCAACATGTTTCAGCTGGCTGTTGTGCAGAGAATCAAGTGGAAGGGTAAAGTCTGGACACAGAATCCTGTCCGGAGACTCCTGGGACATGCCTGGAACAGACGGCGGAGGCCTGCTCCAGTGCAACTGTTGTGACTCTCGGCCATTTGGAAGAGGCAGTTCCTGGAACTGAAGAGGCAGAATCAAGGAACAGGGGTCAGCTATAGGAGGGAAGGCGATCCATATGATTTTCAGATTTCTGGCTGAGGCAAATGGGCTTAACACTGCACCAACTAGCACCTTGGAGTGAGTCAGCCTACAAAACAGGTGCACAGAGGCAACCAACAGTTCAGTGATGAGTGTCAGACATGGTGTGAAAGCCCTGGTGGGATACACTTTTGCTCGCCTGAATGCTGACTCCTGACCATTCTAGCCAACCCAGTTTTATACATCACATCTCATCAATTTTAAGACACACATTTGTTTTACATCTCTGAAATCAGGGTGTTTTTAACTGAATGTGTAACATGATTTAGTTGGCTGTGTATTTTTTTCAGTAATACATATAATCATGATTCTTCTGAAAATGGGATGAAATCTTGGATTTGATGAAATACAATGATGTCTATCAACCTTAAGAGGAAACAATACATGAGTGTGCCTCCTTATGACTTAAATTTTAGCTTATTCTAAAAAGATCTGAAGTTACACACTCCCTGATTTTGACACAGAATAGAGAATCCAAAAATAAATCCATGTACTTATGATTAATTAATCTACAACAAAAGAAACAAGAATATACAATGGAGAAATTCTTCAATAAATGGTGCAGCAAAAACTGGACAGCTACATGTAAAAGAATGAAATTAAGACATTCTCTATGACCATATATAAAAATAAACTCAAAATGGATTAAAAACCTAAGTGTAAGACCAGAAACCATAAAACCCCCAGAGGAATACATAGGCAGAACATTCTTTGATATAAATCACTGTGATATTTTTTTGGATCTGTCCCTAAAACAAATGAAATAAAAGTAAAAATAAACAAATAGACTTAATTAAAAAGGTTCTGCACAGCAAAGAAAGCCATGGGGTGGGGGGTGGGGTGGACTACTGAATGGAAAAAAATATATGCAAATGATGTGACTGATAAGGGGTTATATATATAGTAGTTGTTCAGTCATGTCCAACTCTTTTGTGATCCCATGGACTGGAGCCTACCAGGCTCCTCCATCCATAGAATTTTTCAGGCAAGAGTCCTAGAGTGGGTTGCTTTTCCTTCTCCAGGGGATCTTCCCAAACCAGGGATAGAAACCAGGTATCCCACATTGCAGGCAGATGCTTTACCATCTGAACCACCAAAATAAGGGGTTAATAGCCAACATAAACAGCTCATATAACTCAGTGTCAATGGAATAGTCCAAATAAAAAATGGGCAGAGAACTGAATACATATTTTTTTTCCCCAAAGGAAATGCAGATGGTTAACAGGCACAAGAAAAGATGCTAACATCACTAATCATCAGGGAAATGCATGCCTGTCAGAATGATTCTCATCCAAAAGAACACAAATAACACACACTGGAGCTCTCGGGCACTGTTGTTGGGAATGTAAATTGGTGCATACCCTGTGGGAAAAAGCATGCAGCTTCCTCAAAAAACTAATACTAGAACTACTATATGACCCAGGATTCTACTCCTGGGTATATGCGCAACAAAAACAAAAAACACTTTGAGAAAAACATGTATACATTGAAAAAACACAGGCACTGCAACGTTCATAGCAGCATTTATTTATAATTACTAAAATAAAGTGTCCATCAACGGATGAACGGATACATATTCACACACACACAAGGAAAATGGAGTTCTACTCAGTCATCAAAAAGAAAAAAATCAATGAAATTTTGCCATTTAGAGCAACACGGATGAACTCAGAGGGTTTACGCTAAGTGAAACAAGTCAACTAGAGAAATACAAATACTGTATGATATCACTTACATGTGGAATCTAAAAAGTATAACAAATGATAGTGAATGAATTTTTAAGAAGAAGCAGATTCACAGATACAGAGAACAAACTAGTGGTTACCAGTGGGGAGAGGGAGGAGGGGTGAGAAAAGTGGGGACGAGACTATAGCGGGAGCAGATGAAGAGGCAGACTATTAAATGTAAAATAAAGCTGTGTGCTTAGTCCCTCAGTTGTGTCTGACTCTGGCTCCCCTGTCCATTGGATTTTCCAGGCAAGAATAGTGGAGCAGCTTGCCATTTCCTGCTCCAGGGGAACTTCTCGACCCAGGGATCAAACCCTGCATGGGCAGATGGATTCTTTACCACTGCACCGCCTGGAAAGTCCATAAAATAAGCCCATACAATATAGTCTATTTCCACCTTAGAGACAGTGTAGCTGCAATTAACCTCAAGAACACAGTAACAGAATTTAATATGATTAAGGAGTTGGAAATTTTAATATTTGATTTTAAAAGTTGAATGTATAGGTATAATTGAGTTGTTACACACACGTATTAATAGTAATTTTTTGATGCACTGATGCATGTTCAAAACCCCCAAACCAATTTTCCTCCTGCTTTTTAAAATTTATCCTACCTAGCATATAAAATTAATGATACAATGACATATTGTTTATTTTGTTATGGCTAAATATATACAAAAAAGAAACCATTATGAAGCCAGATGAACCAGTCGTCCATCATTTCGTGGCCATTCTTTGCTTTTTTTAATGGGCTTATTCACTCTGTGGCATGTGGGATCCTTCTGGATCAGGACTCGAACCTGTGTCTCCTGCATTGACAGCAGGATCCTTCACCGCTGAGCCTCCAGGGAGGCCTTCATGGCCATTCTTATTTCATCTATCCCATCTACATTAGCTGTCTAGGTTTACCAGTTTTTTTACCTATTCACAAACTTGCTTTTTAGGGGTTTCAGAGACCCAAGGTCAACAGAGGTCTGAAAATATTAAATGGAAAATTCCAGAAATGAAACAATTCACGCGTTTTAAACTGCAAGCCTTTCTGCATAAGCAATCTTTCACCACCCTCTTCATCTCTCCTACATGAATATACGTCTGTCTAGTAATCCACACAGGCATTCTATCATCTCACAGCATCACAAAAGAGGTGAGTACAGTAGTATATATTTTGAGAGACCACATACACTTAACAAATACATACTTATTTGGCTGTGCTGGGTCTTAGTTGTGGCACGTGGGATCTTGTTTCCTGACCAGAGATCAAACTCAGTGCCCCTGCATTGGGATCTAGGGGTTCCAGCCACTGGACCACCAGGGAAGTCCCTCACTAACTTTTATTACAGATACTGTTAATCTTTATCACAGCTACATGTGTGTAACGGAAAACACAATACAGGTAGGGCTTGGTTTCAGGCATCCACTTGGAGGTCTTGGGATGTTATCTGCTGCAGATGAGGGGGGCCAAGTATTAATTCCACATACAGCATCATTTAATGCATAATCTCTACAGGACTGACTTTTTAAAGGGATATTTTCATAACTCAATAATCATAAAAATATTTTTCAATGCTAAATTGTTTCAAAAATGTTTAACTCAGATTAGTTGCAATCAGAAACCAAAATGTATTCCAAAAGTGTTCATTAGCTGTCTCTCACAGATCTCTTAACACATGGGGTGCACTTACCTTGTTAAATTCTCATTTCTTAGTTTGTTGTCATTAGTCTATCTGAATTTGGCATATTCTAGATGTGTCTCTGATACTGTTGAACTGACCACCCTTCCCCCATATATCCTGTACACTAGATGCTGATGAGATGGGTGATGAGGTTTGATCCCCATGGAGAGGTGCGTGATGATGACTGTTAGGGAAATGAAAACAAAAATTTCTCCCAATAGAGAAATCTTTTCTACAAGGTAATAAAGAGACAAATGCCGGGGTCCAGCCCCGGCGAGATCCAGGGATGCTCAAAGGTGGGACGGAGCAGGCGGATAGGAAAGGATAGGACAGGATAGGACAGGATAGCTCAGGACAGGATAGAACAGTAGGAAATTAATGAAAATAGGAGGCTGAATAACTTGGTTTACGGGGAAAGCCAATAAAACCTCAAGACAAGAGGTTTGCACCATCTACGCAGGCCACCGGCGTCCGCTTGAATCTCTAAAGGGGCCCCACCGTGGGTCCACTTTTCTCGCAGAACTTATAGCCAGGGCAAGTAAGTAGACGTGGTGAGCCTCCCGCTCCAGATGGGAATTCAGCCTGGAGGTAAAGCACAAGAGGACAGAAAAGTAAAGAGAGAGAGGTGTGGGAGCCAGATGTCCCTAAAGAACAAGTCTAGGAGAGCGAGTCATCGGAGAGACCGGCCTGCAGAACCGGTCTGAGAAATTCGGGTCCGAGGAATGAAAACCGCTCTGAGAAACTGTTCCCGAGAGACACTGGTCCGACAAACTGCTCTGAAAAACTGTTCTCGAGGAAGCTGACTCCAAACTTTATTTTTCCCATCCCCTTTTTATACCATGAAGATCAATGAGTTTCACAAATTTTTTGGCAATGACAGCAGCCCTGACTCTTATCGAGAGCAGGCTTAGTCTCTGCATACCTAATTGTATACACAAGTCTTAGGTAATTTACATGATCTTCCAGCCAAAAGGCCAATTCGACAATTTACAGCTCTTCTCTGATAAGTGTTAGTTTTTCCAAGGTCTGGCGCCATTCTCGGGAGGTGCCGAACAAGATTGGGTTTTCATAAATGCAAGGACACAGCAAACAGGAGTACAAATGATTTATAAAAGAAACAATTAACTCAAAGGCCTAGTGTTGCTAACATTTAAAAAAACTACTACATTCCTATCCCCAAATATAGTTTGTATATCAGAAACTTCCAGGTGCAGATAAGGAGGTCTGGCAACAGTCATTGAAGCAACAGTGAAATAAATCTATTAAGGCTTTGGCTCTTAAGAGAAGTTAGTTTGTAACTTAAGACACTTTAAGACTCTTCTGCCTCTCACAGCTGGGGGTTGCGAGCAATTCACAGGCTTGTAAAAGGTCAAAGGAATCCGTTTAGGCAGGTTAGAGCATTATCAAAGGGGGTTGGGCTGCAACACTCCTTTCAAATGCAGGGAGCTAAGACAGTGAATTAACTCTATCTGAGAAACTGGCAGAAAACAGTGGAGAAACAGACAAATACAGAACAAATTTTATTATTGGGGCACATGCTCAGGAAAAACCAGGGAGAAATCCGATGACTCAGATTGCTCTGCCATCTGAGTGTGCCTCGTGACTCTGTCACAGGTGGGATTCCTCGCGCTGGCTTCCCGCAGACAAAATCAATTTTATTGTTAAAATAAGTATTAAAGGATTACAGTGCATCACAGGCAATCCACTAGGAAATTGTAAAGACAGGAAAAAAAAATCTAACTCCCCTAATCCTCAAGAAAGATGAGTTGACAATACTGTTTGTCGCACAGTCTTAATTTTACCTGGTAATGGGGTGACTGTGTAGTTATTGGTTTTATCTGGAGGAAACACAGACTTCTCAACTCTGTAACTGAAGGCAGTTTTTAAAGTTGGAGCACAGCATCCACTAAGATGAGACTCCTATCCTCCCACCAGAACTGACTGGTGAGCTATGTCCCTGTCTGCAGTATGAGGAGATGGGTCCCAGGTTCTTGAGAAAGACATCTGAGTCCTAAAACTGGGAAAAAAAAAAAAAAAAGACCAGCTGAACAAAGGCCTTCTTAGAAGTCTTCAAAGACATGCATTTTAAAAAGATGAGACAGTCCCTACAAGTTTTCTAAGGTAAATGCTCTGAGAGAAGGAAATCTCATTCCCCATTTTCAACAAGAAGTACGTCTCTTGGTTTTTATTTATTTAGTGTTGGCTGGGCTGGGTCCTCGTTGCTGCGAGGACTTTTCTCAAGTTGCACCAAGCCAGGGCTGTTCTTCAGCGCAGTGTGCTTCTCTTATCGCGAAGCCCGGGCTCTAGGGCGTGAGGGCTTCAGTAGCTGCGGCGTGTGGGCTCAGCGGCTGTGGCATGTGGGCTTAGCTGCTCCTCAGCATGTGAGATTTCTTGGAGGAGGGGTGAAACCAGGGTCTTCTTCATTGGCAGGAGCCACCAGGGAAGTTCAATCTCTTGTCTTTTTAAGTGTGGATCTGTGGAATAAATAATTTGTATGTGACCATCTGGAAACACGAACAGTGTGATTGTGTTTTGGTACCACACCGTGACACAGCTTGGATACAAACATTTCATGTACTAGATATGACCTGCCTCCACGTATCTAGGGACAGTGTGACAGGGTGGGGCACTGTCATCCTATTGTAGGTGAAAGGCACAAGAGGTACAAGATGGGCCAGACCTCATCTAATCCATTCAGGGAAGGTGGTCAAGTTTAGTTCCCTAGGAGGGAAGAGGAATGTTCTTAAGGAATGTTCATTGTCAGTCACTGGTTTGCTTTTTACCTAGAGGGTGGTGAGAACTAAATTCACCAGCTGGAGGGAGTGAGAGAAATGCCATGAGGACAGGGCTGGTGAAGGCTACAGTGGACATTCTTAGTCCTGAGCCTCTCTTCCAGGGTCCACAACAGTGACAGTGAGCACTGGGTGACAGCTGAGTAGCAGCTGACTGGAGGAGACACCCTGAGGCGACGTGAGGAGGAAGACCAACAACCTTGGGATGACTCACATGCGGCAGCAAGGGCCAGTCATGTGTTTAGGGTGGCACCTGGGGAAGAGGCTCTGGGCCTGTGGGGTGTGGACCATGTGGGAGGAAAGACCACATAAAGACAGAGGAGAAGGACAGCCGTTTGCAAGCCTCCAAAAAAAACCACTGTTAAACCCTTGATCTCACACTTTGACCCTCCAGAAATGTGAGGAAGTAATCTGGTGCTTAAAACTCCAGACGGTGGGGCCTTGTTTAGGCAACCTGAGCACATCACCACAGGGACCAGAGGCATCTGGAGAGAATCTACAGGGCCCAGGGGAGGCTGAGAGGGACCCTAAGAGGAGCCTGAGGGAACAAGGAGGAGAGGTTTCTTGGGATGGAACCGGGTCAGAGGGGAGGGGGGCCACGGTGGGTGAGCCTGGGATTGACGTCTGCACCCCCACCTCCGCCGGGCTCACAGCAAGAGATGCCCCTCTAGTCTCACTCATGACTTTTTTCCAGTGAAAAAGGGGGCTAATGATGGGGCTGCTTTGGGGGCTTTTAGAGGACAGATAGGGCCGGGCCTAGAAGGAGGCCCCCAAGGGGGCAGCTGTGAGTCGAGAGCCTGCAGAGAGGTGGCGGGGCCCACAAAGAGGCTGCAGGGACAGCAGAGAGTTCCAAGAGCCAAGGGGCTCCAGCAGTCACGGAGCTCTTCCCAAAGTAGCTGGGATCCCTACTGTGGGTCCCACTTGGAGGCTGCACCTGCATCTTCAGCAGACAGATAGCTGCCCAGCCGAGACTCTTCTGCCTAGGGGTTCAGGTCTCTGCTCTGCCTCGTCCCAGCAGCAGGGCTGCCTGCTAGTTCTGGAGCCTCACTTTCCCTGTCTGTGGAATGGGGCCACTATAAAGAGCAACAGACTCACAGATATATAGAGTAGACCTGAGATTGCCAGGGCGGAGTAGGGGTAGGAGAGGGAAGGGCTGGGAATATGGGATTAGCAGAGGCCATCTATTATATATAGGATATATAAACAAGGTACTACTGTACAGCACAGGGAACTATATTCAATATCCTCAGACAAACCATAATGGAAAGGAAAGTGAAAAAGAATATATGTATTAGAGTCACTTTGCTGTACAAAAGAAATTAACATGACATTGTAATCAACTATACTTCAATAAAATATTTTAAAAAATAGTGGAGGCCACTCAAACAAAACCAGAAACAAAATCCTAGAGGACAGAAGTCAGAAACAAAGGTCACCCTTTGTTGAAACTAGAACTTCTACCGAGGTAGGTGGCTTAAGTACAGGAAGACTCACCACCATGATCTGGGATCACCGAGGAGAGGAAAAGTGCAACGGGCTCCTCTAGGCACCTGACTTGAATCCAAGGCAGCGTTAGAGTCGGTGAGGGCCTGTGCAGGTCTGCATCCTGTGTCTTGCTTCCGACACCACACAATGCCAACCAAAAAACAACACAGCAGGCTGCAAGTAAGAAAAGAGCTTATTTGGAGTTTTAACTGCAATTCAGGAGACACAGAATCAGGCAATTCCAAATGAGTGTTCTGGGAGAAGAGACTCAGGGGCTTACAAAGACAGAAGGCCATGAGTTTCTTCAAGTTGCCTTGTGACGAACTGTGACTGAGTCTGATGCAATTTAGGAAATATTTGTCCTTAAGCAATCAGGAGTTTTTTAGGGTTGGGATCCAAAAGGTAGACAGGTGGTCATGAGTTACTTTAGGGTAAGGGTTTGATAAGCATCCTGAGTTCCTGGCAGATGTTCTAGGTGGCTTCATTAGGACAATAAGTAGTCAAAAGATCAGATTCCATCCAGGCTGAGAGGTGCATAAATCACACTCCCTTAAATAGCTTCTGCACTCCATTTTAGAAAGTCCTGCTCAATATAGACTCCATTTTGATTTTCCTTCACAATAGTAATCCCAATGGCTGAATAAATTTAGGAAGAACCACGTGTGACAAGTAGTGTTCTCAAATTCTCGACTTTTTTTTTTTTTGGTTTGTTTTCTGGGCCTATTTCTTACCTTTTGAGTAGACCTACTTCAATGGTTTCAGGATAAGGAATCAGAGCTCCTCTGTCCATGGAATTTTCTAGGCAAGAGTACTGGAGTAGGTTGCCATTTCCTCCTCCAGGGGATCTTCCCAACCCAGGGATCAAACCCATGTCTCTTGTGTCTCCTGAGCTGGCAGGGGGATTCTTTACCACTGTGCCACCTAGTAAGCCCAGAAAATATCACTACAGAGGAAACACAATATACTGGCATGCTGTCAACTCTCAAACTCCATGTCAGTGATATCACATTCAGTTCAGTTCAGTTCAGTCGTGTCCGACTCTTTGCGAACACATGAATCGCAGCATGCCAGGCCTCCCTGTCTATCTCACCAACTCCCAGAATTCACTCAGACTCACATCCATCAAATCAGTGATGCCATCCAACCATCTCATCCTCGGTCATCCCCTTCTCCTCCTGCCCCCAATCCCTCCCAGCATCAGTCTTTTCCAATGAGTCAACTCTTCGCATGAGGTGGCCAAAGGACTGGAGTTTCAGCTTTAGCATCATTCCTTCCAAAGAAATCCCAGGGCTGATCTCCTTCAGAATGGACTGGTTGGATCTCCTTGCAGTCCAAGGGATTCTCAAGCGTCTTCTCCAACACCACAGTCAATTCTTCGGTGAAGTTTTAAATTGACAGCAGTGGGAATATTCACATTGGGGAAAACTGCAAACAAAGTAATTCTTGGCTTGATTATGGGGAATATGTTAGTAATGCAGATTAAACTTAAAATACGCTGTATGGGGCCACTGCACTATATACAGCAGAAAAAAAATTAGAAAATAGTATTTCAGAATTCAAAAATAATTATTTCTTATGGCTAGGAATTATATCCCTAAAGAATTAAGTTTCAAATTAAGTCTTTGTTGTTTCACTATTTTTTAACAAAAAGAGAAACAGTAAAAATTATTTCTATAAAAATGGATGAAAGTTACCAAGAGGACATACACTAGTGGGAAATTTAAAAAATGAAAAAATGCTCCACATCATGAAACATCTGAAGAATGCAATTAAAACAACAGTGAGACAATGTTACACATTTATTTTAAAAGTCAAAAGTTTAGAAAGACTAAACATATTGGCAAGGATATGGAAGAACTGGAAGTTCCAAGCTCTTCTGTAAGAATACAAAAGGAAGCAATCATATTGGATTACAGCATGTGCTGACGTGCTCAGTCGTTGCCAACTCTTTGTGACCCCATGGACTGAAGCCCGCCAGATTCCTCTGACCGTGGAATTCTCCAGGCAAGAACATTGGAGTGGGCTGCCTTTTCCTTCTCCAGGGGATCTTCCTGACCCAGGAATTGAACCCAAGGCTCCTGCATTGTAGGCAGATTCTTTACCACTGTGCCACCTGGGAAGCCACGGAGAGATTAAATTGCCCTCTATTTGGCTGTCCACCAACTCCGGTCACAGTACAGTCCACAGACGGAGAGAGGCCCAGCTGGCCAAGCCAGAGCAGAGCAGGCAGCTCCAGTGTCCACAAGGAATTCAGTTTTACCTGCTACATCAAGGGTGACCCAAGGCTCTGCTGGGGTAATGAAAATGGATCAAGTGGGATCTATATCCAGGCAGGCATTCAGGACCCACCAGTCAGTGTGTGGGCTCTCTCATCCAACTTATTCACAAAGAACTGGGGTTGGTCGGGGTTGCCCCTTGGGTGTCCCACAGGAGGGTGCTCAAGACATCCCCCTTCTGGTGTCCCCCTTTCTGACAGAAGCAGATTGGTTAAGGCCCAAGCAGCATCTTGGGGGTCTGCCCAGCTTTCTCAGTCCTTCAAGGTCCCCTCCAGGTGGTGGCTGAATCAAAATAGCCAAGAGCTGCATTTTCTTTATTAGTCTCTTATCCTTATTGGCCTCCTCCATCAAGTCTTGGTAGTTACAGACCTTGAAGGCCTCCTTATCAAGGCTGATGATAGGGTTTGGGGCCCAGCTCAAGCTTTTGTAATTTTCTACAGATATCAGGGGTAGCCTGCATGATAAAATGCATGGCAAAGAGTGTTCTCCCCTTTGTGGACTCAGGGTCTGTACAGATATAATTCCTTAATGCCTCTCATCACCTAGCTCAGGAAGACTGCTGGGTTTTCATCTTTTTCTTGTGTAACCTCTCCTCTCCTATCTTAAAGTCATACATTCACTAAGCCTGTAACTCGGGCATTGCAGCCCAAAGTACAGGAAAATACAGGAAAAGTGAAACATAACTATGTGAAGAACTTTTACTGTATTCAAATATCTGCAGCAATTTTACTTGCAACAGTCAAAAACTGGGAACTCAAATATGGATAAACAGATGAATGGACAAATAGTAGTATATCCACAGAATATATTTCTCATCAATATAAAAAAACAAACTACTCAGTGATAAATATTTCACATAAGGGTACCTGAGAGGAAAAGCATAAACATTTCATGATTTTAAGCATATAAAATTTTAGACAATTAAAACTTATCTAAAGAAAAACAATCAATGTTTGACTAGAGGTCAGAGTGACATCAAAAAAGGTAACAAGGTAAAGATGAAAGTAGATTGGTTTTTTTTTTAATGGATGTGATGATGGTTTCATGTATTTATATAAATGTCAAAACTTATCAAAGTGTATATTTTAACTACGTGCATTTTAATGCAAGTATTTTTAGGTTATTAAAACTTACAAATATATTCAAAATACAAATCTGGATTTCTTACTGTTTACATAAAATCCCCGATATTGACTACACCATTTTCTGCCTATGTTTTGGGAGGGGCAGTTGGCCTCAGTGGTCAAAAATATAAGCAACAAAGACTGTTCCCAAAGTGACTTAACAGGAATATTGTCACAACGTCTGTTATTCACTGAAGGATATCTCTTCTCTCTATCCTCATTTTTCTATCTGCACAGAAATGGCCTTGAGGAGGATAGCTCAGAGAGATTACAGAAACCACAAACTTTCAGATTATTTTCTCCTGTAATGCTCTCTGCTAATACAAGATGCACAATTTAGAAGGCCTGAGAATTTCTGTACATATTCATCCTTCACAACCCCAATGACTGGAATACAGTGGACGCTCTTTTAAATGGGCACATCCAACCAGCCTGTAATAGTGTCCTGCTCCCACTATTAATTTAGTGCTTTCTGTAACAATTACCATTCCCACTATAATCTTACAACCAGTGATACTACCTACACAATTCTGCATATGAGAGCACATGGCTCCACTGAAGGACCTGAGAGTATGTTCCCCACCAGTGCACACACACAAGGCAATATACCCGGTGAACAAGACAACTTCATGCTATTTTCAGAAGCACTGAAGGTTGTCACAATGACTACTCCTTCTTTAGATTGACCTCTGAACCCAGAAAATACACATTCAGGCCACAGATTAGAACCAGAAAGCTTTGCAGTCTTTCCTTGGAAGCCTTGGACACCAAGCAGAGTCCTCTGGGCCCAAAATGGGTTATGTCAGTGACTTAACTCATCAAAGCAACAAGAAGGAAATGAGTGCTTCTCAGGCTTCTTACAATCCCTGCCATGAATGGAAAAAATCAAGGTTCCTTCCCTGAACACCCTGGAGTGGCTGAATGCCGTACACTGTGAATACCTGCCAGGTGGGAGAAGTGAAATGGCTTTGGCCACAGGAACTGTCAGTAACAGAAGTCTGGCAAGAGGCCAGATTAAAAAGTACTATATAGCTCCCACATACCTGGGATGTTTGCAGATATCTGGATGTATGATGTTCAATTCAGATGGTACCACCAGAAGGGATCTCGAGTGTAGATCCACTGAAAAAGGAAACTCTACAATCCTACACATGTAATATGTTTTTTCCTTCTGAAATCTGTGGTTCCAAAGAGTCAAGACTTTGGGTTAATGGCCTTATCACTTTCACTGCATTCATAAGGCCTTGATCCAGTGTTTTAAGAGACTGGAGTTGTAGGTAAAGAACTCAGCAGATTCCCCAAATATAAGGCCGTTTCCTTGTGTGAATTCTCCGATGTGTGATGAGGTTAGAGCTTTGGTTAAACAATTTCCCACATTCACTGCATTTATAAGGCTTTTCTCCAGTATGCACTCTCTGATGAGTAGTGAGGTTGGATATGTATCTAAAGGATTTCTCACACTGATTGCACTTGAAAGGCCTTTCTCCAGTGTGAATTCTCTGATGTTGAAGGAGGAAAACATTTTGGCGAAATGATTTCCCACATTCACTGCACTCATAAGGCCTCTCTCCTGTGTGAACTCTCTGGTGTACGCTGAGATGAATTCTTTGGGTAAAGGATTTCCCACACTCACTGCACTCATAAGGCCTTTCTCCTGTGTGAATTCTTCGATGCATAACGAGGTGATTTATTTGGGTAAAAGACTTTCCACAATCAGTACACTCATATGGCCTTTCTCCTGTGTGAATTCTCTGATGATAACGCAGGCCAGAGCTAGAGGTAAAAGACTTCCCACATTCCCCACATTTATGAGTCTTTTCTCCAGTGTGAACTCTCTGATGATGATGGAGGGCAGAGCTAGAGGTAAAAGATTTCCCACATTCATTGCACTCGTAAGGCCTTTCTCCTGTATGAACCCTCCAGTGTTCAGTTACATCAGATTTCCTACACTTTCCCACATTCACTGCACTCATAAGGCCTCTCTCCTGTGTGAACTCTCTGGTGTACGCTGAGATGAATTCTTTGGGTAAAGGATTTCCCACACTCACTGCACTCATAAGGCCTTTCTCCTGTGTGAATTCTTCGATGCATAACGAGGTGATTTATTTGGGTAAAAGACTTTCCACAATCAGTACACTCATATGGCCTTTCTCCTGTGTGAATTCTCTGATGATAACGCAGGCCAGAGCTAGAGGTAAAAGACTTCCCACATTCCCCACATTTATGAGTCTTTTCTCCAGTGTGAACTCTCTGATGATGATGGAGGGCAGAGCTAGAGGTAAAAGATTTCCCACATTCATTGCACTCGTAAGGCCTTTCTCCTGTATGAACCCTCCAGTGTTCAGTTACATCAGATTTCCTACACTCAGTGCATTCATAACTGATTTCTCCAGTGTGAACTGTCCATTGTTGAATAAAGATGGAGCTATGGCCAGAAGACTGTGCAGAATGATAGCAAACATGGTAATTTTCTCCAGTGTTACTCCTCTGAGGATAGATGAGGACAAATTCTTGGCTAAAGGATTTCCCACATTTGCTACACTTGTACGGCCTTGTCCCAGTATGAGTTCTTTGATTGTGAATGGGGGCTGAGCTTCCTCTGAAAGATTGTCCACAGTCACCACACTCATAAAGCCTGTCACCAGTGTGGGCTTTCTGGTGCACAATAAATGAGGATTTATACTTGAATTTTTTCCCACATTTACTGCACACAAAACGTTGTCTTTCAGGGCAGGCACTGTGGTCCTGAACAAGTGTGTGTTTGGGGCTGAAGGCTTTCTTGCATTCTCCCCGGGTACAATGACTTTTCCTGCTTTGTAAAGTTTCCATGCAGTGGGTGACTGTATTTGGCTTCTCCCCAGTGTGACTGGTCTGTTGCTTCAGATGTTCTGAGGTGCTTCGGAAGTCATCCCCAACATTTTTGCTGGTTAAAGGCCCTCCTGACACATGGAAATTGGAGCTCGTCACAAATGAAGGCCTGTCCACGCTGATTATGGGTGGTTTTTCTTGCTTGTTCTGCTCCTGGTGTTGCTGAAGGTCTGTACTGAAAGAAAATCCTTTTGCACATGCCCTACACTTCAGTAATTTCTTGCTGTGTTGTGTTCCCTGCTGCTCAGCCAAATGGAAAATGCCTCTCAAGACTGGACCACACACTTCACAGGGGTGAGTCTTCTGAGAAGATGAAGGTTCCTTGGAAGTCCTGGCCTGTGACACTGCCACAGAAACACTCTGTGCAAAGGAAGTCTCAACTTTCTCCTCTCCACTCCAGAAGCCTGAATGGAAAGAAATGCTGATGAGGTACACATTCACTTTATTGGAAGGGGCAACTCTCTGCACAAATGTGCAAATGAAACAAAAAATGATCTTGCGTGTAGCAATGAAGACCCCATGCACCACAATTAAGACCCAGTATGGAGATTTCCTAAAGAATCCACCTGCCAATACAGGAGACACAGGTTTGATCCCTGGTCTGGGAAGACCCCACATACTGCAGAGGAACTAAGCCCATGTGTGCCACAGATACTAAGCCTGTGCTCTGGAATCCAGGAGCTGCAACTGGTGAACCCATGTGCCACAACCGCTGAAGCCCAAGCACCTAGAGCTCATAATCTACAATGAGAAGCCTTTGCACTGCAATGAGAACAGCCCCCACCACAACTAGAGAAAAAGACCACGCAGCAAGAAAGATCCACCACACCAAAAATAAATAGAAAAATAAATCTTTTTCAAAAGCAGGGATTAAAGAAGAACAAGCAGGGTAATCCTACTGTGTCAGATGAGATACTCTTTAAGTAAATAATTGTCACAAGAGACAAAGGAGGTCATTACATAACGATAAAGCAATCAATTCATGAAGACGATAAAAATTACAAATACGTTGTATGCAATATTAGAACACCTAAATATATAAAGCCAATATTAACAAATCAGAAGGTAGAAATAGATAGCTGCAATAATATTCAGGGTTTAATATCCCACTCTGGATAAGACAACATTGGACTTGAACTGCACCTAAGACCAAACAGACCGAATAGACATGTACAAAAGACGCTATCCAATTACAGCAGAATACACATTCTTCTCGAGTGCATGTATCATTCTCTAGGAGACATCACATGGTGGGTCAAAAATCAAATACCTGGGCCTCCGGGAATGAAAGTACAGAGTCCTAACCACTGGACAACCAGGGAATTCCCAAGAGTCAGTTTTTTTTTTTTTTTTTCAGAAGAAGAACCAGTCATTCTGTTAGCACTTGGCTCTCAAATACATTAAATTCAAAGTTGCTTCTATGTAAAATGAAGCTCTGTGTCTCACTTTGTTTTGCTTTGTTGGGATATAGTTGCCTTACAGTGTTGTATTAGTTTCTGCTGTACAACGAAGCAATCAGCCAAATGTACACGTGTATCCCCTCCCACTTGGACCTCCCTCTCAACCCCACATCTCACCCATCTATCTGTAATCTAGACAAATGGTACAGATGAACCTATTTTCAGGGCAGGAATAGAGAGGCAGGTGTAGAATTAATAGAGAAGCAGAATTAATTTTTTATACATGATGAAAGTTCCACTCTCCAACATGAAGTTGTCCAGTTTTCTCACATCATTTATTGAAGAGACTATATTTTCTCTATTTTACATTCTTGTCCCCTGAATTGTAGCTTGCATGCATGCTTGCTAAGTCACTTTAGTCGCGTCCAACTCTTTGCATTGGCTATATAAGCTTGGGTTCATTTCTGGACTTTACTGTATTTCACTAATCTATGTGTCTATTTTGGTGCCATCCCATATTTTTTGATTACTATACCTTGATAGTATAGTTTGAAATCAGGAAGTGTGATACTTGCAGCTTTATTCTACTTTCTCAAGGTTGCTTTGGCTATTTAGGGTCTGTTTGAGTTATATACAACTTTTAGGATTATTTCATCTATATCTGTTGAAATATGCTTTTGGTATCTTGATAGGAATTGCATTGCATCTATTGATGTGTTGAGTAGTATGATCATTTTAATAATATAGTGCTTCCAATGCATGAGTCTCATATCTTTCCATCTGTTTGTGTCATCTTCAATTTCTTTCATCAATGTCTTATAGCTTTCTGAGTACATGTGTTTACCACTCTGGGTAAGTATTTTGTTCTTTTTAATACAATTGTAAATGGAATTATTTTTAAAATTTCTCCTTCTGATAGTTCATTATTAGTATAGAAATGTCACAGACTTCTGTATGTTAATTTTTATGCTGCAACTTCACTGAAGTAATTTGTTATTTCTAATAGTTTTTGGTGGAGTCTTCAGGGTTTTCTACATATCTTCATCCACAAACAGTGGCAATTTTATTTCTTTTTTCCAATTTGGATGCCTTTTATGTCTTTTTTTTTTTCTATGATTGCTGCGGCTAGCACTTATTAGTTGAATGAAAGTGGCAGAAGTGGGCTTCCGTGACTTGATCCTGACCTTAGAGGAAATGCTTTCAGTTTTTTACCATTAAGTATGATTATTCTATGGGTTTGTCATAAATGGCATATATTGTGTTGAGATATGTTTCCTCTATACCACTGAATTGAGAGTTTATCATAAGTGGGTGTTGAATTTTATCAAAAGACTTTTCTGCATCTATTGAAATAATCATATACTTTTTATCATTTTGTTAATTGGTGTATCATGTTGAATGATTTGTGGATATTTAATCATCCTTGCATATTTAACTTATATGCAGAGTACCTCATGAGCAATGCTGGGCTGGAAGAAGCACAAGCTGGAATCAAGATCGGGAGAAATATCTTTTTCCAGGTCCTCACTTTCAGTCTCTGTGTGTCTTTAGATATGAAGACAGCCTCTTGCAGGCAGCATATAGGTGGGTCTTGTCTTTTTTATCCATTCAGCCATCTTATGTCTTTTGATTGGAGCATTCAGTCCATTACATTCACAGTGATTATTGTCAGCCATGTACTTAATGCCATCTTGTTAATTATTTTCTAGTAGTTTTGTAGCTCTTTTCTGTCCTTTTCTTCTCTTGATCTCTTCCTTGGTGATTTGATGATTTTCTTTAGTGTTCGTTTTGGGTTCCTTTCTCTTTACTTTTGTGTATCTGTTAAAGGTTTTTGACTTGTGGTTACCATAAAGTTCCTAAATACTGACATATATATAAGCTGATAGTCCTTAACTTTTAGTGCATTCTAAAAGCACCATAAATCTGTACTCTACCATCATATCTTATGTTTTTGATTCTTATTTTATATCTTTAGCTTTGAGTACCCTTAACTACTTATTGTAGTTATAGCTGACTTTATTGCTTTTGTCATTTAACCTTCATACTGGCTTTTTAAGTAGCTAGTCCACTCCCTTCACTATTTTTTTACCTTTACCAGTCAGTTTTTTTTTTTTTCATATATATGTATATATTTTTTTCTACTATGGTCTTTTCTTTTTTACTTAAAAAAGGCCCCTTAACAAACTATAGTTTAAAATACAATTTACCAAAATTAATACCAACTTACAAAAAGAAGTAGAGTATTAGAGTAGCTTTATATTAATTAATTAATTGAATCTATTATCAAAAACTCCCAGAGAAAACCTTAGCATAAGATGATTTCATTAGTAAATTCTATCAAACATTTAAGAAAGAAATAATATCAATCTTACACAAACTCTTTCAGAACACAAAGGCTAAAGGCACAGTTCCAACTTGTTTTATGAAACCAGCATAACCCTAATGCCAAAGACCTTATATGAATATAAATCAAATTAAACTATACATAAATAAATCATGAAAAACTATGGTTTAATCCCAGTAATACAAAGTTTGTTAGCAATTCAAAGACCAATCAGTATAACCCACCATATCCAGATAGTAAAGAAAAAAAGACTATCTCAACTGATGCAAAGAAAGCATCTGACAACATTCAATACCCATTCATAATGAAAAAAAATGTTTGTAACCCTCAACATATGAGGAACAAAGGAGAATCTGCTTAATTTTATTGTATGTATCTGTAAAAAATTTACAACTACCTAATTCTTAATAGTAAAACACTATACATATTTTCCCTAATATTGCAAAGAAAGTATGTTTCTCTGCTCTTGCCACTTCTATTGTATTGGAGGTCTTTGTTAGTTCAATAAGGGAAGAAAAATAAACACAAGGCACATAAGTTGAAAAGGAAGAACGTATATATACCCTTATTCTCAGGTGGCATGATCATTTGTACAGAAAAAACTAAAGGAATCAACTACAAAAAACAACCTAGATCTAATTTATGAGTTTAACTTTGATTCTCAAAACTAATGTGTGAGTTTAACTAAGTCATACTAACATACTAACAGCAAATATTGGAAAAGTGAATTTAAAAATAGTCTCATTTACAATACCATCAAAAGCATAAAATATTTGGAATAAATTTCATAAAAGACGTGTAAGCCCTGTACAGTGAAAACAACTAAACATTGCAAAAATAAAGACCTAAATAAATGGAGATATAGACTACATTTATGGATTTAAATTCAATATTGCTAAGATATTAATTCTCCCCACAATGATCTTCCTACAACTCAATGTAAATAGGCTTCTTATAGAAATTGGCAGGACAATTCTAAAATGTATGTGGAAAAGACAAGGATTTGCAATAGACAAAGCTGGAAAAGTGGGATAAAGCTGGAGCGCTTACACTACCTAACTTCAGTTTATTATAGAATTATAGAAATTATGACAGGCCCTTTTGGCTCTCTGAGTGGCACCATGGCGGTCGGCAAGAACAAGCGTCTTATGAAGGGAGGCAAAAAGGGAGCCAAGAAGAAAGTGGTTGGCCCATTTTCTAAAAAATATTGGTATGATGTGAAAGCACCAGCTATGTTCAATATAAGGAATATTGGGAAAACATTGGTCACGAGAACTCAAAGAACCAAAATCGCATCTGATGGCCTCAAAGGTCGTGTTTTTGAAGTGAGTCTTGCTGATCTGCAGAATGATGAAGTAGCATTTAGAAAATTCAAGCTAATTACTGAGGATGTTCAGGGCAAAAACTGCCTAACTTTCACGGTATGGATCTCACCCGTGACAAAACGTGCTCCATGGTCAAAAAATGGCAGACCATGATTGAAGCTCATGTTGACGTCAAGACTACCGATGGTTACTTGCTTCCTCTGTTCTGTGTGGGTTTTACTAAAAAGCGCAACAATCAGATTCTGAAGACCTCTTAACGCCCAGCACCAGCAGGTGTGCCAGATCCACAAGATGATGGAAATCATGACCCGAGAGGTGCAGACAAATGACTTGAAAGAGGTGGTCAATAAATTGATTCCAGAAGCATTGGAAAAGACATAGAAAAGGCTTGCCAATCTATTTATCTGCTCCATGATGTCTTCGTTAGAAAAGTAAAAATGCTGAAGAAGCCCAAATTTGAATTGGGAAAACTCATGGAGCTACATGGTGAAGGTAGTAGTTCTGGAAAAGCTACTGGGGATGAGACAGGTGCTAAAGTTGAACGAGCTGAGGGATACGAGCCACCAGTCCAAGAATTGGTTTAAAATGCAGACTCTTAATGGTGACAAATAAAAGATCTTATTTGTGGTAAAAAAAAAAAAAGAAAGAAAGAAAGAAAAGAAATTATGACAGTATGGTGGACTTCTCCGGTGGTACAGTGGATAAGAATCCGTCTGTCAATGCAGGGGACATGGGTTCAATCCCTGGTCCAGGAAGATCCCACATGCTGCTGAGCACCTAAGCCTGTGTGCCACAACTACTGAGCCTGCCAGCTGCAACTCCTGAAGTGTGCGCACTTGGAGACTTTACTCTGCAACAAGAGAAGCTACTGCAATGAGAAGGCTGTGAACCACAACGAAGAGTAGCCCCTGCTCATGGCAATGAGAGAAAGCCCAGGCGCAGTGACGAAGACCCAGCACAGCCAAAAATTATTAAATAAATACATACATAAATAAAGATAAATAAATAAGCTATGTGTTCTATTAAATAAAAAGACAGTATGGTATCTCCACAAGGGTAGACAAATAGATCCATACAACAGACTAGAATGTCTAGAAATATACCAACAGCTAATGATCAATTGGTTTTGACAAAGATATTAGATAAAGTCAATGCAGGAAGGCAAGTCTTTACAACAAATGTTGCTGAAACTACTAACAGCCCTCCCTCATGCTACACAAAAATTAATTTGAGATGGCTCATTGACCTAAACATCAAAATGAAATTACCAACTGTTTAGAAGAAAATATAGGAGAATATCTGATGACTTAGGGCTAGATGAGCAATAACCATACAAAAAAAACACAAAAATTAACAAATTAGGTTTCATCCAAATGAAAACTTCGTTCATTAAAAGACACCATTAAGAAAATACATAGTTAAGATTTTTATTAAGAATATATAATAAACTCATACAATTTGATAACAAAAATGAAGACAATTTTTCAAGTGGGCAAGATGTGAAAAGACACTTTCACAATGGTAGTTATACTTATGGCCAGTAAACACATGAAAAGTGCTCAATTATTATTCATTATTCACCAGACAAGTGAATCCTGAAGCCACAAAGAGATACTACTCTACGTCCATTACAATGGTTCAAAAGTTAAAAGACTGACAATGCCAAATATTAGCAAAACTGTATAGAACTCTTATACACTCTTGATGAGAATTCAAAATGGTGCAAATACCTTGGAAAAACATTTGGGCCATTGTTATAAAGTTAAACATGCTGTTTGAAATTCTACTCTTATTTATCGCAAGAAAAGTAAAAACACTGGCTACAAAAAGACTTGTATAAGAATGTTAATCCCAGTTCTATTTCTGATAGACAAAAACTGGAAACAGTCCAATGTCCATCAACAGGTGAATGAATAAACAAAGTGCGGTATAACTATAAAATGGAACATAACCCAGCAAGAAAAGCAATAAAGAAGTACATACTATTTCTTTCTATTAATGTGAAGTTTTAGAAAGTCATAACTAATCTATGTGAAAAGTGTTTATTATATGATTGTACAAAATTCTGGAAAGGTAAAATTAAAATATGGTAAGAAGAAGGAGAAGGAGGGGAAGGGAAAAGGGAGAGAGAGGAAGGAAGGGCTTCCCTCATAGCTCAGTTGGTAAAGAATCTGCCTGCAATGCAGGAGATCCTGGTTCAATTCCTGGGTTGGGAAGATCCCCTGGAGAAGGGAAAGGCTACCCACTCCAGTTTTCTGGCCTGGAGAATATAGTCCATGGGGTCACAAAGAGTTGGGCATGGTTGAGTGACTTCACTTCAAGGAGAAGGAAAGTGGTGGCCTCTCTGAGGGGCAACTGACAGGGAAAATTCACGGGATGCTGGAAATCTTGATAGTCTGTGGTTCACTTCCAGGGGGCTGGAAACATTCTATATCTTGATAGGAGAATATTCATTTTAAGTTGTATATTTAAGATGTATACCTTTCAACATACCTTTAAGAATGTTTAAAATTACTATAATTGAAGCGGGTAGAGAGAGGCAGAGATGGCACAAGAATGCTGAGAGTTGCTGTGTGATGGAAGTATGAAGGTTCATTATATTATGGTGATTATTTTGTATATGTTTGAGATTTTTCATGATAAAAAATTTAAATCAATAAATAAACATAACAAACTCACTGCCAACAATTGTCAACTCACAGCCAATTTTCAACCCCCTTCAACTTCATTTCCTTCCAGTATGATTTTGCAGCAAATCCATACTGAGCCCCTGCTCTGTTGCCAGTGTCTATGCTGGGGTCTGCATAAACAGCAACAGAAAGGTCAGACCAAGTCCTGCTGTCAAGGATTCAGGAAGAGGCCAGGTAACCCATGAATGAATAAAGCAATTTCAGATAGTGAGGTTACCATGACAATAAAAACTAGGAATGTAAGAGAGTGACTTGGTGGGTGGTCCAGAAGCACCTCTTTATTGGAGTGATCAAAGAATGCCTTTCTGAGAGAGTGATGTCTGAGACAAGATTGAATGAGGAGGAAAAGTAGCTGTGGGAAGGATCTTCATTCAAAGCCAAGGGCCTGGGGTGGATCTGAGCAGGCCATGTTAAGCGATAGAGAGAAGGCTGGCATGGCGGGAGCAGTACTGAGTCCCTGATACCTCAGCTGGTAAAGAATCCACCAGAAATGCAGCAGACTCTGGTTTGATTCCTGGGTTGGGAAGATACACTGGAGAAGGGATAGGCTACCCACTTCAGTATTCAAGGGCTTCCCTGCTGGCTCAGATGGTAAAGAATCCGCCTGCAGTGTGGGAGACCTGGGTTCAATCCCTGGGTTGGGAAGATCCCCTGGAGAAGGGCATGGCAACCCACTCCAGTATTCTGGCCTGGAGAATCCATGGACAGAGGAACCTGGTGGGCTACAGTCCATGGACTGCAGAGTTGGACACGACTGAGCACCTAAGCACAGCACAGGTGGGACGAGGTGAGGTCTGAGGGGGGCACTGACCAGCCACGTGGGCCCTGGAGAGGATGCCAGGAGCTTGTGTTCCAAGTGCAATGAGGAGCTTGCAGAGGACATTCCAGGTCCCCCCAAATGATTTACAGTTTAAGAAGGTCACTTTGCCCAGAGAAGAATGGACTGGGAGAAAGGAAGCAGGAAAAGAATGTTGGGGGTCAAGGTAGGGGTGCAAGCAAAAGAAGAGAGGGTGGCCAAGGTGTGGGGAGAGGTGTGCAGTATTGGGATTTGTGGAGCGTGGGGAGCCCTACAGGGGGTGGGAAAAGGAAGCAGGTTCTTGGTGGGGCTGAGCAGGAAGGAGACTGGGCAGGAGGGCCGGTTATGGGGGAAGCCAAGGGTGCCTTCTGGGCCCCATGACGCCTGAGAAGACAAGTTGTGATGCAAGTAAAGGTCCTGCCTGAAGGATTAGGATACAGGAGTGCAGTGCTCAGAGCAGACAGAAGAGGAACAGCTGAAAGAAAGTGCGCTGCGGGCCAGAAGAATGCATGTACATGCACATATAGCGTGGCTCTCCTCTTCTGCTTCACTGGCTGGTGAAAGAAATAAAAGGACACCGACCCAGCGGAGGGGTTGGATCACTGGGTCAGGAAGACCCCCTAGAGAAGGGAATGGCAACCCACTCCAGTACTGTTGCCTGGAGAACCCTATGGACAGAGGAGCCTGAAGGGCTATAGTCCCTGGAGTCGCAAAGAGTCAGACACCACTATGCGACCAAGCACGGAGCATTAAACAGATAAGAGAATCTAGAAGTAGCTGCAACTTTAAAAAAACTCATACAGAGAAACTGTCATTTCACCTATGCCATGGAGTGATGAGGATTACATGAGTTCACATAAACAAGATGCTTTAAAAAGCGCCTGGCACATATTCAGTGTTCACTGCATGTTTTTTTAAGCTTCAATTCCAGAAGAAAAAGACTAGCTAGTCAGGAATCTTTGCAATCTGGGATCTTTGTCCATCTGGAAAAAAAATTCAATCAGATGCTCTGCTGCTGCTGCTGCTAAGTCACTTCAGTTTTGTCTGGCTCTGTGCGACCCCATAGATGGCAGCCCACCAGGCTCTACCACCCCTGGCATTCTCCAGGCAAGTTAGATGCTCTACCTCATACTTAAGTGAAAATATATTTCACATGGATTAAAGATGTACATGGAAGAAATCAAGCTAGACAAGTATGAGAAAAACATTTGGATGAGTAGTCAGTTGTCTAGCTTCAGCATGATAAAGGATTTTTCATGATATGGTTTTTCCAGTGGTCATGTATGGATGTGACAGTTGGACTGTGAAGAAAGCTGAGTGCCAAAGAATTGATGCTTTTGAACTGTGGTGTTGGAGAAGACTCTTGAGAGTCCCTTGGACTGCAAGGAGATCCAACCAGTCCATCCTAAAGGAGACCAGTCCTGGGTGTTCATTGGAGGGATTGATGCTGAAGCTCCAGTACTTTGGCCACCTCATGCGAAGAGTTGACTCATTGGAAGAGACTCTGATGCTTGGAAGGACTGGGGGCAGGAGAAGAAAGAGACGACAGAGGATGAGATGGCTGGATGGCATCACCGACTCGATGGATATGAGTTTGAGTGAACTCCGGGAGTTGGTGATGGATAGGGAAGCCTGGCATGCTGTGATTCATGGGGTTGCAAAGAGTCGGATACGACTGAGTGACTGAACTGAACTGAACTGAATACATACTGTTGGAGAAGGAAATGGCAACCCACTGCAGTATTCTTACCTGAAGAATCCCATGGACAGAGGAACCAAGCAGGCTACAGTCTATGGGGTCGCAAAGAGTCGGACACGACTGAGCGACTTCACTTTCACTTTAAAGGTATACAGAAAACCCAGACTGACTCATGAAGAGTTTAACCACATAAAAAATCTTGGGGGGCAAAATGCTATAAACATTCGAAGGATAAAAGTTAAGTAAGGAACAGGATCTTGCCTGTGCAGATGGCGTCACCTGGAATTGAGAAGCTGCACGAGGGTATCGGAGGCCTAACAATAGCCAAGAACAAACTAAAAGGGGAGAAGTCCAGGAATGTATTCCACATAGCCAGCCAAAAAAGCTTTAAGGTTAAAAATAAAGCAAAACCAGTTACCACTAACCTTAAGAAGATAAACATTGTGAATGATGAAAAAGTTAACAGAGTCAATAAAGCTTTTATAGATATACAAAAGGAACTGGCAAACTTCTCAAAAGGCCTTTCCCTTGAACCCCTACAGAAACAACTGATATCTCAGCAGTGTCATGAAAACGTACCAGTTAATGTTGATGAAGCTATAAGATTAATGGCTCACTTGTAATACACCGATGATGCATCAAATTCCCCAAAAATACCAATAAATTTAATCTTTTATACAAGAAAAAAAAGTTAAGTAAGGAAACATTGCATCATAAATGGCAAGCAGAGGATGAATTTCACCAAAATACAAAGATTCCCAGAAATTGATAAACAACTCAATGAAGATTTCTTTTCACAAAAGAAAATGCAAACCATCAAGAAATAAATGAAAAGAGACTTTATTTCAGTGGTATTTAATAAGCTAATAACCTTCACCTTTTCACCTATCCAATTTGACCAAGCTTTCTCAGATATTGATGCTGGGAGTATGAATTGCTACAGCCTTTCTTGGATGATCTAGGAAATTAAAATATGGATATCATTCCACTCTGATTTCTCTTTTAGGAATTCAGACAAAGGAAATAAAAAGCATTAGCATATACAAGATATTTGCTGCTGCACTACTAGAACTAGCAAAGCACTGAAAAAACTGAATGTTCATCGATAGGAAAATGGTTAAATAAATTATGGTTCATTACATTTTGCCATATTGTCAGCTATTAAAAGCACATGTGAGTATGCGTGTGTGTGTGTGTGTGTGTGTGTGTATATACACATATGCTGCTAAGCTGCTTCAGTCGTGTCCAACTCTGTGCGACCCCATAGACAGCAGCCCACCAGGCTCTGCTATCCCTGGGATTCTCCAAGAAGAACTCTGGAGTGGGTTGCCATTTCCTTCTCCAATGCATGAAAGTGAAAAGTGAAAGTGAAGTCACTGAGTCACGTCCAACTCTCAGCAACTCCATGGACTGCAGCCTACCAGGCTCCTCCGTCCATGGGATTTTCCAGGCAAGTGTGTATATATATATCTTCAGTATACTGGAGAGATGTGTATGACTTGTTGTTAAGGAAAAAGGCAAGTAATGTGGTAAAGGACTAATATTCTACTTTTGGTTTTTGTTTTTTGTATACGTCTTGTTTTGTTGTTGTTGGGTATGTGGTAATGGTGTTTGGGGATATTTATATATTCATATGGGCATTCCAAGTGGCACTAGTGGTAAAGAACCCACCTGCCAATGCAGGAGACATAAAAGAAGGAGCTTCGACCCCTGAGTTAGGAAGACGCCCTGGGGGAGGGCATGACAACCCACTCCAGTACTCTTGCCTGGAGAAGCCCATGGACAGCGGAGGCTGGTGGGCTACATACAGTCCATAGGGTCACAAAGAGTCAGACATGACTAAAGTGACTTAGCATGCATGTATTCATACATGTGCTTATGTGTGTAATGGCACAGGAGAAGAGACTCAACTGCCAATGTTGATCACCTCACAGAAATAGGGTAGAAATGTGGGAAGAGCATATGTGATAACTTTTCTTCTGAAAAATTAAAATCTGGTGTTAAATAGATACTTAATACAAACTTTTGCATCATGTGACTTCTTCCTGAACTTAAAAATGAAGGGTAAATAAGAGTCTAGTATCCAGAATATGGATACTAGTGGCTGGTCATGGTGGCCCACTGCAGTATTCTTGCCTGTAGAATCCCATGGACAGAAGAGCCTGGTGGGCTACAGTCCATATGTTTGCAAAGAGAGGGCATGATTGAAGCAACTTAGCACACACGCATGCATCCAGAACACATTTTTTAAAACTGCAACAACTCAACAACAAAAAGCAAACAATCCAATTAAAAACTGGAAAAAGAACTGGAACAGACATTTCTTCAAAGTATACAAATTGCCAACAACACATGAAATGACACTTAACATCATTATGCAAATCAAACCCACAAAGAGACGTCACTTCACACTTACTAGGATGATTAGAATTAACAAAACAAAACCAGAAGATGAGTGTTGGTGAAGATGTGGAGACATTGGAATCCTTGTTAAAAATGGAATTACAGTATGACCCAACAATTACACTGCTAGGTATGAATCCAAAAGAATATAAACTAACACACCTTCAAGTTCACAGCAGCAGTATTCACAATAGCCAAAAAGCAGAAACAGCTCTCATGCATCTCATGTCAATGTATGCAAAACCAATACAGTATTGTAAAGAAAAAAAAAAGTAAAACTAAAAATTAAAACAAATAAAAATAAATAAATAAATAAAAAGAGAGTAAAAAAAAAGAAAGAAACAGCTCTCATGTCCATCAATGACTGAACAGATAAAATAGGTGCCAATCCTAAAGGAAATCAACCCTGAATGTTCATTGGAAGGACTGATGCTGAAGTTGCAATATTTTGGCCACCTGATGTGAACAGCCAACTCATTGGAAAAGACCTTGATGTTGGGAAAGACTGAAGGCAGGAGAAGGGGATGGGAGAGGATGAGATGGTTGGATGGTATCAACGAATCAATGGACATGAACTTGGGCAAACTCTGGGAGATGGTGAAGAACAGGGAGCCCTGGTGTGCTGCAGTCCATGGGGTCACAAAGAGTCGGACACGACTTGGTGACAACATATATACACTTCAATTCAGTTCAGTCGCTCAGTTGTGTCCGACTCTGCGACCCCATGAATCGCAGCACGCCAAGCCTCCCTGTCCATCACCATCTCCCGGAGTTCACTCAAACTCATGTTTATCACTCATCAGCCATGCATCCTCAGGAAAACAACTTACCCTTTCACTGCCTCAATTTCTTTATTCACTGAATGGTATGGTATGGAATGGCATGCTCAGTCCTGTCTGACTCTTTGCAATCCCATGGACTGTAGCCCTCCAGGCTCCTCTGAGTCGGTGTGCCATCTAGCCATCTCATCCTCTGTCGTCCCCTTCTCCTCCTGCCCCCAATCCCTCCCAGCATCAGAGTCTTTTCCAATGAGTCAGCTCTTCGCATGAGGTGGCCAAAGTACTGGAGTTTCAGCTTTAGCATCATTCCTTCCAAAGAACACCCAGGGCTGATCTCCTTTAGAATGGACTGGTTGGATCTCCTTGCATTCCAAGGGACGCTCACTACTCAGCTATAAAAAGGAATGAAGTTCTGATATATAATACAAAGTGTATGAACCTCAAAAACACTATATTAAATGTAAGAAGCCTCACCTGAAAGATCCCATGTATGATTCCATTTACTTGAGGTTGTTGGCTCAGTGATAAAGAATCTGCCTGCTAATGCAGGGGACATGGGTTCTATCCCTGGAGCGGAAAGATCCCACATGCTGTGGAGCAACCATGCCCCAGCATCACAATTACTGAGCTCACCTGCCTCACCTCCCGAAGCGGGCAGAACGTAGAGCCCATGCCTGGCAACAAGAGAAGTCACCGCAACGAGAAGCAAGAGCACGGGAACCAGAGAGTCGCACCCTCCACTTCCCCACTCCCTGCAACTAGAGAAAAGCGTATGCAGCAATGAGGACCCAGCACCGTTAAAAGGCGTTATCAGCGGTTGCCAGGGGCCGGGAGGGAGGGGACAACAGGGAATAACCTCCTAGCGTATGAGGTTTCCCCTACGCTGATACAACTGTTTCCAAACTAGTAACAGTGCAACATTGCAATTGTACTACACATCACTGAGCTGTGTAGTTAGCCTTAAAATGGCTAACGAGTTAGGTGAATTTCACTTCAATTAAAAACAGAAAGAAAAAAAATAACAATAAAGATAAGCTCGTTAGCGCCCCTGCCAAGTGCAGGCTGAACTGGAGACCCCAGCGGCCTCCTTGTTGGCCCCGCATCCGCCTGCCGCGGCACAGATCAGGACCCGGGCTCCCAAGTCTAGAGGCGACGGTGCTGGAGGCGGGCGCCCCCTCGGCTCCCGACACTGCAACCCAGCCCAGTCAAGCTACGTCGCTCAGGCTCCCATGTGATGTGATCCTCAGACTGAAAAATCTGCCTGCAACTCAGAAGACCCAGGTTCGATCCCTGTGTCGGGAAGAACCCTTGGAGAAGGGAATGGCAACCCATTGCACGGACAGAGGAGCCTGGTGGGCTACCGTCCGTAGTCTCTCAAAGAGTGGGACACGACTGAGCGATTAACACTTCCACTTGACTCCCAGCCGGCCGGGACCAGGCGGAACCCAGGGGCGGGGCCAACGGCGGCTGAAGGGTCAGCCCCCTGACGCCCGCCCGGACGCGGAGGGACCGGAACCCTTCAGCCTAGGGTGCCTGGCTCCGGAGGACGGTCGGATCCGGACGTCAAAGTACGCCGCTTTAGGAAGCCGGCTTCCGGAGTCTCCTTTTTGCAACCGGGTCTCTGCGGCGTGGGATATCGGCGGGGATGAGGCAGAAGCACTACCTTGAGGCCGCGGCGTGGAAACTGCAAGACAGCTGCCCGGGCCAGGCCCGCTACCTCCTGTAAGAGAGCAGGGAGGGGAAGCGGGAGGCGAGCGGCAGGCGGGTGTGTCCCATCCCTTACGAGTGTCTGTCTCTTTTGCAGCTGGGCCTACAGCTCGTCACACGGTAAGGAGGACGCCCGTTGGTTGTGGGTCGGGCTCTAGGGGCCCCGCTCCCTTCCTTCCGCACAACGAACCAGATGATCCAGAGAAATCTGATCGACCCACAGCCATTATAAACCCCCCTCCAGGGGCTTCTCAGTTCCGTTAAAAAAAAAAAAAGAATGCCTTAACATGCCTTACCTTGCCTGACCTTTTATTGGCATTTGACAAAATTCATCAATCTACTCGAAATAGTTTCTTCACTTGGCTTCCAGATCTTCACCGAGTTCAACTCCTGCCTCTTTAGCCAGTACTTCTTGATCTGCTTTATTGGCGCCTCCTTCCCCACCCTCCAAATGATGGAGTGCCCCAGGACTCAGCCCTTGGACGTCTTTTCTACCTACGCCCAATTATTGATGACAGTTTTTCATGCAGTCTTACGGGCTTTAAATTCTTCATACTGAGGACTTCCACACTTATATCCCAGTTCAGACTACTACCCTGAATCCTAGATTCATCCAGATGCCTTGACAACTTTTTTTGAATGTCACATTTGGCGAAAACTCGAGCTTTATCCCCCAACACGACAACCCCCTTTCCCCAGTTCTTCCCATTTTAGTAACCAGTAACCCCATCCTTAAGGTTCATTCAGCCCAAAAACCTAGGCGCCACTCTTGTCTCTCTAACAGCCTTCCTCCCCAGGACAATATGCCAGCAAATCCTGTTGGCTTTAAAATGTATCCAACATCCAGCCACCTCTTTCCACATCCCTCTTATCACCCTGTCCAAGCCATCAGTTTCTCTCCTGGATTATCACCAACAGCTCCCATGCATCTTTACAGTCCAGGTTCAGTCCAGCAGCCAGTGTGAGCCTAACAGAAACCTAAGCTAGATTCATGTCAGTTCTCTGCTACAAACTCTGAAATGACTGCCCACCTCAGTAAAAGTGAAGATCTGTATGAGTCCACAGGTGTACCTATGTCATAGGTCTGCATTACCTCTTTGAGCTGCTCTCCCTTTTTTTCACTGAAGTTCAACCACTGCCAGGCCCCCAGATTGTGTCATGGCCTTTGCAACTGCCCTTCCAGTACCTGGAAGTCTTACCTCACCTAAGTCTTACCTTACCTACCTGGATTCCTTCCTCATTTCCTTCTGGTCTCTTGAAAATGTCACCCCAGGAAGCCTTCCCTGGCTTCCCTATTTAAGATAATAGCAGCTATATCAACAATCCACATTCTCCTTTCCAGTCTTTTTTCTCCCCAGCACTAAACATTTGGCATTGTGTTCATTGTCTCCATGAATTGTGCTCTGTTCACCATGGTATCTCCCACAACCAGTGCTTGGCACATAACAGTCTCTCAGTGTGAATGAATTTTACACTTTTCAGAGCTAAGTTACAAGCATGGTCCTTAGCTTTTCAATAGTGCTATTCCTACACTTAACACAGGACTTACCCTTAAATATTTAGGGTGTGCCCACCTTCCTTTTCAGCAACATCACCTTCATAGTTCACCTTTACCTAAATAACCATGCTTGCTTTTTCACTGTACTTATACTCAAAAGCCCTTTACCAATAATAGATGCCTTTTCCAAATACAGGTAAGAGTTTATACTCATCTACAATGACCTTTGTCAAGCCTCTCTGTGCGGGGGTCCAGCCTCCACGGGGTCCAGGGAACTCTTGGGACAGACGGCATCGGCGTAATTAACGACTCGAGGTCGCAGGTGCAAGAAGGATTCTTTATTCAGCAAGAGCATCAGACAGATTTCTCTCAAGTACTTTCAAAGCATTCTAACAGGGTTTGATTTTCAAAGGCATTTTTATACATGGTTGCACAAGTTAATCACATAGTGTAAGAGGTTACAAACCATATTTTTCATCTTGTTATTTCCGTGTAAGCCTTTTCTACAACATTCCCATACATCATGAGTAAAACATTTCCAAACTTTCTTAAATTCCTTATACAATCTTTGTCACCTCCCAGAATTTTTCACTAGATTATTTTTGATTTCTTGAAAAACTAAGTCACCTGGCCACCTGGGTCTCCTATTGAGGCCCTTTTACAATAACAACCTTTTCTTGTTAGATTTAAACAATATATTAAGAAACACAATTTCCATAGTCCCCAGAAAAACATGAGAACAATGTTTGCATTAATCACCAATGTTGTGAACTTTCTAAGAATAAGCCTATTTATAACTGCACAATGTTTACCTCTAATTCTATTCTTTGCTTTTCAGGGGAATGTTTACTTCTTAATTTTATTCTTTGCTTTTCAGGGGAATGTTTACTTCTTAATTTTATTCTTTGCTTTTCAGGGGAATGCCTGTACAGCTATTAATCAGTAATCCTAGAAAAACAAACTTGCAAACTATTACAGTAGCTGCTGGATGAGCAATGAGGGGTTTCTTTGGGGGGTTTCTTCGGGCCTCCAGACCTTCGAATTCCCCTTGAGTGCCGGCCTCCTTGGACCGGATCACCCTGACCTGGATCCTTGTCCTGGGCGGGGCTTTTCTTGACTCCTTCGGCTTCCGACATCTTTGAAATGTTTCTAGCTAGTCTATATAGAGTTTAATAATTTTCAGGGCATTTTAATCATATTCTGTTACATTTCTTAACAGTCTTACCTTCATTTCCCTAGGGCTCCCTAAGAACATGAATTCTATAAAGATAGCAGCTCCTTTTCTTCCATATTTATGTCTCCAGCCTAGCATGGTAGATGGTCAATGAATGCTTTCTCGATTGCATAAAGGGCCTGGGGAAAGTCTGTTGTCCTGTTACCTTGTACTGCAGACAAAGCCCAGCTCACAACCACAAAACTGTGCTGATTGTTTAAAAAAGAAAAGTCACAATATTGTTATTTCATGATAAATGTGTTTGTAAAATTTGTGAGACTTACAGCCTTTTTTCACTTGGTAGCAATAATGAACAACATAGCAAGGAGTGGCTCAGTTCAGCCACTCAGTTGTGTCTGACTCTGCAACCCCATGGACTGCAGCACGCCAGGCTTCCCTGTCCATCACCAGCTCCTGGAGCTTGCTCAAACTCATGTTCATCAGCATCAGGGTCTTTTCAAATGAGTCAGTTCACATCAGGTGGCCGAAGTTTTGGTGTTTCAGCTTCAGCATCAGTCTTTCCAGTGAATATTCATGATTCATTTCCTTTACGATTGACTGGTTTAAACTCCTTGCAGTCCAAGGGACTCTCAAGAGTCTTCTCCAACACCACAGTTCGAAAGTATCAATCTTCGGCACTCAGCTTTCTTTATAATCCAACTCTCACATCCATACATGACTACTGGAAATACCAGACAGACCTCTGTTGGCAAAGTAATACCTGCTTTTTAATATGCTGTCTAGGTTGGTCAGATTTTCTTCCAAGAAGCAAGCATCTTTTAATTTCATGGCTGCAGTCACCATTTGCAGTGATTTTGGAGCCTCAAAAAGTAAAGTCTGTCACTGTTTCCCCATCTATTTCCCATGAAGTGATGGGACCGGATGCCATGGTCTTAGTTTTCTGAATGTTGAGTTTTAAGCCACCTTTTTCACTTTCTTCTTTCATCAGGAGACTCTTTAGTTCTTGTTTGCTTTCTGCCATAAATAAAGGTGGTGTCATCTGCATAACTGAGGTTACTGATATTTCTCCTGGCAGTCTTGATTCCAGCTTGTGCTTTATCCAGCCTGGCATTTTGCATGGTGTGAAAAAGGGTGGGGACTTAACCTATCTGTTGCTAAAAAGAGTGACTTGATAGAACTATAGTGTTTTGTGAAAAAAAAAATTATTGCCAATTTATCTTTGTAGATTCTTATATTTTGAGTTTTGCTTAAGGAAAATTTGTATTTGCTCATATTAAATAATATACTCTTTTGCATCTATAATATTGATAGTTTGTGGTAACAGAATACTCTGATTTGCTGACTTTTGGGTTTTACTTGTGTAATTTTAGATGATAAAAGCACTTTTGAAGGAACATGTCCATACTGTTTCCAGTTGCTTGTTCAGGATAAATCTCGAGTGCGCCTCAAACCCAAGCCCAAACTGACACCCAAAATACAGAAACTTCTGAATCGAGAAGCAAGAAATTATACACTCAGTTTTAAAGAAGCAAAAATTCTGAAAAAGTACAAAGACTCCAAAAGTGTGCTGGTAAGATTTCAATTCCATTCTGTGTAAGTAAACTAGACTTTTCTTTCACTTACGATAAGGTTAAGAATTAGCCTGAATATAACTCAGAGGTTTGTAGTAGTATATTTAGATTGTCAAAATAATACATAAGATTTTTTTTCTAGTGATTACAGTTTCATCAAGAGTACAGCTTAGTTTTGTTTTTCAGTGTTACCTAAAACCAAACATAATGAACTCTCAATGCCCAGATCTTACTGTTGAGCACAATTATTTTCACAAATTTGAGGATTTCTTGAGCTCACCAGTGTGACGTCATCTGAACTGCAGTTACCACTAAATATTTTCAGCTAATGGTTCTTTTCTTCAGACACAGTAAGCTGTATTAGGTATACATAAGGAAAGAGCGTAAAGTATTAGGTACCAGTGTCATTTCTTCAGTCACCCCCTCCATGTCAGAGTATGTATTTAAGTTTATGTCCAACAAAGATAAGTGTGTCTTATGTTCATTCATCAAACATTTATTGAGAATCTTACCTTATGCCAAATAGTGTTATATATTGGAGATGTAAAGTAAATTAAATTACTTATGGTTTACTATGTAGTGACCAGTATTAGATACACTTTATGTACATGTTCTGTGTTAAACATTTATCAACTATTCCAGTGCCTGGTTACTACTAGGCACTGTGCTGGGCACCGTGGACACTATGACAGATTAGGTCTGGCCTAAGACTACAGTCAGTAACAACTTGGATTGGAACTGCCATATTTAGGAGTTTAGCGTTGTTGGACAGGTAAGTGCATTTTCATAAAGCAACTTAAACCTCTATGAATGCGTTTTTACCTGCTCGTGAACATCAGAGTACTTCTCATAAACTAGTTTGTTAATTTTGTTGAGGCCTGGGCCGAATCTGGTGCCTTGTGAGTCAGATATGTAGAAGAAGAGCATTTAACTGTAAAGTGGACCATGTCTTGAACAATGAATCCTGAAAAGAAAGTCAACCTCTATTCCTAATGAAGTGACGAAGGATGAGAATGAGAATTCATATGCCTGGTTTTATAAATTACTTTAGACTTGTATTTATATATAGATTCACTAAGGGTCTGAAGGAGTCAATTATTTTCAGTGATATTTTGCCATATTTTATTGGGAAAAGGCTTGGATTTTTCTGCAAAAAAAAAAGTTATAAAATGTTGTAAAGGTATAAATGTCCAGATATTAAAGGGTGTCTTACATATAAGAATTTAATGAATATACAGTTTATTGGATTAAATTATAAGGAGAAATAAGACTCACTGTTTCTTCTTGTTGTGGCAGTTGATTACTTGTAAAACATGCAACAGAACAGTTAAACATCATGGGAAAAGTAGAAGCTTTCTGTCAGCACTCAGCAATCCTGCCACTCCTATGAGTAAACTCAGCCTGAAGACCCCAGAGAGAAAGACTCCAAGTTCTGCAAACTTAAATCATATGTCTGGTTCCAAAGGCAAGAGCCCAGCATTGATTTTCAGGTATGTTAATCCATTAAGCTATATAAATGGTCATTGCTGACCCCTGAGTTCTAATGTCTCTGTTTAATAAACACTTCCTGGAACTGCCATGCAGTTGAGGAAGTCATCACTGCACTGACTTCCAGGTGTGTTCCTCTACATCCAACCTCTCCCTGGGCCCGTTCCCAACTGCCTCTTAAATATATCCACATCCCACCCCTGCATGTCGCCAGAGGTAACCACTCAAACCTGCCCCTCCTCCTGTTTCCTTAATCTGTAAATGAACATGCCCTTCTAGACATTCTGACCTGAAATGGTTGGTGCAGTTGACAGTCCTGCTCCCTCTGTCAGGGCCCAGTCAGTCACCGGTTTCTATCCATCCTGTCCGCAAGGTGTTTGCACCTGTCCTCTCCTTTTCCTCCGTACTGCTGCTGTCTGTTCAAGTCATTATTCATCCTTTGCCAGGATTACTACAATAATTCCCTGAGTCTTCCTGCTTCTAGTTTCAAACCCTTCTAGTCCAATATTTATTAAAAAACACAGTTCTGATTAGAAGCCTGTGGTACCTCACTCTGTGCATATGAAAGACACTGGCATGGGTTTCCAGCCTCCACTACCTGGCACCAATCTGTCTGCCTATCTCTTGCCTTAATTCATCCTTTGTGTCACCAAGACCACCAGTCAGGGTTGACTTTCTGCTCTACACCTTTATTTTTTGCGGTTTCCCCTGTCAAAAACTCAACAGAATGGGGATTTGTGAAATGATGTGAAGCTAACTGTGTGACTGGGCACGTGTTTTCTGTTCAGTAACCCTCAATACTCTATTCATTGTGCGGATTAGCAAATTTAACTCTGTACTAACTGTGAACGGAATTCTTAAACATTTTTATTACAAAAGAGTCTGGTAGCTTCTTGAAATTAAATAACAAAATTCAGCAAGGACTAGATTATTTCTGCTTATTAAAATTGAGGTTTTTATATGAGGATTGACATTTAAAATTTCAAGTAAGTTTTCTCTGTATTCCTGATTGTTTTGGTGTTTGATATGATAGGAATTCACCATGAAAGTTTCTACTTACAGGATATATGTAGATAAAAGAAAATTTGGAATATTTAAAATAATTCACTTGCATTTAGACCAGACTGCTTATTAGGTATATGCAGGAAAGAGAAAGTTATCATGTTTATCATGGTTGGGGAGTCAGAAAAGAGATGAGATTGACAAACCCCAAATATTATTTGGGGGTTGAACACACTTGGAGAGAATGAAGTGGAAGGAGGCATAAATACACACATACCAGATGAGGAATCGTTTATTCAGTGGAATTTATAGAGAGCACCCTCTGTGCTTGGTTCTATTAAAAAGCACTGGAATATACAGTTAGCCATACAAAATATCTGCCTTTTAGAGCTCACCTTGTGTAAAGGTGAAAATACAACAGAATGGTACCTGTATGCATAGGTTGAGATTCTTCACTTTCGAGAAAGGAAGTGGTCTTGAGCTGTGAACTAAAAAATGTTTTTGCAGTCCTTGCTTAGAATTATCATGAATTTTGATGTCAGTCTTACAAGGGACTCAGTCCTAATGAGACTTTGCCTTTAGCTTCCTCTTTCAGGTATGAAAGAAGCTTCTAGATGCACCCCTTATACCTCCTAAATGTTGCCATTAGCTTGTTTAGTGAGGAGATTGTTTTAAACAAACTGGGAATGACTTTGCGGGTACAGCTACTGCTCATGTATGGCCATCATTACTACAGAAGAGTAGAGAATGATTATAGTAGTAGGTATCTAGGCTAAGTAGGAGGAACTGCTGTCTGTCTGTATATCTAAGTGTGGCTTTATGTTTCTTTTCAGAACACCTGCATCTGGACAGTCAACACCCATTTGTTCCTCAAAGCATGCGAGCAAAACAAAGAAACACTTCTCTCAACTAAAAATGTTGCTTAGTCAGAGTGAATCCAAAAAGAATCCAAAGATGGACTTTAGAAATTTCTTATCTTCTTTGTAAAAGATGGACTATGAAAATAAATGTTTAATGTAATTTCTGAAACTAAAGTTAGAAAAAATGCTTTTTAAAAAAGTTATTCTTAAAATAAATGGAAACTCAGGTCCAAGGGCAAACTTTTCTTGGCATTCTTCAGTGTTTATGGAGAAAATACCTCATTGGAATGAAAAACTGAACCCTGCCTGCCTCACAGGGTAATTGTGAGGATCAAAAATATATGAAAGGTAAGTAGTAAAGATAAATATGGACAGTGAGTGGTTATATTATGATTTTCTCCTCCCCTAAGTTTTATTTATGTCCTTTTTTTTTTTCATAAGGAAATTGAGACCTTTATAAGAGGTCTGCTTACTCCTTTCTAGGTGTCTGTGGCCTTACTGTTAATTCAGAAAAGGTGTACACTATAATGTTTCACTGTAAGTGGCATTTCATTTGCTCTGGTGAATACCTACTTTTAGGTCTAAAATTTACATTGGAACATAACACAGTAGCTATAAGATAGCTATCTTTGTTTAGCTATCTTAAGTATTTCCTGAAACATAGATATGCTTTTTTAAAATGATAGGCTAGGATTATATTCAACCTGTGTTTTAAAAGCTCTTTAAATAAGTAATTTACTTTATAATCTGTTTCCAAGCCTCTTTGCTACTTAAAAGTTTAAAACTTAAATTTCTTAAGAACATACAGTGAAGAAAGGACAGTCTCTTCAGTAAATCATACTAGGAAAACTGAACAACACGTGGAAAAAAATGAAACTACCACTATCTCACACCATACATAAAAATTAACTCATAGTGAATTAAAGACTTGAATGTTAAGACCTGAAACTATAAAACTCCCAGAAGAAATCATAGGCAATATGCTCTTTAACATCATCATTGCATTATCTTTCTAGGTATGTCTCTTCAGGCAAGGGAAACAAAACCAAAAATAAATGGGATTACATCAAATTAAAAAGCTTCCATACAGCAAAGGAAACCAATAAAATGAAAACCTACTGCATGGGAGAAGATAGCTGCAAATAATATAGCTGATTAAGGGTTGATAAACTCATATAACTCAACAACAACAATAAAAATAACCTGTTAAAAAGTGGGCAGAGAAGCTGATGGACATGTTTCCAAAGAAGATACACAGATGGCCAACAGACACATGAAAAGATGTTCAACTTCACTAATTAGGGAAATGTGAATCAAAATCACAATGAAATATCACTTCACACCCATCAGAACAGCCAGGATCAAAAAAACCAACAAAGTGTTGGCAAGGATGTGGAGAAAAGGAAGCCCTTGTACACTATTAGTAGAAATATTAATTGGTGTAGACACTGGAAGATGGAGATTTCTCCAAAAATTAAGGATAGAGCTATCATAAGATCCAGTTATCCCACTCCTTGCTATTTGTCCAGAGAATACAGACACAAATCTGAGAAGTTATCTGTACCCCCATGTTCATCGTGGTATTATTTATAATAGCCAAGATATGGAAACAACCTAAGTGCTCATCAACAGGTGAAAATTCAAAAAGGTGTTAACATATATACAATGAATACTACTACACATGATTCACATGGAATGCTCAGAATAGGAAAATACCTAGGAATAGATTAATGGTTGCTGAGGGGGAGGGGGAGGGAATGGGGAGTGGACTGATAAATGAGAATAGGATTATTTTTCACAGTGATGCAAATATTTTGGAAAGTCAACAGGAATTTGCTGTATGGCTCAGGAAACTCAAAATGGGCTCTGTATCAATCTAAAGGGTAGGATGGGGAGGGAGATGGGAGGTTCAAAAGGGAGGGGATACATGTATACCTATGGCTGATTCATATTGAGGTTTGACAGAACAAAATTCTGTAAAGCAATTATCCTTCAATTTAAAAAATTAATTATAAAAATCTTTAAAAAAAGTGAAAGTCACTCAGTCATGTCTGACTCATTGCAACCCCATGGACTATAGAGTCCATGGAATTTTCCAGCCCAGAATACTGGAGTGGGTATTTCCTTCTCCAGGGGATCTTTCCAACCCAGGGATCAAACCCAGGCCTCCCACATTGCAGACAGATTCTTTACCAGCTGAAGCACCAGGGAAGCCCAGGAATACTGGATGGAGTGGGTAGCCTGTCCCTTCTCTAGCAGATCTTCCCAACCCAGGAATTGAACCGGGGTCTCCTGCATTGCAGGCAGATTCTTTACCAATGGAGCTATCAGAGAAGCTCCCTAAATATTCTGGAATTAGTAGTAATTATTGGGTAACTAAAAACTACTGAATATACTAAAAACCACTGAATTCTACACTTTTAAAGGGTGATTATAATGTGTAATTATCTCATTAAAGCTGTTATTTAAAAAATGAAAATAAACATTACCTAAAAATATTAGTGTATGTTGGCAGCAATGTAAATTGCTAGTATAGAAAAGGATATAGAACCTACCAAACCTAACCCACTCCTAGGTTATCTGTCTGGAAAAACTGAAAACACTAATTTGAAAAGATACATGCTCCCGTGTCCACTACAGCACTGTTTACAATAGCCAAGACATGAAAGCAACCCAAATGCCCATTAAGAGATGACTGGATTATTCAGATATACATACAGATACATATGATGGAATATTAGTCCTAAAAAAGAAGGAAAAGATTGCTTGGAGGAGGGCATGGCAACCCACTCCAATGTTCTTGCCTGGAGAATCCCATGGACAAAGGAGCTTGCCAGGCTGTACTCCATAGGGTCACACAGTCAGACATGACTGAAACGACTTAGCACGTGTACATGCACTCTATTTGCAGCAATGTGTATGGACCTAGAGAATGTTATGCTTCATGAAATGTCAGAGACAAATAATGTATGATATCACATGTGCAAAATCTAAAAAATAATATAAATGAATGTAAAACAGACTTATAGAAAATAAACTTGTGGTGACCAAAGAGGAGAGGAAAGGGGAAAAGGACAAATAAGGGATATGGGATTAAGACACAAATTACTATATATAAAATAGATAAGCAATAAGCTATCACAGGGAATTATACCCATGAATCTTGTAATAACCCATAATGGAATGTATCTGCAAAAATACTGAATAACGTTTAACATCTGAAACTATTGTATATCAAGTATATTTCAATAAAAATGTTTTTAATATTACAGTGTAGATTGTTATCATTTAGTCTCTAAGTCATGTCCAACTCTTACAACCCCATGGACTGTAGCCCGCCAGGCTCCTCTATCTATGGGATCTCCCAAGCAAGAATACTGGAGTAAGTTGCCATTTCCTTCTCCAGGGGATCTTCCTGACCTAGGGATCAAACCTGCATCTCCTGCTTGGCAGGCCAGATTCTTTATTGCTGACAGGCCACCTGGGAGGCCAGTGTAGATACTCTGCCCTGGCAGGCAGATGCACCACCACTGAGCCACCAGGGAAGCCCCAACTTGTGTGCTCTTAAAAACAAATACAGTCTTCTGGTTAAGACTGGCGTCTTTGTGGTCTTGCCCTACAGAACCAGCCTGTGTCATTTACTGACTGTGATCTTTGCAAATTCTTAATTTCTCTGAGTCTGTTTCATTATTTCTAAAATGAGGATAATAATAATACTTACCTCATAAAGGTGCTGTGAGGACTCCATGAGATAGTACCTACAAGAGTGGATGGAATATTAAAAGTGCTCAAGCAATCTGTGCTATTATCATAGTTGATCAAAAAAATCTTAATATGACCACCAATAAAATGGCTAGATGAATAACAAGATCAAACATTGCACTATGGTGGTTGCCCTTTGAATGTGTCTCACTAATGATGGATTAGGCAAATTGTTTTTGTTTTAATTATATGGACAAAGACACATTTCTTGTCTAAACTTCTCTGAGCCCCTTTCTGACTAGGCCTCATCCTTGGGCTTTGTATTTGGCCTGCCTAGCCCAGTTTTAGTGAAAATCCTGCTAAGTCAGTTTAGCAAGAATTCCCCCACCCTCAACATCTGATTTTAGTAATTTTCCATCCACTGACCCTCTCATTTTCTGCTCCATGGCCATAAATTCCAGCTGCCTTTGGCATAGAGTGGAACCCCAACTTTCTCCCCTATTGCAATAATTTCAATAACTGTAACGAATGTCCTGAATAGTCTTTCCTTCCCTTTAAACACGTTAAATAATTATTTTTCTTTAACAGTCTCATCACTTGTCTAATATATCTTCAGTCTAAGTTCAGCAAGGCAATGTGGTTTTCTAACAAGTGACAGACTGATTTTGGTGACTGCTGTCTTGAGGTGGCATGTAGGTAACGGAGGTTAAGCAAAGTCTGATCTATGCATTCATTTCATGAAGTGCAGAAAATCCACGTGGTTCAGTCTCCAAAGTTATGTCCAAGAGGTCCTTCTGGCCTCAGTTAGGTCTTCCTGTAATGGCTCTATCCACAGTTGCAAATACAAGATTTATACACACAAGCCTCTCTGGAATAATTCCAAGACATCTTTTACTTTTCTCAAGGACAGAAATTGAGCAACATGTGTGGAAGCAACATATTCTTTCATCAACTGGGCATCCCAAAATATTAGTTATAAATCTTGGATACAACTAGCAATTGTCATTAAAGTTAACAGACAAAAGTGTGGTACAGGTGTTCATATAGCTTTTGATATATTCAATTCAACCTGTCTTTTCATCCTTGTTTTGATATGAAATGCTTAAAATTTGTCTTTTCAGACCTATTAGCATTTTAGAGAACATTTTCTTACTAATTTTAATATGCAACTATACACACAGCAAATATATATAATTTATACTATTTAAACTATGTCTTTGCATCCTTTTTTAACTTTTAAGAATTAAAATCACCAGTTGTAGCTTAGAGTGAAAGTGTTAGTCACTTAGTCATGTCCTACTCTTTATGACCCCATGGACTGCAGCCTGCCAGGTTCTTCTGTCCATGGGATTCTCCAGGCAAGAATACTGTAGTGGGTTGCCATTTCCTTCTCCAGGGATCTTCCCCACCCAGGGATCAAACCTGTCTCATGCATTGCCGGAAGATTCTTTACCGTCTGAGCCACCAGGGAAACCCTTATTCATTTCAGGTTAGTTATCCCAAAATTTCAGTCTGAACTTGGGTATTAAATATTTGTATTTGGGGTTTTGGGCTTCAATATCTTGGAATTAGAGTGTGTGGATCTAAATAATTCTCCCTGCAATTACTAGCTAGCTGTAGTATCTGCCACTTTTTCTCATATACCCTCAGGGAAACACTGGGCTTCCCAGGTGGTGCTAGAGGTAAAAAACCCACCTGCCAATCAAGGAGACATAAGAGACAGAGGTTCAATCCCTGGTTCAGGAAGATCCCCTGAGTAGGGCAAAGCAACTCACTCCAGTATTCTTGCCTGGAAAATCTCATGGACAGAGGAGCCTAAAGGGCTACCTACAGTCCACAGGATCAGAGTTGGACACAACTGAAGTGATTTAGCATGCATGCAAACACCAGGCAGGATACCTGGTATTTAAATATAACTGTATATAATTAATAAAAAGAGACAAATAAAAAGTTGTTTAGGTAGGTCTAAAATATAGCTTTTTAATTTTGTGATCAAAAGCAGGACTATTTAAATATCTAACTTAGAGAAAGAAGTTCCCTTGTGGCCTAGTGCTGCCATGACCCAAATGTAATCCCTGGTCGAGGAACTGAGATCCTGCAAGTCATGTGGCATGGCCAAAAAATAAAATCTAATTTGGACTTTTGAGTTTTGGGGAGTTCACACTTTTCCACTAAGATTCCAGGAAGTGTTGTGTTATTTCCTCATATCAATTAAGTATGAATTACATTTCCCTGAGCTTCAAGTATCTCTAAGGTGCACTATCTTTCTAGGATAATAGGCCTCATTAGAGATTATGGTCTATCTAAAATATTGCTGGCATACCAATTCTAAAGAATTTATAAAGTGTCTAACCATAGTCTCATACATGCACATCAAATATGCTAATACTGTCTCTAGCCACTTCCTGGAAAACTACAGTACCTAAATTCTGACAAGAGAAAAACACTTAGACCAGTAAGCCTTTGAAACCTGAGGTTATCAAACCTGGGGGAGTTTCATGATCTTGATAATATTATTTATTAGGCTTTGCTGGGTCTTTCACTCGGTCATGTCAGATTCTTTAAGATCCCATGGACTGTAGCCCACCAGGCTCCTCTGCCCATGGGATCCTCCAGGCCAGAGTGCTGGAGTGGGTTGCCATTTCCTTCTCCAGGAGATTTTCCTGCACCCAGGGATCGAACCTGGGACTTCCAATTTGCATCACCAGGGAAGCCCCATAACCTCAATTATATATGTAAGCCATTAAGCTCTTGTAGGGGAATCGTTAAACTTCAATAAAGGCAGGAAAATATAGTACATTCCCACAAATTAGTGCTTAGGTTTAAAAGCTAGGAACAGAACCCTCACTTGAGTGTGTATCTTACAGGTCCAGGTCTGAGAGACACAGCCAAAGCTGGGTGACGCATGCTCTTTTGAGGATTCATATATTTTACCTTAGTCAGCACACAGTTCTCGCTGTTGCCTCAAATCTTGTACAGTCAGAAATGACATCCCTCAATTTATGTGGTTAAACAAACTAGCTGCTGCGTTTACCAAAGACTAAATCTAGCTAGTTAGCAGCAAGAATGAGCAGCATGGTCCTTGGTCTGCAGTCTGACCATCTCTTCCCGTCAGACAGTCCATGTCAGTCACGATGATGATAGAGTGAAAGGAATCAAACCGTACACCATGTTTCATTTTTATCTGCTAGGATCTTTATTTTACTGGTCCATAGTCTTAACAATTGTTGCAAGTGAGTTCAGATACAGAGTCAGGTTTTATGAAACTAAACATCATGTTCTAACCATGCATTTCCAACAACATGAGTAGAATAAAAAACTGCATCACTTTTTTGCCACAGAGAAGAGAAACGTGTACACACACACACACACACACACACACACACAGCTGTGGCATGGGGTAGTGGTGAGGGGCAAGGAACAATTCTCAAGACAGCTTGTGTTGTCTGGCCCATGCAGCATGTAGCACATGCCTGAAATCAGGTTTTTCCGTAAAACCTTACCCTTCTTTTCAACAGACCTACTGTAAAGTTAGTCATATCATTCAATATGAGTAACATTTAATGCCTTCAGATTTCCATTGAGCAAAAAGTATGTTTATATATAGTATTTCATTTAATTTTCATTTAATCCATCAGTGTTGTTCAGACACAGGTAAAGAACACATTAAAAAAAAATCTTTTTCATTGTTTGTTTGATCCATGGTGAGTTGACAGAGATAACGTCAAATGTCATTCCTCTTTTCTATAACGCTCTCCCCAGGGACTTCCCTGGTGGTCCAGTGGTTAAGAATCTGCCGGCCAGTGCAGGATACACAGGTTTAACCCCTGGTCCAGGATCTAAGATCCCATATGCTGTGGGGCAACTAAGCCCACGTGCCACAACTACTGAGCCTGCACACTCTAGAGCCTGTGCTCTGCAACAGGAGAAGCCACCACGAGAAGCCTGCACAGCACCAACTGAGGAGTGGTCCCTGCTCAGTGCAACTAGGGAAAAGCCCACGGGCAGCAACGGAGACCCAGCACAGCCAAAAATGAAATAAAATTAAATAAAATAAAAATTTTAAAGCTCTAGCCTAGATCAATGGATAAAGAAGCTGTGGTACATATATACAATGGAATATTATTATTCAACCATAAAAAGGAATGCACTTGAGTCAGTTCTAATGAGGTGGACAAGTGAAATAAGGCAGAAAGAGAAATATAAACATCATATACTGACGCATATACATGGAATCCAGAAAGATGACACTGATGAGTTTATTTTCAGGGCAGCAGTGGAGAAACAGACATAACAGACCTAAGGACATGTGGGAGGGGAGGAGGGAGAGGGTGAGATGTATGGAGAGAGTAACATGGAAGTTTACAGTACCATATGTAAAATAGATAGCCAGTGGGGATTTGCTATGTGACTCAGGAAACTCAAACAGGGGTTCTGTGACAAGAAGGGGAAGATGGGGAGGAAGATGGGAGGGAGGTTAGGGAGGGCGGAGGCATGGGTGCACCTACGGCTGACTCTTGTTGACGTTTGACAGAAGACAACAAAATTCTGTAAGGCAATTATTCTTTAATTAAAAAATAAGGAGCCAAAAACAAAACAAAGCTCTATCCAACTGTTCCCCATAGACATCGAAACCGTTCTTTCCTCAGTGTTGCACATTTTTTCATACCACTTGCATAGAACTGATGACATTATAATATAGTCAGTATCTGCTTCCCACATTAGAACTGAGTTCTGTAAGGACAGAGATGCAGCTCACTCATGCTTGAATTCTCTCAGCTTCCGGTATAGTAACTACCACATATTGAAGGCTCAACATATTCATTCAAAAACAACAGAAACTACACTTGCTATATGAAATGGAAAGGAGGTATTTACTTAAGACACCATGTGTGCATGTACTTAGTAGTCACTCAGTCAGGTCTGACTCTTTGCGACCCCACGGCCTAGCCCACCAGGCTCCTCTGTCCATGGGATTTCTCGGGCAAGAATACTGGAGTGGGTTGCCATGCCCTTCCCAGGGGATCTTCCCAAAATCATGCGCCACTATTAATCTGAAATGGGAATTCTGGAATACCTAATTTCATTAAGTAGCATACAATGAGAGAAGTCTATATAGCCTTCCCAAGAAGCTATGGTTTTCTTAGGAAACTACAAACTCTGAGACTATCTTCCTCTTTCTGGTTACTACAGTTCAGTTGGCACCATTTTTGAAATTGTAAAGAGCTCATTAGACTTTTCACCTAAACAGCAAAGAAATGTATTTCAATTCCTGTTCCAACTCCAGTCAACTGGTGATGGCTGCCTGGAGCTCTGATTTTTGAGGACACATCAGGCTTCATAGAAATAAAGATATTTGCCATAAAAGAGAGACAGCAACTCATGGGAAGAAGGGCATGTATGACATACATGTGCTGTCCCTGCTCTACAGGAAGCATGGCATGGGTTCAGACAAACGGCATACTTGCAGAGTTCCGGGATAAAACTACTCTCCAGCCTGAGAAGAACTGAAGATGACACAGTTTTGACTTCACAGCTGAATTTTGTTGGCGCTTCATGCTATGTTTTTCTAGAAAGTAAGTGCTTGATCTCGTTTATCTGAAGACCTCTGCAAATAACTACTTACAGTTTCATCCTTCAGAAAAGTACAATGTGCAGAAGCATTCTAGGATGACATAAAATACAAATCACAATTTCATTAAGTAGCATACAATGAAAGAAGTCTATATATCCTTAATAGTGTATCAATAAATAAGATTTCTAGTACAGTACCAAAAAACTCTACACACTGCTATCGTATCCATGTAATGCACTGAGTAATGTAACAAAAACAGAAACCAAATAATGTTCATAAACAAAAATGAAGGGCTTCCCTGTCAGTCCAGTGGTTAAGACTCTGTGCTTCCACTGAGTGGGGCATGAGTTCGATACCTGGTTGGGGAACTATTATAATAAAATCCCACAAGCTGTGCAGCATGGTCAAAAATAAATGCAAATATGGAAGAGTAATAAATTGCCAACAGCCGCTGGATCATCAAAAAAGCAAGAGAGTGCCAGAAAAACATCTATTTCTGCTTTATTGACTATGCCAAAGCTTTTGACTGTGTGGACCACAACAAACTATGGAAAATTCTGAAAGAGATGGGAATACCAGAACACCTGACCTGCCTCTTGAGAAATCTGTATGCAGGTCAAGAAGCAACAGTTAGAACTGGACATGGAACAACAGACTGGTTCCAAACCACGAAAGGAGCACATCAAAGCTGTATATTGTCACCCTGCTTATTTAACATATGCAGAGTACATCATGAGAAACGCTGGGCTGGAAGAAGCACAAGCTGGAATCAAGATTGCGGGAGAAATCTCAATAACCTCAGATATGCAGATGGCACCACCCTTATGGCAGAAAGTGAAGAACTAAAGAGCCTCTTGATGAAAGTGAAAGAGGAGAGTGAAAAAGTTGGCTTAAAGCTCAACATTCAGAAAACGAAGATCATGGCATCTGGTCCCATCACTTCATGGTAAACGGGGAAACGGTGGAATCAATGGGTGACTCTCTTTTTCTGGGCTCCAAAATCACTGCAGATGGTGACTGCAGCTATGAAATTAAAAGATGCTTACTCCTTGGAAGGAAAGTTATGACCAACTTAGACAGCATATTCAAAAGCAGAGACATTACTTTGTCAACAAAGGTCCGTCTATTCAAGGTTATGGTTTTTCCTGTGGTCATGTATGGATATGAGAGTTGGACTGTGAAGAAAGCTGAGTGCCGAAGAATTGACGCTTTTGAACTGTGGTGTTGGGAGAAGACTCCTGAGAGTCCCTTGGACTGCAAGGAGATCCAGTCTCTCCTAAAGGAAATCAGTCCTGAATATTCACTGGAAGGACTGATGCTGAAATTCCAATACTTTGGCCACCTGATGTGAAGAACTGAATCATTTGAAAAGACCTTGATGCTGGAAAAGATTAAGGGCAGGAGGAGAAGGGGATGACAGAGGATTAGATGATTGGATGGCATCACCTACTCAATGGACATGAATTTGGGTGGACTCCAGGAGTTGGTGATGGACAGGGAGGCCTGGCGTGCTGGGGTTCATGGGGTTGCAGAGTCGGACACGACTGAGCGACTGAACTGATCTGAATATTTTAACCAAATGATGCTTAACACTGACTCTTAACTTTTTATAGTGAAAGCAACTATTTAGAATTTCTAAAATGATAGGAAACAAGCACTTGGGGAATCTCTTAAGTGTATCTAACCTAACTGAAGTATTCAAAGGTAATTATTAAGCTGCAAAATATATATCTAGTGAATATTTAAATTCATATATGACTATGATTATATAACATCTGAAAATAAAATTGCTTACCTATTGCCTGGGTTATTTGAATTACAATCTGTTACATTATATAACTACAAGCATTTTTAAATTAATAATATGGAGCTTTTTAAAAAAACACTTAGAAAACACTTCTATATTAAAATAATTAAGTTTTTTGTATATTATTTCTAAGTCATTTGTTTCAAAAAACACACTAGCCTTAAAAAAAAAAAGATCAAAGCCATGTTATAAAACCTGGGTAAGAAAAAATTATATTTGAACCAATCAGTTGGCTCCATCATTAGCAGTTCAATTTTTATTGGTTCTTGGTGGGAAAATTACACCCAACTAGAAAAAGAGCTTTATGCCACTTATATAGAACTTTACCATAATTGTAACTGCTGGGCTCATCAACGGACATAAACGCAAGGAAGAAAAGGAAACAGAACTAGGAAGAAGTTAGTCTTTCTTTCTTATGCTTTCTAAGACAGGGAAAGACTAGCAATTCTAAGAGGGAGAATGCTGAGCACTAATGACTAGGTTATGGTGTCATGAGCTATCAACTAGATAAAGGTACAAAGAACTGGACATGAAGCATGCCCGAAGTGCCGCAGAGCTCAAAAGTCAAAGTGTTACTTGCTCAGTCATGTCCGATTCTTTGCAGCCCCCACTGATTATAGCCTGCCAGGCTTCTCTGTCCATAGAATGCTCCAGGCAAGAATACTGGAGTGGCTTGCCATGCTCTCCTCCAGGGGATCTTCTTGACCCAGGGATCGAACCCTCGTCTCTTACAGGTCCTGCACTGCCAGGAAGGTTCTTTACCACTAGCGCCACCTGGGAAGCTCAAACACCAACTCAAAAGAACAACGAAAACTAAATTTCCCTCACTTAAGCACACTCATTGGAAAAGACTTTGATGCTGGGAGGGATTGGGGGCAGGAGGAGAAGGGGACGACAGAGGATGACATGGCTGGATGGCATCACTGACTCGATGGATGCGAGTCTGAGTGAACTCCGGGAGTTGGTGATGGACAGGGAGGCCTGGTGTGCTGCGATTCATGGGGTCGCAAAGAGTCGACAAGACTAAGTGACTGAACTGAACTGAACTAAGCACACTGCAGCTGCAGTCTAATAGCTCAAATCACAAAACCACAAACACAACCACAACTACCTTACGGCAGTTTATCACCAAATTTTACAAGTACCTTAACAATCAAACAGCATTGTGAGCTCTCTGCTAGTAACCTGATCCCATAAAGTACTACAAGATTTTACAACATAAATATCAAGAGCTGGAAAAAAAGAGACACTAAATACTAATGTGGTATTTCGAAAAAGCCATTTATTAATATACGATTTAAACTTCTTAAAATTTCTTGTTTAACTTGTATTTCCATAAGTAAATACAAGTTTTATTTAAAACAATAAATATTTCTTTGTATATTTGTAATATGACTTTAAGATGATAAATCTAACTAAACAATGCAACTGAATTTTTCTAAATATATCTGAATAATAAGCCAATGGCTCTGCATAGCAATTTCCCTTAAATCAAAATTTCAATTTTGTACCTTTTCCATGATGCAGAGAATTCAAATGTGAAATACGTTCCTTCCAAAATTCACTTCAGTCATTCCATTTTAATCAGTGATCCATTTATAAAAAGGGGAATAAAGGGACTTCCCTGGTGACCCAGTGGTTAAGAATCTGCATTGCAATGCGGGAGATGTGGGTTGGACCCCTGGTTGGGAAGCTAAGATCCCACGTGCCACAGGGCAACTAAGCCCACGAGCCACAGCTTCTGAGTCAGCGTGTTCTGGAGCCCGTGTGCTGCAACAGAAAGACCCCATGCAGCCAAGAAAAAGGGGTGAGGGGAGGAAAATATAGTTTTTCATCTTTGATAGCATCCAGCAAATTGAAAATAAAATCACAGGGATTTCAGCAATTCAAATGGCTAAACCTGTGGTGTGATAAACATACAAAGGGCTAGTCAGCCTTTTCGATCAGGCAGATGACGGTCGGACTCCGGACTGTATCACTGTTTCTCTGTCACTCTACCATCCTCAGAAGAAGGACAAGAGATACACTGGACAGAGAATGAAATAAGAAAATATTTTCATATTTTATCACCTGATAACTTTTCCAGGGTGGAGACAGCGGTTTCCAAAATGCAGAAATAATGCAGATGAAAAGCATTTCTTGGCTTGCGAGAAAAGCGTACTATTTTACAATTGCTTTTGTTGCACCAAGTCCTTTTATTCCCTCTAAAGCTTTTCCGTACTTGACAATAAAGTGCTGAGGTAAGCTGTTGACTGCCTAGAACAGTGGTACACAAAACAAGCCTGGAACTTTAGTGTGCATCAGGACTGCCTAGAGGGCTTGTGTAAAGGATACACTGCTGGTCTGCAACCTCAGATTTTCCAATTCAGTAGGTCTGGAGACTGAGACTTCAGCATTGTAAAGAAGTTCCCAGCTGAGGCTAATACTGCTAGCCTATGGAACCACTGGCTTGGAAGAAATATGGTAGTTTAAAAATAAAAGCACACTTTGGTCAATTCTAAAGTGTTATCATATTCCATTCCCACTAGACTGTAAACCCTTTTGAGAACAGCCATGCAGTTGAATAACCTCTGTATATCTCAAAAGATTTAATTCCTTAAACACAGTAGGTATTCACTGAAGTGTTGTCTAAGACTACCCCTAGCAACAGCTCATTCTAACTCTACTTTGTTGATATGAATACAAATAACTGCTTTGAAAAAAGCAATTGGAAATCAAAGTAGGGACTTGCACAGATATTTGCACACCCATGCTTATAGCTGTATTATTCACAATAGTCAAAAGATAGAAGCAATCTCACATGCTGTGCAGCACAGCCAAAAGATAAAAAATAAATAATACATAAGGTGCAAACAATCCAGGGTCCACTGACAGATGAATGAATAAACAAAATTTCGTGTATCCATACAATGCAATATTACTGAGCCTTAAGAAGGAAATTCTGAGACATGATACAACCTGAATGAACCTAGAGTGAATTATGCTAAGTTTAATGAGGTAGGCACAAAAGAACAAATATTTTATAATTCCACTTATATATCTTGGGAAGTCAGATTCATAACAGTAAAATGGCTGCCAGGACTAAGGAGTTCTAGTTTAACAGGTAGAGTTTTATATGCAGAAGACTTTGAAGATGTTTTAAAGGTGGGTGGTGGTGATGGCTGCACAGTGTTACTCATCAATGTATTTACTGCCAGAGCACACTTTAAAATGGTGAATTTTGTTATGTTTGAAAACAACACAAGGCAACTGGGTGTCATAGCTTTTCGTAAGCCCCCATTCTTCAGCAATGCTTCCAGTTAAGATGTTTCTTTTTAATTTGAATGTTTGCATCATAACTTCACATTATGCAAAATGTGGTATGGTGATGGTGGAGCTGCTACACAACATATCAGCTCAACAGGCAGCATTGTGTGGTGGTTCAGAAGCATAGGCTCAGAGTCAAACCTGGAGCTGGGTCTGAATCCCAGCTTCACCATTTGACTTGTTAGGGGTCTGTATCTTAGGCTTCTCCATGGGCTTCCCTGGTAGCTCAGCTGGTAAAGAGTCCGCCTGCAATGCAGGAGACCTGGGTTCAATTCCTGGGTTGGGAAGATCCACTGGAGAAGGGATAGGCTATGCACCCTGGTATTCTTGGGCTTCTCTTTTGACTCAACTGGTAAAGAAGCCGCCTGCAATGCAGGAGACCTGGGTTTGATCCCTGGGTTAGGAAGATCTCCTGGAGAACAGCTACCCACTCCAGTATTCTGGCCTGGAGAGAAATTCCATGGACTATATAGTCCATGGGGTTGTAAAGAGTCAGACACGACTGAGCAACTTGCACTCACTTTAGATTCTCCATAGGTAAAACTGGAGTAATCAGAGCCATCTATCACAAAAGTTATGTGAAGTTCTTACAGCAGTCCTGGTGTATAGTAAGTAACATATATGTGAGACCTACCATCAGTATGTTATATACCATAATTCGCTCAGTAGGGCACTGTTTCTCAAAGTGCAGTCAAGAATTACCTGCATCAGAATCATCAGGTAGCTCATTTAAAATGCCAATTTCCAGGTCTATCCCAAATCTTGCAAACAGAATCCTGGATAGAAGTTCCCCTATATAAAACCTACTGCCGCAGGGGGAAATAATGGAATGGCAATGGGAAGCCCTCGAATTCAGATAAAGTGACCAGAGGCCATCCAGGGGTGGGGAACCAGGGGCACTGGCCTAAGGACTAGCTCTCTCAAACTTTCCAGATGGTAAAATCACAGAGAATTCTGATCCAGGAGGTATGTGCCCTTCCTGCAAATGTCCCAAGAAAGACTTATAAAAGTTTAGCAAACAGTGCCCTAGAGATTCCTTAGATTTCTAGTATTTTCCAGCTCTGCTTTAAATGTGGTGAGAGGACCTGTACTCCAGGGAATTCAAGGTACTATAAGTGAATCTGATTCAAAGGCACTTAAGACTGTGCAGCAGGTCATAAAAGAAGATGCAGTTTCATTCTCTGCCCAAAGAACTTGCTACATAATGAACTGTAAAACCCATACTCTTATTATTACTTGGAATTGCCTGGAATTACCTGGAATTTTAAGTCATCAAGCAAGTCACAGACTTTAAAGCTGGTCTAGAGCAGTGGTTGTCAAATTCAGTGGCATCAGCATCAAATTGTTAGGAATGTAATCAGGCCTTACCCTAGTACCTCTGAGGGTGGATCCCCGCAATCTGTAGTTTAATAAGCCCTCCAGGTGCTACTGATGTTCGCTCAAGTTTGGTTCTCACTGACCAACCAACTGGAATTTCCTTTGGGGGTTTCTCCACCACACCGCTGCTGAATACCTCCAGCACTTTCCTTCCCTCCCAGCCCATCCTCATCTCCCCTCCTCACCCCATATCTACCTGAGCAAATACACAAAAACGATCTGCACATCTCAAAAAGAACGTAAAACTTTATTAAGAACATCTTATATTGTCATCAGATACAACCAAAGGAAAGGGGGTAAAGAAATAGGGAGACTTCATCTTCCCATGTGCTACTGCCACCTCAGAACAGACTCATGTGTGGATGGCTGGAATTACAGATAGCAACAAATGCTCTGTATAAATAAATTCAGTAAGGAACACATGCTCCCTTTCGATACAGAGAAGAACTGAGTTTACACTTTTAAAAGCCATGATACAGTGCAACAACTATTAAGACTGCCACTTAGAAGCTACTTCTTAATAGAATACAAAGCGGTTTAGTAGCTTTATGTTATTTCATATAAATTTTTTGAATGGAAAATTCAAAAAGGACAGTCTAACTTTTCTAATTAACTTGTACTTTTCAGAGCTTTCTTTCTGAAGATTTCTCAGAACCTGTTCAATAATAATAGATGAGTTGCTCATCTACAATGACAACCAACAACCTGGTTTTAATTTTGCAAATCAAGATGATCAGGTCATCTCAGCTTTTGCTGATCCTGAAAGAGTTCTTATAGAAAAACCCTGATTCAGAGTGCATGTGAGGTGAGGTACCAAAATAGCTGCACCTGGACTGGTTTTCCTAGAAGGGGAGGTTGGCTATTGAGCACAGCTGATTTTCCCAGACTCCCAGGCTCCCCCATGTGGTTCTTTTACTTACTGTATTGATAGAAGGAGCAGAGGGAACACCAGGGAATCTGTTCAAATTGCCACTCCAGACAGCTCTCTGCACTGTTTGTGGAGAAAAGAGTGATGGTATCCATTCAAACCAAATATGCCTACTGCAAGTATGGTGACATGCTTTTCTCTTGAGGGGCCAGGCCAAGCTGCACTCAAAATGCATGATTTGCCTCATGTACACAGTGAAGAAAATGTTCATGATTTAGAATTTGGTATTAGAGTACCCCCAGCTAACCCAGCTAAAGTTTCTTGAGAAATTTTAGTCCCTCTTTTAGAAAGGAAGGCTATTTACAGCTAAGGTTTACCACATTAACTATCAAGACTTCTAAACCAGACCATATCATTTGTGTTCATGGTCAGTGAATTAACCAACAAATGAAGGCTTATGAAGACTTGGTCAAAGGGTGAAACTGGGGGTAGGATTCGGGTTGAGTATGATCACTTACCAGAAATTGCATCAAGCTCTTTAAAAAAAATAATGCATTTTTATAATAAATATTTAGGCAGATACTGGCATTAAAATCAGTATCTAAATCAGAAGTTTTTCTTAAATGGTGAAAATATTTCAACAAACTTCTAGTAGGTTTCAAATCTTCCCAGGAGTACATAGTTTATAAATTAGTATTAAATGGAAAAAAAGTGTATTTTGAATAATTCACCACTTTAGTAGATCATAAATAAAGTCAAGATGCTACAAATAAGTTAATATACAAGTTTTTGCTTTCACTTTAACAAAGTGGCGTACTTTTGTAACAGGTGTAACCAGGTTTCAATATCATGCATTTGTCACACCCTCCACCCCCACGCTGAATCTTTTCCTTACGTATCCTACACCTAGGGACAGAGCTACACAAGACAGAGACACCCCAATGTGTAAGTCTGGCTGCTACACACCATCTCCTTCGTGCAGAGTGATGTTACAAATGCTGGTCAGGATCTACTACTCGTAATTTGTCAACCACATTACACGTTCAGTACATTCATGGTTAAGAGGATTAGGTTCCTGGGTGAGCTCTCTGTGGGAGTGTTCACAGGGAACCTAATTACTACTGTTCCTGTGGAAAATGTGCCCCGAGTCCCAAAAGTTGACTAAAAACCTTTGGGATATAAGCCATGTATGGGTGGGAACTACTACTAAGTGTGTCTGTTTTGGAGAGGCCAAACCGTTCAAAGCACCGTTCTCAAAACTACTGGCTGCTAAAATGATATTTTGGCTTTCTCCTTCACATATAGTAAATTCACTTTAACTATAATTTCTAATACTGAGAAAGAGTGAAGCCATTCAGACTAGTGAGACATAACTGACCTCTGGGATTTAAAAAGCTGTTTTATTGACTAAGATGAATCTTCTTACAACAAAAAGTAAAATGTCTAATATGTAATGAATGAAAAAAAATGTTTATCCTAAATAATCACTGAGTACAAAATCCACAGCAGGAGAGCATGCAATTGCTCTAACACAGGGTTAGAAATAAAAGGTAAAAGTACATTTGTTTTGGTAATTCTAAATATACAAATATAATATTACCATATCTACCCTGTAGTGTAGGACTGCTTAATTCCCAAATATACGTAATTCAAAAACCTTAAGGAAACATTAAAAATGTTCCAGGCTACTTTACTGAACATTAATCAATATTGAGTTCATGAGATATTAGAGCTAAAAATACTACTGTTTTTTAAAGTTAAATGGCTAAGAGAATATTAAGGTACCATTATTTTACTCTTCTTTTAATCCCACAGATGGCTTTTTATGTTAAAGGGATCAATTATGTTAAAAGGAGCTTGATTTGACAGATTCCAGAATCAGAGTTGTTCTCTTGGTACAATGTCAAATTTTTTTTAAACATTTCCAAAAGCATTTTCATAGCTATCTACCTAAATAACTCTAAACAGCTTTTAATCAAGGGGTCCCTATATAACACTCTTTTTATCCTACACTGTGGCTGTTGGATGGAACCCCTGTTGTGGGAAAGATCTCTAGGTTCTGATCTGACCCTCAAAACAACATCCATGTTTAGTATTAAATGACCGACCTCTGGGGAATAAGGAATCTAAGGTGTTGAGAGGCACAGAACTGATGTTTTGGTTGAGAAGAAGGGTGAAAATCAAGTTGGAACACCTAGTCCCTTCTACAATCAAGTCCTAACTATATCATAATAAAGTCTCAACCAACCTGATTAGTTCTTACCCTTTAGGAATCACATACCATACACTGATTAGATACTGAAGAAAATAAAGAAAAACATTTGAAAATACATGAAGAAATAGAAACATGGAAACTTCTCACAAGGCCCTGGATCAAAAAAATTTACAAAAAGATCTTTTGAAAATAATCACTACTTGTGAGCTTAATACACATAGAGATTCACTTTGTTTAAACTAAGTCATGTTAACTTACCAATAAAATAGTAAACAAACCAACATTTTAAACAATTTTATAAATTACCTGTCATTTCTTTTTGTTAATGTCACTCTCTCAACAATATACAAAAATAACACTACAGCACTATCCACCTAACCTGTCTCCATCTCTTGCAAAGTCCTGGCCCTGGAAAGAGACTGGTCGTCAATCTTCACTGTAGATGTCTCCCGCAAAGGGCAGGTGCATGTGGCTGCCAGTGACATTGGGCAATCGAGATAAGTCCGGCAGGCTCTGGATCCGGGACCTGAGTTCTTTGCGCACCAGGGAAACTCTGGCTAACTTGCGCTTGTATTCCTGTAACATCAAACCACTCTCATTAGCACTGTGGGAGTTCAGAGAGAAGCTATCTAGCTTATCCAGCTAATGCTCTGCAGAAAATCTGATTTAAAGCACTCAGTTTATGCTGAAAAACAAGATTATGTAAGCCTTAGGATCAAGGGAGGGATTTGGGAAATACTCAAGCAGGGAAACTCATTCTCAGGAAAAACTACAATCTTAAGTTGCTGCTTCACACCTGTAAAAAGAAGACTATAATGTATCAATATTTAACTGAAGCATATAGGATTCTCAGGTATACCAGGGCAAGGGTAAGAAAAAGTATATATTTATTTCCACAAGCTTAAAATAAAATTTAGCAGTGTTTTTGACTATAAATGCTGGCAAAAAACCACAGGAGTATTATCAGTATCTTTGAGTTTATCTCAGATAGAAACCAGATGCTTCATTATTACATCACACTTTTTCACATTTATCACTACTTTCAAATGATTAGACCAACTGCTAGTGTTCAGTTCAGTTCCAACTGCTAGTGTTACTTATCAGTAAAGAAGCATGTATTACTGTACAAGTTTGATTACTTCAATAACTATTTCAACATAACTTTTTTCTATTGTAATGTTATGCATTTTATTTTCTACATTTAAAATTTTTAATTTGAGAAGGGGTCCAAGGCTTCATAGGCTCACCAAAGGATCTCAATGGCACAAAAGGAAAACAACTTAGGAAACCCTGCAAACAGCAGCCTAAGGCATCGGACTAGAAACCAATAAAGATCATGTCTGGCTTAGGGGCAACAGGCCATTCTCTGTAGTGGAAATATCTTTTATTAATAACTGAAGTTTTCAGACTTCAACCAGAAGAGAGGACCTTCTTTACTCCATCACCTAGTAGAGGCAGGGTGTGAAGAGGGGAATCAAAAAGTTGACTATTATTTCCTCTGTAAAGACTAGAAACTTTTCCTCCCTCTGACGAAGAGTAAGCTCCCCAAGACAGAGCATGTGAGCGAGCAGCTTTCATCTGGGGTAGAAGGCCTATCCACAAGGAGCCCCTTTTTGTTTCTCAACTCTGACTGAATCTACTAGGAAATTTTTGGAGAAACTCAGAATTCTCAAAAGAACACCAGCCTCATCGACCATCAATTAAATGAGAACCTCTGGAAGCAGGTCCAGAGCTCTTGAATTTTGTAAAAGCTCCCCCAAAGGATGCTAATATACGAGCCACTTCTCTATAGGTTTTGTCTAAAAATGAAATCAGGGAAGCTTCTCTGAATTACTGAGTTCCCTCTTTTAAAGAACCACCATTAATATGCCTGGGGAAAAGAGTCTGTCAGAATTACTATATCCAAACCACTCTAAGGCAATGTGGGAAAGAGGGTTTCTGAAGCACACTGGGGAAGTGAGCACCCTGGCAGACAAAGCCAACGAGGTTGAAAGCTGGGCACGTTGTAAGACAGCTTTGGACACCTAAGAGAGGTGTTGATTCTTGCTGTTTAATCCATCATGAAGGTCGAGGTTGAGTAAGGGAGTTTAATAGGGATTTAAAACCTCAAGGTTAAGACTTTCCTGTTCCCTTTTCCCCTTTGCCAGTGACACTCTGGCACAGCAGGTTAAGTTTCAGTACAGCAGCTCCGAGTGGCACACAGAAGAGCAGCAAGGTGTTCATTCTAAACACAAACTTTTCAGTCCATACACGTCTCCACCCTTAGCACACGCCCTCAGAATACTGTGGTGGGGGCGGGGGCAGACACATACCTCCATCTGTCCCGTCTGTGTGCATGCTTGGTGGCTTCAGCTGTCTCTCTTTGCAACCCCATGGCAGGCTCCTGTCCATGGGATTTCCCAGCAAGAATACTGGAGTGGGTTGCCATGCCCTCCTCAAGATCTTCCTACCCAGGCATAGAACCCTCGGCTCCTACGTCTCCTGCATAGCAGGCAGATTCTTTACCACTGAGCTACCAGAGAAGCCCCCATCTGTCCCTCTTTGTACTGAATCATTCTTTAATAAATAACACCTAAAGTACTCCGAGGTTAGCTTGATAAATTCAGATGCTGTTCAAACATGCACAGAAGTAATTTCTCTGCTCCTCTTGAGGCTAGGTGTCCTGAGAAGTCTCATGCGCTTTTAGTGATCATTACCGCCCATCCTAATTCAAATTTCTAGCAACCACACAGGCTCTTCTTGTTACTGAGATTTATCTTAATCCTTTGATTCAAAGGATCTATGGCAATTAAAAGCCCTTTACCAACTGGTGACCTTGCATACAAAAAACTGGTAAATATAAACAAAGCTGCCCTTTACTGGATGTCCATTGATACACCAGGCATTAAAAAAAGAACTCATTTCATCCTCTCAGTAATCCTGCGAGAAGACTGATTATCCCTCACAAACAGTAAAAATAAGGCTTTCCTCAATTAGGAACAAAAGCAGTAACCAAAAATTTTCTTCTACTGTCAGAATCAGACTTTCATCTGAAAGACAAAAGATTTAAGAAGTTGTGGTTAACCCCTTGATGTTAGCCTGAAGAAAAAACAGACGAAACCTGGTTAAATACCCAATTCTACGATCCAGGCCACAGTTCTAAAGGTCTTAAAATTGCCTCACTGGATTCCACAGGCTGGTTTCCTATGGCAACGATGCTTACAGTAAGAGGTGTGTGTTGTTCTGAAACTGAGGCTCTACCTCAGACGTGGAGGTTGAGAATACTGGGGCACTGATAACCCCTGCTCACCGCCCCTATCCACCCCAACCCCCTATCCCCCCCACCCCGTTCA